>JAVMKO010000007.1:86649887-87123043 GCA_032164245.1 Sternotherus odoratus
GTGGGTGAAACTTGCACTAGCCTACTCTGTGCCAACTGTCCATGTGGACCTTGCTGATGCTCATTACCAATTCACTAGTGCATTTTGATCTATACTCATTTCAAAGAAGGACAGATCAAAGTGCACTAACAAACTATTCGTACAGCCTTGTGTGGATACAAACATTTGGATCCACACCTGCGGCAATTAAATTATATTGAACCCATAATCCACACTCCACATTTCATATGTATTTGCATCCACACCCACACCAGCACCTCTAGAGCAGCAATTCTCAAGCAGGCCCTGAGAGAGCCACAAGCTGGTTTTGGGGGGGGCAACAGGCCCTGCAGGGCAGAAGCTCGGAGCCCCAAGTACTGGTGCCCCATACAGGGCTGAAGCTCAGAGCACTGAAGTCCTGTAGCATCATCTCTAGCGACATCTACTTGCCCTGGATTGTGTAAGTGTTAAATTGTGTTCCCTATGCTAACAGAGAGGTGTCCATTTTTATAATGATCACTGAGGGAAGATGTGCAAATGGATTTCCTGTTCATATGTTGTGATGGTTCTTCTACCACTGAGGGATTGTTTCATGAAGGTAGGTGTGGAAAGAAGCATATTTAGACTGTGCCAGGTGGGGTATAGATGGTTCTGAACCACCCTTGAAGGCAGTGCATTCAAAGTCTGGCATGCTCTGTCACGAAGGTGATGTCTGCCATGTGCCCCAGTAGTTTAATGCAGTTCCTGATCATGGTTTGGGGGCTGAGCCGAATTCTGTTTGCTATGTTGGAAAGAGCCACAAATCTGTGCTGAGGAAAGAAGGCTCTTTTCATCACTGCCCCCGTCAAGATGTGCCCCTGTGAACTCCAGGTTCTGTCCCCAGGTCAACATGGATTTTTGTATGTACTGTTGGCCTAATTTAAAGAAGAGGCCTATAGCCTTAGAAGTTGCCCGAGATGTTACTTCCAGGGGGGCGCTGTTCAGCAACCAATAGTCCAGGTAAGAGAATACTAAAACACCTTTCCTGTGCAGTTACATTGCTACCACCAACATGACCCTTGGGGCAGATGATAGGCTAAAGAGGAGTACTCCATATTGAAAGCATCAGAGGGGTAGCCATGGTAATCTGGATCTGCAAAGGCGACAGAGTCCTGCGGCACCTTATAGACTAACAGCTGTAGAGCCTAAGCTTTTGAGGGTGAATACCCACCTCATCGAATGCATATTAAGTTATCCTGGCCAACAATAAAATGCAGGGGAATAGCGTGTTGAAGGAACTTCCTCATCACAAGGTGAAACTTGATGCAAAGTACACTGCACAATATATTCTGTGGTGGGTGTTTTGCTCATGGTCATATACTTCTGAATCATGCTTGTGGCATTTCCCCAAATTAATGCCAGGTTACTTCCCTCTTTATTAAGTTTCTTTTCTACACACAGACTCAGTCATTGCAAGAGGGGAAGTACTGTTTCTTAGAGGTGCCCAGGGGTGGTTTGTAATTTCCCAAGTTACTGGGGAAGGGGGAGCTCAAGCCAATGCTCAGTTGTATTACAAAAAAGGAACCCCTAGATATTGAACCTGGCCCTTGTGGCTGCCAACTGCACTTGGCAGATGGGTTAAATGAGTAAGAGAGAAAAATAGAGTTGAGGGAATCTCAACAGGAGAACTGCTAGAGCTCCATCTCAGGCAAAGGCAGTTCAGAAGGAACTAAGAGTGTTTCGCCCATACAGTGCCATATAACAACAGCATGGGCATGAGACTGACTAACATCCACGAGCAGGTCAAACGGACACTGGTATGAGAAATCATAGCTCAAAGCTGCAGGGAGCTCTAGTGCACCTACAGTGGAGCACCCTTAGGGACATGATTCAAAGAAGAACTGGATAAACAAGTAACTAAAGATGGCAGATGAAGTGTTGATGTCTGACATAGTAAGAGACTATCTCAACTAAATAGAGAAAGGCAAAATTATTCAGGATGTTGAAACATGGAAAAGATTGATTTGATGCTGTGGAGAATGGAAGCCTGTAAAAAAAGGATATTTTTAAATGTACAGCATCATTTCTCAGTGTATCAATGAAAAGCGATATCTAGGGTATATACTCTTAAATATGATACTGTAAAAGCTTCAAAAATATATATAATCAATGTCAAGCACTTAAAAGTTGGGAAATGATGGAATGAAGCTTGTCTAAGCAACTTTAATTCAGTCCCCTTCTGTGTAGGCATGATGATAGTTTTTAATTACATTATCACATGATATTTTTCCATAGAAGTTCTGCTTCATTCAGTGCACAGGATGTATGGTGCTCTATTAAGATCAGTTATTCAATATTTTGTTTTATCTGCATGATTTAATGCATGGCCTTTGGTTTATTCATGGTACACTATTGAAACACTGGTCTGAATACAGAATTATGAATTTCCTCACGGGCTTTTCTATGGCACTGATCAGGGTGCTTCCCAAACTTTATTTAGCTTCAAAACACCCCTGTGAGGAGAGGGGATGGTATTATCCCATTTTACAGAGGGTGAGCTGAGGCACAGGGAGATTAAGGTAATTAGATAGCACTTTATATTCAGAGCACAGTTCTCATTAAGTTCAGCTGCAACTGTAAGTCTCCTTGCTCACCAAATTCCAGCCCCTAACCTGAGTCCCAATTTCCTCCATCCCCCAACATTCACTCCCCACCTCCAGTTCCAGACTCACCAGATTCCTCGTCCTGGTCTACTCCTCTCCCTCCCTCTATCCCTCCCAGTATGAATCTTGTCCTGTATGCATTCAAGTTTGACAGCTTCTTCATCCATACTGCCTGGGCACCAAAAGGGAAGGATGTTATTGAGAGCACAGGAGAGTCTCTCCCTGCTCTCAGTTCAAGTGTTTGTTCATGCCCTGGCCTGGAGCAACTGGAAGCAGCAATTACAGGGAAAGTCCAGCTTCAATCCTGTTGCCCTGGGTGGGAGCATGCTCACTTGCTTTGTGATGATGGTGCATGAGCAATCTGGTCAGCACTAGCTGCCATGAGGGGATGAAGTATGTTCATTAAGGAAAATACCTTTGGAGAGTTCATCTGTTAAACTCTAAAAAGCTTTTACTGAATATGTATAATGTGAGGTTTTTCAAAGGTTTATAACTTGGCCAAATGTGAACAGAATTTCTCAGGAAAAGCCACGTTCCTGACACAAAGGCCAATCCCTATCAAATTTCAAGTCCATGTTCCAAAGGAAAATAAACCCAGATATTTTTTAAATGGCAAAACAATGTTTTTTTTCCTTTGCTTCATTCTTAGAAATGGCCTAACTGTTTTGGCTGAAATTTTCCAAAAGACATCTGGCATATACAATTTCACCTCACCCCAAATGGTTAAAGTTTGGCAAAGTTAAAAGCAACTGAAAACAGGGTCTTATAAAAGGAAGAGTTGGGCAATCTTAAAATAGGTGAGTCTGGTAGCATTGTATATAATTACAGCATTTAGATCAGGGGTGGGGAACCTCCGGCCCGCGGGCCTTATGCGGCCCGCCAAATCATTTTGTCTGGCTCGTGGCCGCCGGCCAGGGACGGCTCCGCGAAGGGGCTGGGAAGCGCCGCGCGGGCTGCCGCCGCCAGCCGGGGGCAGCTCCGCGCAGGGGCCGGGAAGCGCCGCATGGCCACCATCAGCCAGGCGGCGAAAAGAGGAGCCACAGGGAGACGACGGTCGAGGGGGGGAGGGAGGGAGAGACCGGGCTGGGAGGGTCAGGCAAGGCATGGGTGTGGGAGGGAAGGAGGTTTGGTGGGGGGGAGGCTTGGCTGGGCGGGTCAGGCAGGCGGCAGGACCCTGGCTGGCAAGGGGCCAGTGGGGGAAACCCCAAAGCAGTGCAGGACTAAGCACTCCGCCTGCCACTGCTTTGGGGTTTCCCCCACTGGCCCCTTGCCAGCTGGGGTCTCAGCTCCCGTTGCCAGCCTGGGCTGGGGGGAGGGGCGGCCCGCAAATGACATTATAAATGTCAAAATGGCCCTTGGCAGAAAAAAGGTTCCCCACCCCTGATTTAGATGGTCAAGTTAAGAACAGAGGCCATTATAAATAGAAAAGGATAACCAGTACTAGGATATTCCACTAACTCATTTGATTGGTAAGCTGAATGCAAATAGTAACATTATGCAAGATAGCCTGAAAAATTATTTTTACAAAACTATGATAATGGTATTTTTCTTGATCTGCTCAGAAGGTGATACAGTGCCAGGAGTGAACATGCTTGTTTTCCTTTTTTTATTTTCTCACTCCTCACTTCAGTCAGCTTCCTTATTTAGTAGGATTGAATTAAAGGAATATTTGGTCTTGACCATTGAGTCTTAAGGGACCACACACATGAAGTCCCATTGAGATAAATACATTAATCCAAGAGTCTGCCTGGGCTATTGCAGGATCAGGACAATATTGATTTAGCTATTTACAATACCTGCATAAGTGAAAAGAAATGGTTCATCAGGATTCCCATATGATCTGGTAACCAGCCATCATTCATGATATCACTACGTTCTTGCTCTGCTTCTTCCCTTCTGTTTTCACAAATATCCCAGAGACGGTCCCTCAGGTCCTAAATACAAATACTATTGCAAATAACTGATGTGTAAAACCTTACGCTTTCATATATTTAAAACATTATATTGGTGTACATGGCAAAGGCACCTTACTTCAATCCCGATGTTAATTAAACACCTCTTTCTTCAGTATAATAAAAGTAAATCGAAAAGATCCTGGACAAAAAGTAATCAGCTAGGCCCTGAAGCTCATAAAAACTAGCTTTGGAGACCCACCAGGGGCATGGATTGACTGAGAAGTAAGCCGACACAACCAGTATTACTAGTACCAATGAATTCACAACTAGTATCTGCTGTTTTTTCTCCAATACTGAAGTAAGAATTGGTGGTGGTGGAGGCTGTAACCTTCACAGTTCTGGGAACCAGAATATAATTTTTGCTGGGCCAAAAGCCACTTATGGTAAACAGGTCTTTGAAGTTGCGATGCACCTGCACTGGCCTTTAAACCCGAAAGAAGGTACCCATCATGCTTTGCTCTTAAAAGGCACTCACTCTATCCTTTCTCTAATGGTGATTTCCCAGATTTCTTCTACGTAGACACAAAAAAGAACAAAATTGAGAACAGAGGTACTGGTATACTGATCATATTTTGACAAAGGAAAAGAATGAAAAGAAAAAGAAACAGTGCTTATTCCAAGTCCTATGCTCACCATAACTAAACTCCAGAATAGTTCCCTAGGCTTTTAGGATTTCATTGCAATGCACTGCAGAAAAATGACACTACAATTATAACGTCTTGTTCCAACATGGTACCAAGCACATCATGCCAGATCTAATCAATCATTTCAGAAAAAACAGTTGGAAAATTATTTGCAATGTAATAAACTCATCTCTGTTACAGGGATTTAATACAAGTAAGATTCACCAGAGTACCAACTGCTTTGAAAAGATCTGCTGAAAAGATTTTGCCATGGTATATTAAAACAACTACCGCTTTGTCTCTTTCACAACCAGAGTATCAACATTCTCTAAGCAGCAATAAATCTGACTCAGGGTAAATTTTTCACCATTGGCTCTCTAGCCTTTTCTCCTACCAGTTTATCAGTTGGAGGCTGTCAATGTAAAAAAAAACGCAAAGGAAGAGGAAATATAAGTGGCTACATTCAGTCCACTCATAGTAGTTATTAATTTAAATGATTTTCCTACTGATAATACTATAATCGCTATGGCCAAGAGGAGACATTACTAAAGTAACATGCAATATGAAAAATACAATAGTTTTATTTCATTGCATGCAGATATTCTAAGATGTACAGTTGCATTCCATTTCTATTTAATGAAGCCGATTCTTTAGTAGAAACTGCTACAATTATTTCCATCTCCTGGAATTCTACACAAAGTTTATTCTTCTCTTCATGTGATCTTAGGTTTTGCCACTGAGATAGAGCATCACATATGGGATGTTCCAACTCCTGTATTTATTTTTAGCCTCTTGAAATTGTTTTTAACTGGGTTTATGCTAGTATCCTGGAAAAAGGACATTTTGACATTTTGATATTAGAAATTATTCCTTCTTTTTGCAAGTCATGTAATTAAGTCTTAATTTTTCAAAATGTTCACCTCGTTAGGTGGGCCGTAATTTTAATCAGGCCAGGCGTGGTAGAGACATTTTCTGGAGCTGAAGGATGGGGAAAGAGGATGAGAGCTCATCTGGAAAAGGCTGAGGAAATGTTCCATTTGCCACTTCTACTTTTCTTTCTCCTTTCCCCTACTCCTTTTCTTTCAGCATGCAGGGGGCTGCCTTTTCCTTCCCTCCTCTTTCTTCCTCATGTTTAGTGGGGGGGGTGGGGTGTGGACGGACATGTACTCAATCAGAGGCCTAAGCTCTGAGACCTGTACCATACACTGCCACTGCCATTGAGCAGCAGGCTCTGTCGGGTGACTGGTGCTGTTTGGTGGTGGTGGAGAGTGAGAAGGGTTGATATAATAGTTGCCTAGGCAAGTAGCATTAGTACATTTTATTCATATTACATCAATCCTATGTGAATTCAAATACCCAAAGATGTACAAAGCTCCAGAGCTAGAGAAATCAAAACATCTGCCTTTACTTACAGTAATCCTTTGGTGTAATTCTGCTTTTGTTTCCTCATCTTCCCACAGATCATCAGCAATTGAGTTATAATCAGATTGCCACTGAGATACAAATTCCTGCTTATGGTCTGGACGCTTCAGATAGTCCTTAAAATGGTTTCTGTGAACAGTGAGTCAAAACAAAGGCATTTTAGCACTAAACACACATAGTGTGCTAGAGGTATAATATAAAATGAGAATTCTAATGTAATAAACTACTGTTACTCACCTAGTATCTGCTAAGTAGTAAATCATAGAATACCGTTCTTCTCTTAAACATCTAAGTATAGTTTTGATGGTATTTTCATATGTATTTTCTACCGTTTCCCAATAAGGTACTAAGAATTCAGGTATTTCCTGTTAATTATTAAAATACACAAATCTTTACTTTATATACTTCCTACAACCTGTCCAAATAATACACTATCAGTAAGTGTAGGAAAGAGGTATCTCTGGACATCAGGTTAACAATATATTTCCTTTGTTTTATTTATAATTAAGGCTAATCAAGGACTATGTCATGGAGGGTCACAGAATTCGTGACTTCCATTGACCTCCATGACGTTTTCTGCCCTTGACCTCCTCGCCCTTGCAGCTCCCAGCCCCACGCCTGGTGGGGGGATTCTGCAGCTGCCCAATTGTAGCAGGCAGGTACTCACGCAACAACTGCCCAGCCGCAGCCAACAGGTGGGAGGGATCTTGCACAACAACTGTCCAGCTGCAGTGGGAAGGCCAGGGGACCCCACACAGCTGCTCAGCCACAGTGGGCAGCCGACAAACCAACTTCAGCTGCCCAGCCAGTAGAAGTGGGTGCTGAATTCACCTCCCCATTTGGCAGGGATATTTTTAGTGAATCTCTGGGACAGGATACAGGCTGCTGTGAATTTCTGTTTATTTCCCGTGACCTGTCTCTGACTTTTATTAAAAATATCCTTGACAAAAACTTATCCTTAGTTATAATGTCTTACAAATACCCCGCCAAAATATATTTACTCTGGATACACCTTTCATAATATTAAAGTGTTACCATCTTGTCAACCATGTGCATTGTCACTCTGAGGAATTATCCAAAAATTTAAAATACATGCCATTATCATATTATCAGATATTTTCAATACTGTACACAGAGTTGCAGCATATTTTTAAATTTGCATCTCTTTAGGCATTTATATTTATAATTCATGTTACAATCTCTCTGGCATTCTTTATGTAGTAGAAATATCTTTTAAAATGAATGCATTTGTAATGGACAAAAAGTTACATAGAACTCAATAAAATATAGTCCTATAAAAGATTCCTAATCTTGAACTGCTGCACCTTGGGAAGTGGCTCATTTATATAAACCCATTCATCTGATCCTGGTTTAATTGGTGGTGGTCCTACAGGGGCGGGAGGAAGTAGATCTTCAGGTGTAGCTGGTGAAGATTTTTTCCCTGGTGATTTTCCTCGAACAGAGCCTTAAATATGAATGCACAATTAGTACTCTCAAATATATTTTAAATAAGAATAAATACATGGACCTAAACACCAAAGTTTCTTAGCTGCCTTCAAATAAACTTTGCACATGTTCAAAGGTGTCATTCCACAACCAATACATAGCTGAAGTCAGTAGTTTTGCAGTTATATAATTATATTTTCCAGTTTAGCTTTTATTTTATTCCACTTGCCAAAAAAGCTAGATTTCCTAAAGCTCTGATGTTGAAGAAATTAAAAGAAATTAAAAGAAATAATGAAACATGTTACTTAGCATATTAACAAAAAATAAATGGTATTGTTACCATTATGACTGACAGCACAGTTACCATGATTTCAAGGTATCACCATAACTTCTGCTTGATGGAGCTTGAACACTGTAAATATTTACAGTTACAGTTTCTATACAACAGGGGTTGGAAGAGCTGGAGTCAGACTGAAATAATTTCTGGACCAATAATTGTTTGAGGTTACCCCAAGTTTTCATTGCAAGATGCTGTTTTTAAATTCAATTAACCCTGGGCATTACAGTTACTCACAGATATTTGATATACAGTCTACTTTTAACTTTACATGTACTGCAAAGTACAAAGTAAAACAAAGGTCATAGCCTTGCAAGTGGGAATACATAACAGAGTCTGCAAGGCTTCTAGCAAAAGGAAAAGGAAAGAATGGGTACTTACAATCACTCTCACTACTGGATCACTTTCTAAAGACTAGGTGTTTTTAAATGGTTGAGGAATGAGAGAGAAATAGGCAACAGGCAGGGCAGGAAGAGGTATGGGCAAGATTCAAAGTGGGAAGAAGAGGAATAAAAACAGAAAAATTAGACCAGGGGTAGGCAACCTATGGCACAGGTGCCGAAGGCAGCACATGAGCTGATTTTCAGTGGCACTCACACTGCTCAGGTCCTGGCCGCCGGTCCGGGGTGCTCTGCATTTTAACTTAATTTTAAATGAAGCTTCTTAAACATTTTTAAAACCTTATTTACTTTACATACAACAATAGTTTATTTATATATTAAAGACTTATAGAAAGAGACCATCTAAAGACATTAAAATGTATTACTGGTACACGAAACCTTAAATTCAAGTCAACAAATGAAGACTCGGCACACCACTTCTGAAAGGTTGCTGACCCCTGAGTTAGACATATAGGGAGGGGGGAAGAAACAGGTGAATTTGAAGCCAGACTGAGGGAAAATTGAGAAGTATGGAAGGAGCAGAAAGTGAGTGGTACAAGAACTGGGGGAAAGACCAAGTCAGATAAAGTTAGTAAACTAAAAAGGGGGATCAGAAAAGATCATTCAAGAAGTGACTTGAGGAAAAAAATCTAGTGGCCTGCAGGAAAGTGTGGAAAGCTATTTAAGATTTCGGCAAGATTTGCAATTGTCACCTGCACCCCATCTTTGTACTACTTTAGAAAGGGGATCCAGCCAAATATTTTTTCTCTGGGAGCAGTCAGACAAGAACATAAAGTATGGTAAAATATTATTGGCTATTCTGAGTAGAGAACTGAATGGGTCATGTGTAGAATAAGCTCCTTTAAAAATGTTATACAATGATCCCATTGTTTAAATTTTTAGTGAAGACATATCTTGGTTCACTGCCTCATAGCTGTGACAAATCTGTACATCCAATAATATCATAACTAGTATTCCCCAAAGGAACAGCTGCTTCTGAAAGTGCTGACTTAGTATGACAGAAAGCTGACCACCAAATAAAGTACTTGAAGGATATCTGTACTAAACATTGTGATGTCCCTGTCAATGCCCTAAAGCTCCTCCCAGTGCTCCCTCACTTAACATCCCTACACTCATACCACCTGCTTTGCTCACACATCATCCCTCTCGCCTCTAAGAACAGGATTGGACTCCATTTGGAATTCATCAACACAAACCCTGAATTGCTTGTTCTTGGCTGACCCAAAGGACTGTTGCCCCACAGGGACTGAGTGCTCTACAGCACTTCCAAACTCCAAGTGTGAAATCCTTTCTCCACTCAAATCAACGAGAGTTTTGCCATTGACTTTAGTGGAGCCAGGCTTTCACGCCAAAGCTCATGCACATAAATGTGGAAGAGGAAGCCAACCACGTGGTTCCTTGGAAACATTTTATCCAATTAAATGCCATGTGTGACATTTACAAGAATTCATCATGAAGTGGCTGAATCTCCCTTTGTTGGTATACTACACCAAACTGTCCATATCTCAGTGTGCCTTACAACCTAATTAACAGTTATCAACACTATTTTTAAATAGAAGAGTGGAAGATAAGTAAGAACTGTACATTCTTACATTAATTACCAAAACGGTAAAAAAAAAAAAAGTGTACTTCACCTGGTTTATTTTCTTCATCTTTCTTTTCCTTTTTGTCTTTAAGGGAGTCTGCCTTTTTAAGTGTCTCTAAGGAAAGTTTTTAAAAAAATTACACAGACATACAACAGAGACACCTTTAAGATGCAGAGTTACCAGCATTTCTGAAGTGTTAGCATTAGAGAGAAATTGGTATATTAATATGTATATTAATATGTTGATAATGAAAACTTGGGTCTTTCCTGTATATACATTGCACTGTCTCAGATGATGAGATTAAACGCAGGAAGGAAAGGCTGAAATTAATACTCAGTTACCTCAAGGAAGTAAGCTATACTTGCTGGACAGCTCCTTTTGAACATTTTAGAACCTCTTCTCAAAGTATCTGTGAGAAGATGTGAAAAGACTCATATAATTGGAAAAGGTTGACAGGCTGTTCAGAGGTTTGGGACAATTATTTAACAGGAAATACACTCTAGTTAATTTTTTTAAAAGTACACTGATAGTATTTATTATTTCCCAGGATCTGTTCAAAACATCCAAGAAAGAGCTCTATAAATAAGTTTTTTATGGCTGACAAACCTTTGTGTGATTTGGATTTTCCGGACATAGGCTCCTTATCTTCATAAAGATATTCGGTTTCCTTATTTTTATCTGCTGAAACGGTTAGTATCTCAGCTTGTGGCAAAGGGGTAGGAACTTCTTGCTTTTTCTTAGCTTCTTTTTTTCCCAGTTCTTTCCCTTCAACATAATTTCAATAACACACATTTAATCTGATAAAAGAGGTACTGTAATCATATTATTCATTTTGAACCAATAATTCTTGAGGATTATTCACTATTATATCTTATAAAATATCTGTGCGAACAACAAATATGTTTTTACTTTTGTTTTAGGTATTTTAATGGATTAGAATTAAAAGAAAGCTATGTTTAAAATGGGTGCATCCATTTGCATTTGCACGAGTTGTATATTTATAGAGACTTGCTGAAAATATGCCCTTTTAAATTAAATATAACTTGACAATTTTTTCTCTCAGTTATACCAGTGTAAAACTATAGTACTATCAATTAATTTATTCCAAATTTATACAAGTGTATCTTGGAACAGAATTTGGCCCAAACTTATACAATTCATATATACACATCAACACACACACAACAGCCAAACAACTACCAAAATTCCGACTTTGGTGTTTTTGTGAGTCTGATCCAAAGCAAAATTTTGCCATTTCTGCAATGAATATAGCTTTTCATGGGCAAAATACCAAAATTTCACCTAATGAGATAAATCTGTTTGCCTCTGTGGTGTAATATGGATCTTTGTCAGTAAAATAGATAGATAGAAATTGTTTTTGTCTACATAAAAAATTTGCAGTGAGAATGAAAAATGTGTCACTTTTCCACAAACCTGCAAAAACATTATACCTTTCAGTGACAGTGAGATTTTTTTAAGCTCCCTTCTGAATTATAAAGACAAAACCATATATTTTAATATTAAAGTCCCCATATGAAAAACATAAATTCAAAAACTTACTTCTATTCTGTTTTTTAGCAATTTCCTCCAGTACGATTTCCTTTATCCTTTTACACAGAAGGTTCTTTTCTGTCTCGCCATTAACTTTCACTAAAATATTTTGCTGCGCTGAAAACCATTTCTCTAGTTTTTGCCAGTTGTCTAGAAAGCCTGCAATTCTGTGAAACCATATCAACATATAATTTTAAAATCAAAATGTTAAAACACATAGTGAAAAATAAAATCTTTTTCCCAACCCAACAAACACACTTAACAGCATAGTGTCTAATCTAAATATAATGCCAATCCCAAAGATATTCTGGATGCAGAACTCCCAGTATAGATAAGGTCACAAGTTAAACTAATCTTCTGTTACATCATCATTAAAAATAAATAATTATTAATACATTAGTATAAACGAATTACAAATTCAGAAATGCAGGTTGTTGTCCCTTTAAATTTGTTCATTATACCAAATTAAATATTTAGTGCAAATGATCCGAAAAGAAAGTATAGTACTATTTTTGTATATAAAAATAAAAGAGAAAGAGAAAAGAAAGCCCAGTTTTGGTAATGTAATACCCTAAGCCAAATTTGGACACAACATGCATTTATGTATTACATAATATAAATATGTAAAAACCATTTTGATACAGATTTGAAAAATAATCTTTTAAAGACTTTGAAAAGTAGAGTATATGAATTATTATCTTTGGGAATCATTTATACTAAACCAATAAATGAGGATACCTAGTTGGGTCCCACTTCAGCAAATTTCTTGAAGACATCCTTAATTTTAAGTACATGAAATGGTATTCATTAGAAGTGAAGTATACCCTGACTACTCTGTGCTTAAAGTTAATGACATGCGTCAGTACTCTGCTGAAGTAGAGACGTACTGTATTAAATATAACAAACCTATGTTGTATTTGGTCCCTGACTAAATTGATCTTCTCTCTTTCTTTGAGTTCAACATCTGAAGCTTGATCACTGTCATCCAGTTGAATCTGTGATGACCCTGATTTATCTGTTGAGTAGAAAATATCAGAGACTATTGAAACAAGTTACTACATAGACTTGTTCTGTGTTCCTGTTAAAAAGTCCATCAAAATGAAAACATCGACTGGTTACTTCATTCCTTCATTTTTAAAACTGGCTCCATACATTCTACATAAAGGAGATGGTAATCAGAACTTTATCAGGAATATATTCTCATTAGGTTCCTCGGACTATAGCATTTACTGTCAAATTTTAAAAGTCATTTCGTAGTACAATCCCTTTAAATTATTGAGAATTGCAAATCTAAAGTTTTAAGGCCTTGTCTTCACTGTATTGTTAGCTCTAGTTGTAATTCAAATTTTACCTTTAACCCACCTTCTGTTCACACATGAGATAGGTATATCTCCACACATTAAAATCTCTAGCTAGAGTTAAGTGGTGCTTTAAGCTTGAGCTAGCTGGCTTGAGCTAGTTGGTCAAAGGGTATAGGCTGAAGCTCAAGTGATGCTGGTATTTGAGCTAGTAACACAGTAGGATGTAACAGCTCATGTAACAGCAACTCATCTACTGCTAATCCAGTCACTTGGTGCTGTTAATCAAATTATTGTGCTTTCCCAGTGTGGCCATCTCACTCAAGATAGGGGAGCCCTAGCAGAGTAACTCAAGTATACTAACTTCAGGTAACTATGGCAGTAAAGACAAGCCCTATGTCATTCTTTGGACTTCTAAGGGGCAACTCCTTTCAGTTTGGACAACATAGGTTCTCTTTAAGATATGTCCCTTCATAGCCATCATGTGTAAGGTGACAAAGAGGATGTGGTCTGAGTGGAGTGTGGGGGAGGCCATTTGTTGTCCCCCCTTATCTTTGACTCTACTCTATAATACAATGTGCTTTGGCTATTTTGTCAAAAACAATTATTCCTAAATCCTCATGAACATACAGACTGAAGGCAGTGATCAGTGTGGGGAGTAGTGATGCCACTTGCTCGGGTGTGCACCTTCCCTCTTCTCCCTTTTGCATCTCTCCTAGTTTTCGGTCACTGCAATGTGCAGCCCTCAGAGAATGATGATGTCTGCACATGCACAATTAACTAGTCATATTTCTGCACTTGCTGTATCCTATATTTTTCTACTTGGCACTTCATTAAATTATGTGGGTTATTGCATATCAGCTGGTTCCAACATAATGCAGATTTAAACAAATAAACAAACACAGCATTTTTTGGCTGCAGGCAGATCTCAAAAATTAAGAAAAAAACCTAAAAAAGTTTGAAAGTACAGTGCAGCCCCGGTATAACGCGCCCTGCGAATACGCAAATTCGGTTATAGTGCAATCATACTGTGGCTCCCTGGATATGTCCCTATGTCCTGGTATGTGGCGGCGGCAGTAGCTTCTCTCCACTGCTCGGCAGCACCCACAGCCTGCAGCCCCGGTGTTCTCTGTCCCCAGCAGGTGTGAGGCCGCGGCTTCTCTCCCCTGCTGGGGACAGAGGGCTGCAGGTGCCACTGTTCTCTATCCCTGGAAGGCGTCGGCCGCGGCTTCCTTCCCCTGCTGGGCAGCACGGAGAGAAGCCATGGCCCCGAGCCTGCCAGGGACAGAGAACACTGGCGCCCGCTGGCTGCAGCCCCGGAGTTCTCTGTCTAGAGAACTCAGAAACTCTTTTTAAAAAAAAATTCTGAGCAACCCTGCTATAGGGCGACCCTGCTTTTAATGCGATGGGATTTTTTGGATCCCAACTGTCGTATTATAGCGGGGTTCCACTGTACCTGCATTAATGATGCATAGTAACTACATGAGATCTAGTGAGATTTAGAGAAATTTGTCAGTAATGATTTTTTGCTCCATTGAGCATAAGTTATTGTGAGACATTCTGGTAAATCTTGATATAACGTCTGTAACTAGAGTGTGATTAGTATGTCATATATATTTAGCTATACACTACAGCAGGCGTATACAATCTGAAGTTAGAGACCATAAGGAGCCTGCATAATATTAAAATACAGCCAATAGCTTCCCTCTTTTTATAACTACATAGAGAACAAAGCCAATGATTAATCTAAACACAATTCCTATCCATCATCATCATCATCAGGGAAGATACAAATAAATTTTGAAGAGTTTCTGGTATTTGTGATAAAAATTATGTAAGTTTATATGTGATTTTAAAATTCAGCCCACAAACTCCTGGCACATAATCAATCTGATTCTTGGCGTTGTAAAGATATGGCAACCAAGCAGTACATTAATGACTTTAGTTCTCTTGGTGTCATAAGTACTTTGCATTTCTCATTTTATCATGATATGGGTGTCACTAAGCTTTTTAAATGTATGCAATGAAGTATAACTCACCCTTCATGCCAGCCACGCGTTCCAGCACCGTGGTGTCTGACATGTCTAATAACAGAGCAAAATCAAATGCAGGTGGGGATAAAGGTGTATCTTTTGGGGCTGCTGAGTCTGTAACTAGGGAGGGCTTCTTTGACTTCTCATCCTTTGTTTCTGCTTTGTCTGGATCACTCCCTGTAAGTGCTTTTTCAAGTAGTTTGGCCTGGTTTATTGTCATTGGAAATCCATCCATGACCCAGCCCTTCTTCTCTGGTGTTCGTCTAAACATAAACAAGGAACTATAAACATGTAAAGAAACTATTTTAACTTAGTATTAACATTTATAATAAAGGTTTCTTATAATTCTGTGATTTCAAATCAGGTAGAACAAAATATCATGAAAATCCTATAAAATAATAATGTATGTTATTAAAATTAACACTGCAAATCAAACGATTTTCCAAACAGAAAACCACAGAAAATAGGACTAAAAACAAACAAAACAAAAGGACTGAAATTTTCTGGAAGAAACACTATGGGACCAATCTTTACACCATGAGAAAAGATGCCAATTTCTTATTCTCTGTCAACATGTGGAACTACATTAGTAAATAACAGATTTCTAGTGGAAGGTGCATGCCTTGATCAACTTGACTATTAGTTCAGAGGAGGTGAAAACTATTCCATGAGTAGCTCCATCTGTTTCAATGGGACTACACACGGAGTCAGATATTATTTGTCATGAGCAAGAATGGTAGTATCTGCCCCTAAAAAACATATAATTATTTAGGATATAATTAAGTTTGAAAGCAAACTACACTATTTCATACTTAATAGCCTCCACCATGATGTCAACTAGCAATTCATCAGGAATATTTTTTCCTTTCTTCAACAATTTCTCTGATTCTGCACCAAGACAGGCACGAACAGATAGCTGTGGAAAAGAGCAGGTAAAAGGATATGAAGTACTAATATGTTCAGGAAGTTCTGAGTACTAAATGTTAAAGGATATGCATTCCATTGCACATTTAAAAGATGTATTCAATTCTGGCAAGATCCTCAGCAGGTGTAAACTAGCCTAGGATCTTGGTCATTACATGCAAAAATTAATATTAGGCAATGTTAAGGTTGAAAAATTAAGCATTTAAAAATCAGGAAATTTAAAGTTAAGAAGCCTGATTTGGCTCTCATTCTGGTTTTACACTGATGTAACTCTACTGAATTCAATGGAGTCCAGTTCTGATTTACACTATAAGATTATAATCAACACTGAGGTTTTTACAGCAACATTTAAATTTGGTTCTTGTCACCAGAGTCATGCTCTCTATAGGTCTTCAAGTTATTCCCACATCCTGCTTGTTGAGTAAAGTACTACTTAGTATAAGGCTAACATAATCTAGTCCTAAGGAATAAACATTTTAATATTCGTAGGACCAATCATAGGAACCTCAGGAGGTCATCTAGTCCAACCCCCTGCTCAAAGCAGGACCAACCCCACCTAAATCATCCCAGCCAGGGCTTTGTCAAGCCTAACCTTCAAAACCTCTAAGGAAGGAGATTCTGCCACCTCCCTAGGTAACCCATTCCAGTGCTTCACCACCCTCCAAGTGAAAAAGTTTTTCCTAATATCCAACCTAAACCTCCCCCACTGCAACTTGAGACCATTACTCCTTGTTCTGTTATCTGCTACCGCTAAGAACAGTCTAGATCCATCCTCTTTGGAACCCCCTTTCAGGTATCAAATCCCCCCTTCATTTTTCTCTTCTGTAGACTAAACAATCCCAGTTCCCTCAGCCTCTCCTCATAAGTCATGTGCTCCAGCCCCCAATCATTTTTGTTGCCCTCCTCTGGACTGGTTCCAATTTTTCCATATCTTGTAGTGTAGGCCTCAAAACTGGACACAGTACTCCAGATGAGGCCTCACCAATGTCGAATAGAGGGGAACGATCACGTCCCTTGATCTGTGGCAATGCCCCTACTTATACAGCCCAAAATGCCATTAGCCTTCTTGGCAACAAGGGCACACTGTTGACTAATGTCCAGCTTCTTGTCCACTGTAACCCCTTGGTCCTTTCCTGCAGAACTGCTGCCTAGCCATTCAGTCCCTAGTCTGTAGCAGTGCATGGGATTCTTCCATTCTAAGTGCAGGACTCTGCACTTGTCCTTGTTGAACCTCATCAAATTTCTTTTGGCCCAATCGTCTAATTTGTCTAGGTCCCTTGGTATCCTATTCCTACCCTCCAGTGTATCTACAGCTCCTCATATATTAACAAATTCTGTGAATGTTCTGGATGTGGTCATAAGCAGATTTAAAAGCGTGGGAAATATGCAATGAAGAGGTATTTGTGGATAATTCTGATGACAAAAATGACACCAAAGCCAACACAGAAAAAAAATCCAAATTTGCGTAGTAACTTTACTCAAAGTTATCACGTTTCATATTTTATATAGACATATGAGCCAGTGGCATGATCCATAAATTAAAAATAGTAAGAGAAAATTTCAGTATTAACCAGCTTTGTTTAATATGCAGACATTTCATATATCTATACACGGTGGAAGTGAAAGTCAGTTTACATACTTTGGATACTTCATCCTTACTCTCGCTTGACTTCATTTCTTGATGTGAAGATTCTTTTCTGCCAAGGCCATTGCCTAGCAATAACAAAACATCAGCAAATATTATTTTAATTACATTAACATTCAATATAATTCTTATAGATACATAATATCATTACATAATATTTTTATTTAGAGATTCCTGTCAGCGTTCTCTGCACTGATCAGAACACAGGGGGAGGCACAGAAACTATACCCAGGTGTTTATTATCCGTAATTATTTTTCTCCTTTAATAATTTCTCCTTTTCACTCTATTTATGTGTTTATTTTTAAGAGACAATCCATGATTTTTACTCACATGAATAGACTTTACTCCTTCAACTGACTTCAGTAGGGCAACTTATATTAATAAGGACTACACACAGGATAAAGTTTTCAGGACTGTAAGTTTTTCAGGGCAGGATTCTTCTTCTTCAGACTTCTCTCTAAAGCACCCAATATATTTCTGTCACTCTCCAAATATAAAATAATAACTATTTTGATTTTTTTTCTCCTCCTCACACTATGTGAAGCCACAAATAGTCAGTGAGGAATATAGCTTTGTCCTGTAAACACATCTGCATGTACTTGAATTTATGCATGCAAATAGCCTCATTGAGTTCCATGAGACTACACATGAATCCAAAGTTAGATATGTGTATATGTGTTCACAAGTCTGGGGGCTATGTCCATGACATATTTCAGGTTTCAAACAGTTTTTGCTGGAGTCATATTCAAAAAAGGGAGGTTAAAATTTTCTGACCAAGGGAAAAGACTATTTTCAACCACCATATCCTAATACAAGGAGAATGAAAAGGTTTCAACCTCAGAGGTGAACATTTTGGAAAACTATGAATATGTGGAAACAAGGGTAATAATGGGAACTTTTGCAAAGCATGAGCTGTAGTGGGCACTAACAAACACCTGGTAGAACATATAAGCAAAAAATCAGCAGGGGATGGAGATATCCTCCTTTTTGCCATTCAAATCCAGCCATCAAAATTATTTTAAAAAATCTAATTAACTCTACACATTTGTACCTTTGGTGCCATAAAGCGATGCATTCTTTGGCACTGTTTCAGAAACCTTAGATGCTGATGTTGAAGGGAGCCTCTTCAGGACCTTTTATAAATTAAACAATCACAAACCACATTTCTTAGTTTTCATACTATTAAGCAAGAATAGTTTTTGGATACTTTAAAAGTATTTTATTTAATATTAGGTCATTTAAACATATATAAATTGATCATCAGATTCATAACTGCAGAATAATCTATTTTAAACCAGCAAGAAAAAGTCATTAATGTCAGCATGCAATGATGAATGTAAGTAATATTTTGATATTGATGGTAACTTAAAAGCAAATAAAATGTTGGGGATGGAGTGACAGGAAAGAGAGGGTTGTTATTTACTCATGACAATACTCAAATTCAGGTAAACAGAGCAGGCTAGAAGGCAATGATCACTTCAGATGTTCTCTATTTACTATATCCTGGTTTAGTGGTGCAGAAGTCAGTGGGCATTGTGCCATTGACTTCAATGGGAGCAGGATCCGATCCTAGATAAATCTAAGAATGGTTTTCAGTCGAGGTTGAAATCATAATTTTGTCACACTGCACAAAGGGAGTATTCTGGCATTTTCTCATATCCAAAGGGAGCACTTTTGCATGGTAACTGCACATTAATCTACAGTTCTGTAGATAGAATCAGAGAGGTAGCCATGTTAGTCTGGAATAGCAGAGGTAACAAAGAGTCCTGTGGCACCTTAAAGACTAACTAAAGTATTGGAGCATAAGCTTTCGTGGGCTAATACCCACTTCGTCGGATGCAAGCCGAAAGCTTTTGCTCCAATACTTTAGTTAGTCTTTAAGGTGCCACAGGACTCTTTGTTACCTCTGTTAGTTCTGTAGATGGGGCTGATTCACTCTTCCAGTATTAGGCTAAGTTATTTTTCTGTCACTGCAGTTCTTAAAAATAATCTCTTTCTCCACATTAAAGACTAACAGATATATTTGGGCATAAGATTTTGGAAGCTTATGCATAAATATATCTGTTAGTCTTTAAGGTGCCACAGGACTCATTATTTTTGTGGATACAGACTAACACGGCTATCCCTGATACTTAATAAAGGATGATCGTGTCTGTACCCTTTTCCATGCCTATATTCAGTGTAAGGTTCCTCCTACTTAACAGAGCATCCTAAAGTGGGATTATTACTAGGCAACTCCACACCATATGGACTAACAAGCTTTTCTTATAGGCAGGACTGGTATCACCACCTATTATTAAGGTTGCCCAACACTCCTTATTATCAGATTTTTTTTCAGTTTCTTATAACTTTTCCAAACTTTAACTAATTGGGCTGAAATTTTCTATGCTTGGTGTATTTGGGAAAATTTCAGACAAAAGGGTTCAGATGTTTCCAAGATTGAGGTTAAGAAAAAATATTTTGTGTTGCCCATGTTAAAAAATTATGTTAACCTTTTCTTTGAAATGGTCTGGCATCCTCATGCTTTGGAGCAGGGACTTGAAGTCTAGAAGAGAGGTGGCCTTTGTGTCTGGGATGGACCTTTTTCCATTCCTGTGACCATACACCTAAATTTAGTCAAATTATAAGACTTTAAAAATTACCTGTTCACATGTGCTAGTAGAGATTTGCTAGAGCTTAACAGTTAAAATCTCGGAATACTCCCTCTTCTCTGAGCATGCTTGAGCCTCTCACAATTCCAGTGCTGACCAGACTGTGCATGTGCAACCCCACAGAACAACAGAGCATGTTACAAGGCTACAAAGGTACTTTCCCTGTAACTGCTGCTCTTGGTCAAGGTAGTAGGGTTGAGGCCTTGAACTGACAGCAAGGAGGCTGTCTCTCCCGTGCTCTTAATGGCCACCCTCTTGGATCCAGACAGAAAGGAAGCAAGAAGGAATCTGCTTTGAATACAGAGGGGATAAATCTGGACATGGGGAAATAAAAGTAGACTGGGACAAGGAGTCTAGTGATGATAAAAAGAGCGCCAAAAAAACCCACTATTAAGGTGTCACTATTAACCCCTCAAAAGTTAGGTCTTAATTCTGACATTTCCTGTACAAGACTTCTATACCTGACTCATCTCAAAGAAGAGGAAGGAACATGACCAATATACTTTCCCCCTAACCTGCTCCACTGTTCTTTATAACAGTTAAAACTGAAATGAAACTTGTACTTACTTCATTTTGTTTCCCAGAACCCTCTGCTTCTCGAAGAATCAAGTTACTTTCACTTTTCATTTCACTCTCATGGAAAGCTTTGATGGTATCCTGGACCAGAGTATCAATAGATAATGCCTGAATGTTGCAAGCTAATAGACAAAACATTATTGTGATAAGTTTACATTTTGGAAAGAATGTAAAGAGATTATTAAATGCAATTAAATTAATTCTGACAAGACAGCTTTATTAAATGTGATGCACACTGGTTTGGTTTGGTTTGGTTTGGGTTTTTATTGGTGTTTGTTCCCACTGACACTATACTACAGCCTGTACAATATACACTGGTAATTGCAGTTAGTCTGTTGGCCATTTTATAACTACAGAGAAATTATTTGAAAACATTTCTCAGTTCTTTACTTAATAAATTCTGAAGCAGTAAAGTTATGAGGTACAATGAATTAACAATAAACTTTTACATTCAGTAACTTTTCATTTTACTTTGGAAGTGGAGAATAAATTATACAGAGCCAGGCCTTGCAAATTCTGATGCATCTGAGGCATCTATCTTGCAATGAGCTCTGCACAGGTGAGATCTGACCACAAAGAGCCCACAAAGGGACTGGGGCTTAAAAGATATAAGCAAACAAACAAACAAACAAACAAAAAAGCCTACAGAAAAAACCTTCTACCTTCTTCCAAGAACTTTACACAGGTGCTTTTTCCACTAAAAAGCTTTCCTAAAACACATCCTTGGATAGGAAACGAAGGAAATACAGGTGGTGGGGGTTCAGGAGTCGGAGGGTAGACAATGTCCATCAATCTATGAACCACATGACCCAATATATTATTATTAGGTAGAGGTTTGCTTCCACTGTGCTCTTCAGATGGGCACCACTCACCTATCATACTCTGTATCAAAAACAAATCAGAGAATAATTTGTGACTATGCCTTGTATTTCATCTTTTAAAAGATAAATACACAAATAAATAAATCAATAAATATTTTTCACTGCTAGAATGCTGTATTTCATCCCAAGATATCACAGGGCTTTACAAACATTATTAATTAAAATTCATTAAAACCTATTTGAGGTAGGCATGTATTATTTTACCCATTTTACAGGCCAGTAAACCCATTTTTATCTGTTTTATAGAGAAATTAAGTAATTTGACCAATGCAAAAAACAAGTCATGGGAGCAGAATTCAGGAGTCCTGACTTAACTTAAGCCCCCTACTTTAAACATTAGAAAACACTGCTTCCCTATTACCATACACAAACATCTAGCTAAAACTTTCAGTAATATATTGTGAATTATTTGATTTATTTCATAAGCATTTAGTTAAGAAACTAAATTACATAGTGTTTTAAAGGAAGAAAATAACCATGAGAAATGTGAGCCAGGTCTATACTTCAAACTTTTGCTGGCACAGCTACATCAGTCAAGGATGTGATGAGGTATAATCTCTGACTGACATAGCTGCGCTGGCAAAAGTGCCTAGCATAGATGCAGTTATACAAGCAAAACTGCATTTTTGCTGCTTGTGCGTGGAGGGAGGACTGGAATAATCAATACGGGCCAAAGCATAGTTTTGCTGGTACTAGTTCTGTCCAAACAAGAAGCACTTTGTTGGTACAGTACACTAATATAGCTATACCAGCAAAGCACTCCTAGTGTTGACCTGGCTGTAGCTGATACTAACAAAAGAAAAACGAACATTTTATTAGGGTTGGATAATTCTAAGGGCTGGTCCCCACTATGGCTTAACGTCGACTTTAGCGACGTTAAGTCGATATAAACATGTACCCATCCTCACATGCATGCCATTTGAGTCGATTTATAGGGACCTCAAAATCGACTTCTGTACTCCTCCCTAACGAGAGGAGTAGCGCTGAAATCGACCTCTCTGGGGATGCATGTGACAACTAGCATCAGACCTTCCACAATGCCCGTTTGCTCCCCAGGGGACCAGCCACCACTCCGAGCAGCTCCGCGGCCCCCCCGTGCCCGCCCGAGCAGCTCCGCACCGGCTCCCCCCCACCCATCTGAGCAGCTAGCTCCGCACCGGCTCCCCACCACCCACCCGAGCAGCTCCGCGGACCCCCCGTGCCCGTCCGAGCAGCTCCACGGACCCCCCCGTGCCCACCCGAGCAGGCCCTGAAATGGCAGGCCCCGAAATGGTGCCTGCTGAGGACTCCCAGAACGGTGGGATATCTACCCACAGTGCAACACTCCCTATGTCGACGCTTGCCACAGTTGTGGGGACAGACACTGCTGACTTGCTGTGCTTAGTGGGGATGCACAAAATCGACTCTATACAGTCTGCTTTAAAAAATCGACTTAAGGGAAATCGACCTACTGCTGTAGTGAAGACATACCCTAAGGCTCTAAAAAGACTTATTGAGAAGACAGACCATTGAACAGCTTCTAGAGGACAAGTTTTGGCTGCAAACAATCTGGGCTAGATTCACGCTTCTAATCTAAATGTTAAACACTTTGTTACCAATCTTTTATGTCATTCAGTTCTCCCTCTTAGCACTACTGAAAGACAATATGTATTCAATCACACTACAGGTAAAATATAAAGTTATTTTTCTTATGTCTATTAACAAATAGATGTCACAGTGTATTCACACTTCAAATATAAACTTGATTTGTGCTTACTTATTGTCACATGGAGCGTCCCATATAAAATGTAATTACATGTGATTACATATAACTATATTACTAGTATAAATTAAAATGTTGTCTATTTTTTAAATAGAAAAACTTATTTTGAGCTATAAAATGTGCCCTCTAACATATCTCAGGGCAGATAAAAATGTATGAGAGGAGACAGGATCAACTTACTTGAGCTCTAAGACAATATCTACAGTGCAGGTGGAAGAATCCTCTCAGCTCTTATAGACAGAAACATTACCTCCACTTACGCTCATGTACTAAAAATAGCAGCATGGACATTGCAGCATGGGTGGAAGCACAGGCTAGCCACTCAAGTACCAGCCTGCCTGACCCCCTGGGTCCAAGTTCACATGGCTAGCCTATACTGCCAAAACATCCATACAGCTATTTTTTTAGAACACTAGATTGAACAGAGCTAGCACGGCTATCTACCTGGGCTGGGAAGCATGCTGCTAGCTGCAGTATAGACACACACACTGTCGGACAAAGGGGAAAAGTGAACTTTGACTGCACAGACTCTCCATTAAGATCACCCAGTCACCAATTTTCTGGCTTTTAAATCTAAGGACTATTAGCTTGAGTGTCTCTGATTATCTAAATTGTCATGATGGCTTACAGGGGAGAGGCAGGCCTGATCTACATTACACAGTTAGGTCGATGTAAGGCAGCTTACATCAACCTACTTATGTCAGAGTATACACTACAGCCTTGTCCCACCGCAGGGGTTTGGACTAGATGATCTCCTGAGGTCCCTTCCAACTCTGAGTTTCTATGATTCTATGTAAGTGTCTTACTACACCGACATAATAATTCCACCTCCACAAGAAGCGTAGGGATTATGTCGGTGTAGTTATAGCGTCACAGTGTTTGTCTACATACTACGTTACTTACACTGGCTGTTGGCTGTCTTCTCAAGAAAGCCAGGCAGGTAGAGCCTAGCCCCCAGCTATCCATTACTAGCTGGGCTGCGCCCACCCTGCTTCCTGTTCCCAGCCGAGCTGCTGCCCAGAGACCCAAGAAGCCCAGGCCGCTGTCCCCCAGTCCCAGCTGTCAGTGTCCCTCAAGTCAGTGGAAGCACTCCTAGTGAGGATGTACATCACCAACAGAAGGAGGGTAGTGTGGACATCAGCCACCACAGTGGTTGTAAGTCAATCTAACATAGGTCAACTTAAGTCTGTAGTATAGACATGCCCACAGTCTTTCAGACAGCCAGGACCCAAGTCATATAGGGATATACAGATCAAAGCCAATACCTTGAATTGCATCTGGAAGTTAACTGAAATTCCATGTAGATCTAAATTTTTAAGAATATAAGAACAGCCATACTGGATCAGACCAAATCTAGCCCAGTATTCTGTCTTCCAGCAGTGGACAATGCCATGTGTCCCAAAGGGAACGGATAGAGCAGGTAATCAGCAATCCATCCCATTGCACATTTCAAGCTTCTGGCAAACAGAGGCAGGGGCACCATCCCTGCTCATCCTGGCTAATAGCCATTTATAGATATATCATCCATGAATGTATCTAGTTCTTTTAAAAACCCTGTTATAGTCTTGGCCTTTACAACATCCTCTGGCAAAGAGTTCCACAGGCTGACTGTGTGTTGTGTGAGGAAATACGTCCTTTTGTTTGCTTTAAACCTGTTGCCTATTAATTTCATTTGGTGACCCTTAGTTCTTGTGTTATGAGGAGTAAACAGCACTTCTGTATTTACTTTCTGCACACTAGGCATGATTTTATAGACCTCTATCATATCCCCGCTTAGTTTCAGTCTCATTAATCTCTCCTTATATGGAAGCTATTCCACACCCCGAATCATTTGTTGGCCCTCTTCTGTATCTTTTCCAACTCCAATATATCTTTTTTGAGATAGGGCAACTGCATGGGCACATAGTATTCAAGATGTGGGTATATCATGGATTTATATAGAGGCAATATGATATTTTCTGTCTTATTATCTATCCTTTCCCAATGATTCCCAACATTCTGTTAGCTTTTTTTGACTGCAGCTGCATATTGAGTGGATGTTTTCAGATAACTACCCACAAGGACTCTGAGATGTCTTTTTTGATTGGTAATAGCTAATCTAGACCCCATCATTTTATATGTATAGTTGGGATTATGTTTTCCAATGTGCATTACTGTGCATTTATCAACATTGATCTAGGAGAACTAGTGTAATGTGTTCCTTGTGACTGATTCTATTTAACAAGTGAAAAGCTGCAATCTACAACTGCTGCAGCTTCATTCATGTACATATTCTTCAAGGGCAGTCCACTGTAGAATGCACTGCAATAATTATGTCAGGTGTTACAGTGCTTTGTCATACTTTGCTGTTTTATCAGCTATACTGCTTATATTGGAGTCACAATATTTTGGAAGGCAATACATACCTATGTTCTTGTTTTCACTTTTATTCTCTTAACCTCACTGTCTCAATCAAGAGTTTGGGATACAATTAAAATATGCTGTTAATATACTAATTTGTGTTTGATGCAGTCACTGCAGTTCTAGAAAAATGTTTGTTAATCTGAACTGAACAAGATATTATAAAGGGCCTTGATGATGAATTGCTGACTGACAACTTCTTTATAGTCTCTAACTATACAATATTTATTCATATAATTTTGTCTATCCATTGTTACTCCAAAGCTCTTTTGAATTGTGTGAATTACTATTCACTTTGCTCCGTGTATATCATTTTAGCAGCTCAGCATTTTTCTTACTTTTAATAAGCACCATTAGTATGTTTAGCACTGTACAGTACATAGACCTAAGGTTCCTGTATCAAAGAGCTTATAATTTTGAGGTCCTTAACTCAAGCAAACTGATATTAATTTTAACTGGAGTTTGCCTAAAACTTCATTAAAAAATTAGTATGGTCTTTAGTTTTTCCCCCTAAGACAAACAGAATAGATCAGATGCATAAGAAACTGAAAGATCAGATGGTGAAACTTCATGACTGATTTTTTTTTTCTTCAAATATATGTTGTGATATTTTACATACTTCTGGCAGCACTAATTGACATTGATAGGCTCTTCAAAAGTAGCATTTGAATGAGGGATTTTAAGGAAGGATTTGAATGAAAAGAGAATTGATGTCTGGTGCAAGCACAGGGGGTAGTAAAGATGAAAGCACAGAGATGATAGGGGAAAGATAAAAAGGGCGGTGAGATATACTCTTTCATATCCTTCCCTCAATACCCACTTCTACTTTGATGCTAAGTGTCTGAAGTTGGGCCATGTTGAAAATTAAGGGCCATATTAGAAAATTTTGGGTTAAGTGACTTGCCATGACCAAATAGAGAGTCGGTGTTTAGACAGCAGACAGTCATAATTAGAGAATCAGTGAACTGTGTTCTCAATCTCATGCTGTCCTGCATAGATCATGCACTGCTTTCATCAACACTGATTTTATTTCTGTTTGCTCTCTGTTCAAATGTCTGTAACCAATTTGACTTGCTAAAGGATCCTAGTGAATAGTGACTATGCTCTTTTTGAACCAATGAGTTATTGTACATTACATCACTTGAAAATAGTGCAAACAGTTAAAAAATTCTATCCTAATTATTAAAAACTTTTTTTGCATAAGCTCAATATGTAATTAAAACAAAGTTCTACTGCTATCTGTCCTAATTCAGTACATGACTGCTGTGTTGATTGGCCTGTTAAGAGTTATTAAATTACCTTAGATTTTTTAAAATTAACATTTATTATTCAAAACTTATATAAAACATTCCATAAATTTGCCTAGCACTTTAAACAGACATGAAACCTATGGTCATTAATTTGCCATTTACTTTTTACCAGTCAATTGCAAGTTTATTAGAAACTGGATTGAGAGCACCAAGTGTTTGGTGACAAGGAATGGAATAGGGGAGTAGGACTAGAAACCCAGAGGCGAAAGGACCTGATTTTCCTTTACACTAATCCCACTTGCAATTTAAGGAGGCCTTAAAGAGTGCATAAATTAAATTTTCATCAGTTTTAACATCCTGCATTCTCCCAGAGTGGTGTACAGAGGCCTTAGTGTAAATGAAACTCTGGCCCAAAGACTTATTATGCCATTACTAAATCTCAATCATCTAGCTTCCTCCCTCCTTCCTTCCTCACAGGGTACATTTGTCTTTGCTCTTCTAAGGAAGGTTTTCAAATGTATTATACATGTTAATGTTGTATGAACAGGTATCTTTTAAATAACTGTCAGTTGGCAAAGAACATACTCAAATTGAAAACAAAATAAACTGAGCTGTCAGATATACACCACACCAACCCCTAACAAAAGTTGACTACTTACTGCAAAAGAATATGTACCAATTGGTTCAGGATGTGGGTAAAAAGCACATATCGTGTGGTAATCATTTCTCAAACAACAAAGACAGAAATACAAGTTATTTACGATTGTGCTATATTATACTAAACAGTCTGTCAGAAAAGATTCAAAGTATAAAATCTTTTTCAAACAAGAGAAAAAAATATCAAAATCAGGGGAAATAACTATGTAGTATACCCTGGCCAAAGCAGTTCAACAATCCAATTTCAGTTTTCAGTTATTAGATTATATTATGTTCTAAAACCGCAGGAAACAGATTATAGAATCTAAAAAATTGTCACTTAGATCATTACAGCATGGTCATAACAATATCAGACACTCCCAAAATCTCTTTTTAAAAATGTTGTCTTATTAAAATAAACAGATCTCCAAATATAAAATTCCACTACAAAGGTTTAATTCACAAATTGTTGCAAATAGCATATACAAAGGACTACCAGATTTTGTAACAGGCACTGTTTTTATTCAGATTTGGGTGTGGGTTTTTTTTTGCTGGCTACTTTGTATTACATTTTCTAATGTGGTGGCATTAACTACACTTTAATTTCCACTTAAAAATAATTGCACTGAGATTTCACAAGCAGTAGTTATGTATTACTGATAGTAACATTAGTTGTTCATAGACAGTATGTAATGTGTTACTGCACTCAAAGCCAAACAAGGATTAAGATTTTCAGGGGCGCACAGGCTTTCAAATGCCAGCAATAGAAAATATTATTTTTACCCATACCAGTATGGAGTTAATGTGAAAACATCTGTAACTACATGAACGTTTATAACTAATTGTAACATCATAAACTGTCAAAAAAAAAACCAAATGCATTATAACATCACAAAAAAATGGTCAGCAATCATGAGTGAACAAGGTGCATTTTCTTCCATTATGCCATGTCATTTAGGGGTACCTTATATTCATCATAATCTGTCTCATCTAGCAAATTCATTTTATCGAACTCTACAAGTTGTTCTGGGGTTGGTTCAGCTGGCAAAGGTTCAATTGACGCTTGTTCATATATTGGTTTTCCATTAAAAAAAAGTTCTTTCCAATCACGCATCAGTTTAATTGGAATTAGGCTGCAGAAACAAAAACAAATCAAATTAGTTGTCAAACCAAAATAACAACTCAAACTAACAAGTCAGCTATTTTGAGAATTATGGATCCAATTCTGAATCAAAAACACAGCAGAAGTAAACAGGCTCTACACTAGAACATCTGTGGGATTTGGGACAAAGACAGAACTCTCCCTAAAGACTGCATAATTGTACCCAACCTCCTCTGCACCAGCTGTCATAGACACAAGGCCCGCTGTATCTCCATATATGTGCCAGTGTGCACTATTTGGATGGT
Source organism: Sternotherus odoratus (assembly GCA_032164245.1). Taxonomy (NCBI): domain Eukaryota; kingdom Metazoa; phylum Chordata; order Testudines; family Kinosternidae; genus Sternotherus; species Sternotherus odoratus. Next base: position 86,679,294 of record JAVMKO010000007.1, read on the forward strand.
GAAACTGCATAGTAGCAGATTTATTGTCTCTGCCCTTCTCCCACTCCAAAACTTATATTCTCACTGGGGCAGCACTCATTGGAGGATCTGTGAAGATGTACCCTAGGCTACACAAGAGATGTGGACTCTACATCTAATCCATCCCTTCTGCAGTTTTTCTGCACTCAGAGCCTTCCTCACCAACAAAAGGAGGGTGGCAAGATCTGTCCAGAAATGCCTACTCTACATGCTGATACTAGTTTATGATCATAAGTAATTCAACCTGATTATGTTTCCATTTCCTTCCATTTTAAAGAAAGGTATTTATAGAAAATAAATTAAAATAGATATAAATATGGAACAAGTATTTTTATTATTAAAGATAAAACAAAGAACCTGACCACATCATATATATAGTAATACCATAGCTGCTAAAATCAACAAGCAGAGCAACACCAGTTGCACAGACAGCATATATTCAATAGGTGTGCTCAAATTGAAACTGAGTTTTATTATTGTCAAATGATAGTCAAATTACATATGACTACCTTATAATTATCTTGCACTTTTTTAAAAGAAAATAGCTGTGATTTAATTATATGAATATAAAAGGGCACAACTATAAAATTGCTAGCAGACAGCATTATAATTTTGGAACAACTTCATCTGTTTGAATTTTCTTCTTTTTAACTACAGATCGGAGATAACAGTGTTATGCTATAAATATACTTTGCACATAATACTTTTGAACACTGAAAATAATACTGTTTGCATCTTGCACAAGGAAATGCATGGAAATACCGACAAAATTTATCTCCTATGCCAGTCAGGATGCTGATACAATCTTGATCTGTATATGTATTTGAAATACCTATATGGTGTATTCACCACTCAATTCACATACATTTTATACTAATTTATGTTGGAGTCATGACTGCACATTGACAAAGAAATCACCCACAAAGTGTGAGTGTGATGTTGACTATTGCAATGCTGAAATACAATTCATATTAAACATCTCTCTCTGCCTGTCACCCCCCAGGTGGGGTATGGGCCACCAACCACAGAGCATTCCATCTCTGGTGTTGGTGTTTCGGTAGCAAGTTGGTTCCCTACGGGATGGAGTTGCTAGTCCCACGCCCATGTTAAGCCTACAGCACCTGGTATTCCTAGGAGGTCTCCCATCCAAGTACTAGCCAGGCCTGACTCTGCTTAGCTTCCGAGATCAGATGGGATCGGGCGTGTCCAGGGTGGTTTAGCCATATCATATTAAACATCTACTGGGCTATAATTCATATTTGCACATTTTTTCTTTAATAATTCTTTTGCTCTTAATCTTTTAACATAACAGTTATTCTTTAAAAGCAATGGAGTTTTAGATTTATATTCCTGGGGTCAAATCTTCACTACCACTCTAGCCCCTTTATGCTGTGTAAAGTCTGGAACAATATAAGGGAGCCCTTAAAAGCCCCAAATATGACCCGGGGAGGATTCCCCTGGGACAGGCACTGTGGAGACAGCTGCAAGACTGCTTTCTAAGGATCATCTGACAAGCTCTGATGCAGGGGGCATGTCAGGGGTGGGGGCACACACAGCATATAACACTGTGGAGATTCCAAACAGAGCTGTGGTCCTCAGGGCAGCCCAGGGACGCTGCTGTAATGTAAACAAGCCCCCAGGGCTGTCTAAATTATGCTATGGGCCATCCAGCCACTGGAGCAGCCTAGGATTGGGAGGGCACAAAGATTTAAGCAACTTCGGCGTCCCCCTACTCCTGACCTGTGAGTTCTGTGCTGTGCTTAGAGGACTTTTTTGCTTTATGATGCAGAGAGAAAAATATGAAATTCATAAGAAGGACATCTTATAAAACTAATAAATTATTCATATTTTCACAGTGTAAGACTATTAATTCCAATGATACTGAAATGCAATGGCCTCAGCCGGAGTACAGGGATACATTCAGTCCTCTCCTGGTCCTATCAGTTATTCAATACTCTGAATTCTCATAGTTTCTAGAGAGCTGATATGTACAATAACTGTATAGTTATTTCTTAATAATCATACAGGATGTTAATCTATGTACTTTGATTGGACAAAAATCGTTGTGCAGGGCTCTGCATAATCACTGTATACTTATATTTCAGGTCTCAGAATGGTAGCCGTGTTAGTCTGTATCAGCAAATACAATGAGGAGCACTTGTGGTACCTTAGAGACGAACAAATTTACGTGGGCATAAGCTTTCATGGGCTAAAACCCACTTCATCAGATGCATGGAGTAGAACATACAGTAGGGAGGTATAAATACACAGCATATGAAAAGATGGGAGTTGACCAAGTAGGGGGGTCAATGCAACTGAAGCAGGAGAAGGAGAGGGGCTGTGTCTAGAAGCCAGTGACAGGGTCTAAGAAAAGTCCAAAAGGCAAGCAGGAGAAGAAACTGGCAAGAAGTATGAGTATGACTGAAAAGAGTATGAGCCATGGACTAAGGAGTGCTAACGGTTTCTGGACCAAGGAGAAAAAAAGTCTGACAAGAAAATAACAGAGAAATCAGGAGACTCAGTAAGAAAACTAGCTCTTTCTTGTCTGGAGGTCCCAGTCCAAAGCTTCCAGAGAGGATAGGGGGAAGTTCTCCTTTACTTTCCTCCATCAAGTGGGGAAGACCACAGTATATATGGGGAGAAAGGACTGTTTAGCACAGTAAGGATAAAGGATTACTGAGGACTACACTTAGTGAGTCTGAAAGATTTGTTTAACCTGTGGCAGAAGTCTATCAGTGAAACCAGTACTGAGGGCTGAAAAACTGTGGAACAGGGAATGGCAAAGAACTGGTGTGGAATCCTAGCTATTAAGGAGAAGGATTTAGCTAAGGATAGGTGATGGGTTTTTTGCAGAAATCTTTTGTTTTGAACTTTTATTTGTCTTAGAAAGGAGGGGATATTTGACTTGGCCAGAGGGCCAAAATACAAATTCACTGAAGCACCCAGCTACCTGAAAGCAAGGGGAAATCGAAGCATCAATCCAATGGGATACTAACATATGTCAGCATCTGATCCTGGACCAGGTAGGAAAACCTCTTACAATAATAAAGCATTAAGTTGTGATTTCTTAAACTTGTAAATGGTTGCTGTTCTACATACAGATGGGTCTGTTGCTGATGTGATGGAAGTAATTTGTAAAGTAAACACTGAACCTAGTGTCTTTTAACCTGAAGGATCTCAAAATGTTTTGCAAACTTACGTCTATTAGGGCTGTCAAATTATTTTAAAAAGATAACTGTGATTAATCACAGTTTTAATTGCACTGTTAAACAATAACAGAATACCATTTATTTAAATACTTTTGGATATATTCTACCTTTTCAAATACATTGATTTCAACACAGAATACAAAGTGTACAGTACTCTAGATTATTTTTTATTACAAATACTTGAATTGTTAAAAGGAAATAGTATTTTTCAATTCACTTCATACAAGTACTATAGGGCAATCTCTTTATCCTGAAAGTGCAACTTACAAATGTGGAAATTTTTTTCATAATTGCTTTCAAAAACAAAACAATGTAAAACTTTAGAGTCTACAAGTCCTACTTCTTGTTCAGCCAATCGCTAAGACAAACAAGTTGGTTTACATTTATGGGAGATAATGCTGCCAGCTTTTTTTTTACATTTTCACCTGAAAATGAGAACAGATGTATGCATGGCACTTTTGTAGCAGGCATTGCAAGGTGTTTGTGTGTCAGATATGCCAGATATTTTTATGCCCTTTCTTGCTTTGACCACCATTTCAGAGGACATTCTCCCATCCTAGTGATGGGTTCTGCTCGATAACATGGCAAATATTATGTAACCCCCCAAAAAATAAAGAATCTACATTTGTAAGTGGCACTTTCATAATAAAAATATTGCACTTGTATGAGGTGAATAGAAAAATACTATTTCTTTTGTTTATATTTTTACAGTGAAAATATTTGTAATAAAAATAATATAAAGTGATCATTGTACACTGTATTCTGTATTATAACTAAAATCAATATTTGAAAATATAGAAAAACATCCCAAATATTTATAATAAACTAGCAGAAATACCCGGCGTTGCTCGGGTCCGTCGGAGGTGGGGAGGGGGCAGAGAGCTGAGCGAGTGCGGGGTCCGTTGGAGGGGGGAGGGGGCAGAGAGCAAACCTGACACCCCCACCTCACCCCCCCGACCAAACCCGACACCCCCACCTCACTTACCCCTCGACCAACCCCGACTTACATTTTCACCCCCCCACTCAACCCCAAAACCCCCACGTCACCCCCTACCAACCCCAACACCCCCTGACCAACACCCACACCTCACCCCCCGTAGACCAAACCTGACACACCCACCTCACTTCCCCCCCAACCAAACCCGACACCCCTACCTACCACCACAAACAAACCGACACCCACACCTCACTTACCCCTCGACCAACCCTGAACCTTCTCCTCACCCCCCCAACCAAACCCAACACTCCCACCTTACCCCCCCACCAAACCTGACACCCCACCTCACTTACCCTCCGACCAAACCCAACTCGGGTCCGTCGGAGGTGGGGCGGGGGCAGAGAGCTGAGCGAGTGCGGGGTCCGTTGGAGGGGGCAGAGAGCTGAGCGAGTGCAGGGTCCGTTGGAGGGGGGTATTATGACATCATAACTATGTCACAGAGAACAGCGGCTGCCCAGCTGATGTGATTGGCCTTTAAATAATTTCACCCCTGGGGGGCGTCAGAGGTGAGATTTGAAAAATTTTCGACTCTTACCCTGATTAGGACCCTAAAGCTTATAACTGTACCAAATTTCAAGTCTCTAGCTCAAACGGTGTGGAAGGAGTAAGGGAACGTACATACACGCACGCATACACCATTTGACTTTTATATATATAGATTTCAATTGTTTTTCTATTATTGTTTAACGGTGCAATTAAAACACTGATTAAGCACAATTAGTTTTTTAATCAAGTTACCATATATACTCGTTCATAAGCTGAATTTTTTTTATTAGTAAAAAAGGGAGGCAATAGAAAAGGGGGTAGGCTTATTAACAGGTATAGAGAGGGAGAGGTGGGACACAGCCCCTTCCCTCAACAGAGGGGACAAGGAGAAGCAGGACAGCCAGCAGACCCCAAAGGGAAGAGGCAGGGCCAGAGTGTCTCTGCTTCCTCCTGCCACGTTACTCTCCCTCCAGCCTCCACAGCAGCTGCAGCTCTGGGGCTAGCAGGCTGCAGCCATGCTACCCAGCCCTGCCTGTCACCCACTGGAGCAGGCTGCAGCTCCATCCAGACCAGACCTGGCCCGCTCCAGCTAAGGTGGGAAGGGATGGGATGGGGAGAACGTGGGGATTCTGGGCTAGGGGTGGGGTCATGTGGGAGTAGTCATGGGGTTACTCCTCTGACCCCCAGCTTCTCTCCCCCCCAAAATTTCCCCACCAGTTGCTGTCCTGACCCGTCGGGGTAAACAGCTAGCGGGCCAAGACACTTTGTTTACTTAGGTTTACCTCCGTGCCTGCGGACGCTTGAGATAAACAAACCATCTCGGCCAGCCAGCGGCTTATCCTGATGGCCCAGGAGCCAAAGTTTGCCAACCCCTGAATTATAGGGTTGAGTTATGAATGAATCATAAAAAAATTCCATTCCTACTTATCTATCTTGGGGGGGGGGGTCAGTTTATAAACAAACCAGTTTATGATTGAGTATATGCACTAATTTGTTTTGAGTTAATCACCAGAGTTAACTGTGATTAATTAGCAGCCCTACTTTCTATATAAAGTATGTTGTGATTCTTTAGAACAAAAGGTTGTACTACAAATCTAATATTTAATTATTATTAGTAGTACTTCATGTGCAAAAAATTTGAAAACATTGAAAAGTATTTCCAGTTGAAAGCAATTAACACTGTAATTAATTACTGTAATGCTGAAAAAAGTTGGGTTTAATATTTCATAGTAACATTAGGTCCAGTACAATGAGTACGAGAAACAGAACTCATGATTCTATAATAACCTTTTAAATTACATGCTTATTTTCAGTATTAACCACAACTGTAAAGCAGGGCATTCAGAAGGGAATGAATTTAATGAAATAATGTATCTCATTAATTTTTCTTTCCCTGTATTATGTTTCTTATATATTTCTTTTCCCTGACTTCTGAAATTTACTTACTTGTTTGTCAACATTCGATATTCGCCTGTTTTGGTTGACAGATCAATAATTTGGTCAATCACTTCCCAACACATGGAATAATGCTTTTTATATCGAGCCTCCACTCTTTCAGCAGCAATTTTCTCATGTAGGTCTCTTTCTTTGCAAATACGTTCCTCATAATCAATTTTTTCTTGTTTTGCAAGAGCCTAAGGATTTTTTCCAAAAAGTAAACTTTTAAATTAGATTGTAAATTAACTTGCACTGGCATAGCAAAAAGGTTTAAAGATTACTCTAAATATTTTTTAAAAGACTATGAACTTGCTGAATTTGAGTCAAGAATTGAAAACATTTTTATCAAATTCATTACTCAAATCATATATAGCAGGTAATAACAAATTAAGACCTGCAGAAGTCTGAATACAACCTCTGATGGCTCCATAAGCCCCTTCTTTTTGCAAAATTATTATTAATATACTGAAATAAAGCATAACAAGTAAACAAGTAAAATATTTTTTTCAGTGATTTCTGAAAAAAAGTCATGTTAACCTTAAACATGTAGAGTGTACATTTGCTATTCATTAAGAACAGTCATGCAGACACTGGGTGAAATCCTGGTCCCAGTACAGTCAGTTCCAAAACACCTCTCAAATCAATTGGGCCAGGATTTCAGCCATTAAATACATTTTAGAAGGTGTGGCACACAATTTAAACAGCAAGAGCCTACTCTGCAAAGAATGAATACAAAGATACAGATGCTATTTGAGCTTTAGAACCCCCTCCTCCAAAATTTTTGCACATAAATCAGAAAGGAGGAAGAGCATCTTGGCTATTAGCACTCCTGAGGACACAGTGAGCCCTGGTGGCCAGGAGGTATAATTCTGGAGAATCCCTGATCAATATTTACAGGCTCCTGGATACATAAGATTCTTAATGAAAATTAAGTTTATTTTGGAGGGACTGGGGGGAAATAGACTGAGGGGATGGGGCTAGAAAGGGTGAATGTGTGAATGCCATGCCCTGCTGTATGCACAACATTTGGCATAACTTCTCATTTGGACTTAGGCTCCCAAGTGCTTAAGTCACTTTTAAAAATGAGACAGGCTCCTAAAATACTTAGGCCTTGTAGCACTGGCTGGGCAATGCCTGAATACCTTTACAAATCTGGGCTCATGTATGGGAGGTAGACAGAGCTCTGCGCAATATATTGAATAATTAATCTTTTACCGCCTCTCTGTCAAGAGCTTCTTGGAACTCTTTTAGTCGTCTTTCCTCATACTGTTTTTCTCTGAAAATTCTGTTCTGCCATAGCACTTCTTTTTCATGCCGAACATGCATGAGTTGTACAGCAATCCTCCGCTCCTGCTGGGACTGCCTCATTAATCGATTAATAAGTTGCTCTTCCCGGTAAGACTCCTAAAAAAAATAAAATATTGTAAGCTAAATAGTGATTAGCTATTTCATGGATTAGTGTCAGAAAATTCTATGCTCTTGATATAAAATGTTTATTCAAAATAGCATGACAGTCTTCATCTATGCCTATATAACATACATTGCCTAAAACATACATTTCTATTTATGATGCTATCAGTAATATAATATAGTTATGGTCTTATCAAGTAATACATAACCACTTTAAAATCTTTTAATTGAGATACTCAACAGAAATAAATTTTCTTAAAATTTTGGCAGCTAAAATTAATTAACACAGACTGAAGAAAATCCTAAATACAAACAATTTTGATGTGACTTTTCTGTGCTTCAACTAATTCTTTCTAGTTGTAGTGATGCTCACTCCCCCAGTTTCCTTCTCTTCCCCTGACCTCATCCTACAACTCATACCCAGTCCCAGTTCTCACCCTCCGAAGGTTCCTTGTCCTAATTTACTCCCCACACAGGCACATCCCCTCTGCTTTTTATTCAGGCAGCTTTCTCCCTCACAGTAGTGTGGGGGCATTGAGTACAGGTGCCCATTCTAGTGCTTGGACCTGGCCCCAAGATGACCTGCATCAGCCTGGAGTTTAATTGCAAGGAAAGTCCTGTTCTGCCCTGGGCTGAAGCATGCCTAGTACAGATGGATGGAGTGTTGTAGTGGCCATATCAGTCCCAGGACTTGAAAGAGACAAGATGGATGAGGTAATATCTTTTATTGGACCAACCTGTCACCAACAGAAGTTGCTCCAATAACAAAAAATTATCATCTCACTCACCTTGTCTCTCTTGCACAGTTGGAATCTTTCAAGAAGATCTAGCAAGTCTGTAATGAGTATGTGTGGACTGCAATTTTTCAAAGTCTTATAGTGACAAATTTGGGTGGATTTTCACGGGGATGGCAAAAAGCAGATCCCTCACAAAAAGGCACACAACTCCTCCCTTTTCCTCCCGTAAATGCTAAAATGTTGCAAAATAAGTCAGCCTGATGTAGATGCCCAGCCTGTAAAATTTCAGCCCAAACAGTTAAAGATGGTAACGTCATAATAGGAAGTGTCAGTCAACTGCCTATTATAAATGTTAAGAAAAAAATCATAAAGGAAATGGAGTACTAATTTTCTGTTTCTCCTTATTATCCTACTTAACTTGGGAGTTCAGGAGGGTTTAGGAGTTTGTTCTTGTTAAATGCAGTGGCAACCAAAGTTTGCAGTATCTCCTCATTGACATGCTTATGTTTTCAGCTTCCTTCTACCTTTCCTCGGTTCTTATGAATTCAGATCTCTAATCTAAAGTTTAAACTTCAAAACTTTTCAGCTGCTTCTGCAGCCCAGGCACCACACTTTCAGTTAAAGTTGCAGTTTCCCTTTGAAGTCCCACTGTCGTTTGGAAGGGCTTGAAAGGGAAATCACTGATTCCCTCTGCAGCCCAGACACCTGCTTCAGAAGCAACTGTACAGCTTTAAAGTTTAGTTTAGAGATCTGTAACTGGAGCTTGTCTTAGCGTCCCATTTCAGTTTCTTCAGAAAAGAGGAGAGGAGTGGAGAAAGAGGCTAAAGGAGGAAATTGGCAGCTCTACACTGACACTTTTATCCTTCATGAACCTAGTTTCTCTTTCATCGGGTGTTTGTGATGGAGCTGCAATGGAACAACACACTACAGAAACCCACCTCGAATTTTGTTTTTTAAATTACTGTTAACATAAACAGACATACTCCAAAATCAATAACGAACTCTAATATGCTATAGTGTGCCTCACAGTGCAACCAAGGGAATAACAATAACCTACTAACACATATCCACTGGGGTTTATGGCTGTTCTAGAAGTACTATAGAAAATTATGAGAAATATGTCCTTCATATTACTGCAAACTGTGATATACTGTTGTAGTTGGGGGGGGGGGAGCAAATACAATATTACTAATTCAAACCACTTCATTTCTTTTTTAATTCTTTTGACTCCTTGAATACTAATATCAAATGGGCATGTAGACTATTGCATTCTAATGAAATGCTGACTTGAAAGGTCTAAGAAGATATACAGCACTATCACCCCCAAGGGCAAAAGTTTTCAACTGGCTATTAAGCCAGCCTCTAAGGTCTCAATCCTGCAATGAGCTCCTCATGGATACAAGGTTATCCCTACATGAAGCTCACTGCAGGATCAGACCTGATTTTGCATGCACACATCCATTTTCACACAGAAATGTCATTTATGCATGCAAATTTAAAATAGAGAATGTAATAGTCTTGAAAATGAAAAAATCTTGAAAATGAAATCATCTTGCCTATAACCAGAGTTGTTTGAGATGGACTCTGCATATTCCCATTAATGGGAAACACTGGCAGGTACAGTTCAGGTGGTGGAACCTTTTCATAGTAGTGCCCATAGGAGCACTCACCTGTCCCTCCTACTTCTTCCCTCTGCATTTTTGAAAATTTTGAAGGTGAGGCTATAAAAGGATAGTGCCCATTGTCTAGTTCCTTCCACCTCTTTCTCAGACTCAATATTCCATTAGGCTTCTGAGAAAGAGGAGAATATGGGCAGGAAGTGTGAATATGCAGAGTCCATCTCAAAGAATTGTTTACAAGTAAGTTATATTCATATCTTCTTCAAAGTGTCCTCTGCATATTTCCACTTCTGAGATAGTTTGCCAAACTGTACCCCATCAAAGGAAGGTGGGACTTGGAGTCCTAACTGAACAGGGATTGAAATACTGCCCTCCCAAACTGAGTGTCAGATCTAGACACTAAGTCTAAGGAATAGAGTTTTATATATTTTGAGCTCTAAATAGCAATCTCACAGATCTCAGGAACTGGAACATGTTACATGTCTAAAGCATACTATGAAGGGAACCACTTCTCTGATAGAGTGTGACTTAACCCCAACAAGGGAGGAATAGATGTTAGCTTGTAACTTTTGTCTATACATTGTGAAGAGACAGCATGGCTTTGTGCTTGTCTGTACATAACAAAGAGATTGGGAGACCTGTGAAATTCTTTGGTCCTAAAACAGTAAGATAGAGCTCTCTTAGTATTTAAAATATGTAGTTCTGATTCCCCTGTGTAAGTGCGAGGTCTAGGAAAGGAAACTTGCAGATTAATAATTTGATTAACGTCAAAGTCAGATACCACTTTAGCAAGGAATGTAGCATTTGAATGAAGACAATGAATGGTGAATTGACCATGAGGGCATGTAGATTACTCATTCACCTAGCTGATGTTATGCCTATTATGAACGTAATTTTAACAGATAGATGAACTAGTGAATAATCTGCCATAGGCTCAAATGCAGACTTCATGAGCTGCTTTAGGACTGAACAGAGGTCCTTGAAGGAACAGAGTCTTTCTTCCACTGACAAGTCCTTTCATAAGTTTCTTACCGTGTTTCCCCGAAAATAAGACAGTGTCTTATATTAATTTTTGCTCCCAAAATTACATTACATTATATTACAGCGAGAGGCAAAACTGGAAGTACGTCTTATTTTCGGGGGATGTCTTACTTTCGGGGAAACAGGGTAACTCAGAAGACAGATTATTGTCTATGAGCACTTAGTGTGCCTCTATGGCTGTTCACTGCACTTTCAAAGAAGATTTGGAAAGACCTGAAAGCTGATGCACTTCTGAACTTTAACCCTAAGGTAAGGTAAGGTAAGTGAAGCTAAAGAGTCCAGGTAAGAGGAGATCCAAGGAAGTAGCAGCAACTAATCAAAATGAGCACATGGCTGCTGTTTATAGGCTTCTTCAGTTGGAACCTGGAGTAGTGGATGGGCCTGAGCTCCAATACCAACCACTGGGGAAGTGATATAATCCCAAACATGGGACAAGGCTCATTTGGAAGCCAAAGAAAGGGGCTGAATTTAAAGGGCCCAGCACTGGGTCTGAAGACCCTAGTCAGATCAGATAGACAGTTTTGCCATCCCAGAATGGGTTCATTTTGACTATGTGATATGGCTGACGGGCCAAACCACTAAGAACTGCCAAGTGAAATTGACAACCTGCCAGGACTGGAACAAAGCCTACAGTTCTGCACACAGGATGTGCTTAAGTGGTAAGTGCTCCACCATTACAACATCCTTTTGGCAGACTGAAGCTTCAGTTATCTGTCTTCTAGCTAAGCTCTGCCGTCTTGAAAGTTAAGAACTGCTTCTACAAAAGGGATTCTCTATGTAGGATGCAAAAGGAATTTTTTTTTCATATTTATCCAGCATTCTAACCACTTGAATATGTGTAATGTAGATTTTTGAAAAGGGCATCATTTTATGAGGTTTTGATGAGCCAATTAGCTAAATAAGGGTAAATGAAAAAACTCTGCTGTCTTAAAAGAGTCTCTACCATAGACAGGTACTTTGTAAATCATCCAGAGACAGCAGATAGGCCAAAGGGTAGAACTTTGTATTTGGAAATGTGCTTGTTCAACAATGAAAGGGAAATACCTGCAGTGGCTTGGTCTGATAGACTTAGGGAAGCATACATCCTTTGGTTCAAGAGCTATAAACTAATCTAAAGAGGCAAAGGAGGGTATATTGGATACCAGAGTCAACATGCGGAAACTGAATCTCTTAATAAATGCACTGAACTTTGTAAGATCTAATATCAATTTTTTTAATTTAATTTTTAATCTAAGATTAATTTTTCCATAGGCAGTGACTTTGGGGAAGGGGTGGAATGGAGGTGGGGTGAGGGCAGTGCAGAGGTGGGATGAGGCAGTTCAGGGGTGGAGGTGGGGGTCAAGCACCCACTGGGCAGATACCAGAAAATATCTGGAGTTGAAGCCCTGACCTCTGAATTCCCTTGGAACCTCCTATATTGCCCAAGTTCTACAAGGGACTGAATCTGTGATTTTAACAAGCTTCCATGAGAGAATCCCTGAATCAGCAAAAAGGGTTTAGATGGAAGAAGGGTTTCAAACTGAATGGAATAACTATTTTTTAACAGGGCATAAATTTTAATGGTGAAGGTAATTAATCACTGGAACAATTACTAAGGTATACAGCAGATTCTCCATCACAGGCATTTTTTAAATTTAATCAAGATTAGATGTTTTTATCAGAGACTTCTTGTAGTTCAGACAGGAATTGTTTCAGAGAAGTTCTATAGGCTGTGTTATGCAGATGGCCAGACTAGATGATCACCGTGTTCCCTTTTATAGTCTCACCCTCAGAACCCACAGAAATGCAGAGAGAAGAGGTGGGAGGGACACATGTCCAATAGGCTGGTGCATCCCAGGAGTGGGAATATGCAAAGGACACGTAATAAAAAATTGTCTTGTTCATGTTTGACACAATTTTGAAATGATTGCAATCTATGATACACAGTCATAAATCACACAGGTGCTATTTTACTATGTTACTAAAGCTTCATTAAGTAGTCATTTTAAGGGTGCCACTCCCTGTAGCATATAGATTGAATGGGAGGGTTAATCTATGAAAATAGTAACCTCTCAAGTTTCCTGAGGTTTCAGAGCATAGTTGGTTATTGCACTTTCCTTTTGGAAAGTTGGCTTCCATTTCTGCAGACCTGGGTATAATCATAATTTAATTATATAAAATGAGTGCAGTGATGTTATCTTAGCTCTATTCCACCTAATCAGAAAACTGTTAATCAACTGAATGTTTCTATTCAAAGTAGACCCAGAACTACAATAGCAGTGGTGTTGCCGGTCAGAATTGAAGTGTACTGGCAGCAAACAGTGGCAGACAGTGCCTGACCCTGTAGGACTGAAGTCAGAGGAGGGTTTGTCATGGACTTAAATAGGTGCAGGATCAAGCTCACTGTGTGGAAACTTGTACAGCACTTACTTTATCTGATTCTTAACAACATTTGTAGACTCTCCCTTTCTTAAGCACCAAATTCAACACAACAATTAATAGGAAAAAATGTAGCACAGTTTAGGAAGAATTAAAACCCATCAAAGCCTAAATGTGAAAGGAGACCTAAAATAAGGTACAGGACAAAAGCATAACTTCAGTTTTATATTGCAGCATTTCTAAAAATCCATAGTAGAACACAGGATCACCAAGTCACTGTAGAAAAAATAAAATAGGTTCTTAAATAACAGATGGCTTTATAATGATGATCATTTGATAAGAGGCTCAAAATTATATCTATTTGGGACAACAGTGGCATCCAGTGGCCAAACACATTAATTCTATGTTTATGTATCATACCATACACCTATATTTTACTATACATTTCATGTATTGCTATATTTATATCTGCATCTTTAATTCGAAGGTGAATGGAACAGCTTCATGCTGTTTTATTTACATTATCATCAGTGTGAAAGGAGAAGTACAGAACCCTGAATTCAAGTCTTCACAGGAAAGGTGCTACTTCGCCAGACTTATGCAGGTGCTTAACTTCACACACTATGGCTAGTCCCATACAACAAATGTAATAACACATGGGTGTATAGTCAGGGTAGAATAAAACTATAAAATTAAAGTTACTTTAAGTTTGATGAAAGTAAAATGCGTTATAAAGAAAGTTAGCTCATAATTAGCAAGTGAAAGGAAGACCTTGAATTTAATGCATTACAAGGCCAGAAGGAAAGAAACAGGGAGGATGTTTGGTTCAAAAAAATAATTAATAAGATAAGGAAAAGTTTCTAAAAAGATGGCTTCTGTCTGATAGGGGCAACTGCAGGTTGTTTTAAATAATCTGTCTTTAAAAGACCCAAATGGATTTTTACAGAGGCTATAAAAATAAAAGACTAAATAATAATGTTTGTGGAACTGGAATCATTTCAGAGAATGCGATCATGGGACGGAGGTCCTGGACTTCAATTTCTTACCTAGCAGCCTAAATTTGGCCTCCTATCTTTCCCTATGGCATTGTTACCTACATGTTCCACAAACACTGGCTCCTCACCAGCACTACATATAAGTCTATCAAGATGTCTTGAGAGATCTGCAATCTTCGCATCTGGCAGGCAAATCATCATGTGGTTCTCCTGGTCATTGCAAACCCCGCTATGTTTCAAATGATCAAAGCCCCCATTATTATTACCTGTCTCTTCCTAATAACTGGAGTTCCCTCCCACAAAGAGCTATCCTCAGTGCAAAAGAAACCACACCATCTGGAACTATGGGATCCAACTATGGGATCCTTTCCCTCCACTCCACTTTGATGTTTTACTCCCCTGAGACTTTCATCCTCCTTAACACCACAGAGGCTGTCAGACTGGGGATGGGACTGCTCTCCTGTGTCCCGGAGAGTTTCATCAATGTACCTCTCTGTCTCCCTTAGCTCCTCCAGTTCAGCCACTCTGGTCTCTAAAACCCATACGCAGTCTCTGAGGGACAGGAGCTCCTTGCATCAAATGCCCACATACACACCGGCCCATATGGCTGGTAATCATGCATGCTGCATTCAGTGCAGTGAACTCTGTTTCTGGACTTCTGCCTGCATTCTCTTTTCACTCCTGCAGCTCTTTCCTTTAATGTTGATTTGTTTTTATCAGGACTGTTTATTGCCATAACTTTAAAGAATATTAATGAAGTGTATCTAGCCCCTCCACACTCTAAACTCCTTCTCAAAATTCCCCAGTTAGTTGCTCCTGGTAGTTAGCTCCTCTGGTCACTTAGGAGTGGGCTTTTTAAAGCCCTGTTCTCTCTGTGTAGACCTGCTCCTCAGTTAAGGGTTGATAGGTACTAAACGGCATGGGGATCAAAGTCTCACTAAGAAGATCTTAGCCTTTCCCAGCAAGGCGCTAGCTCAGTACACAGTGCCCCAAACAAACAGACCATGCTATATACTTTAGTCAGGCAGCTAATACACCACAAACTCACCCCAACTCTGAGGCTAAATAAACCTGAGGGGTTGTGGGGAGTAAGGGGATTAAGGGGAGTAACTGCAAAAAAATTATTGTTTTATTTTTCCATTTAGATACTTGCAAATTGGCAACTCTGCATGTGATACAGCACATTGGCACAAATACCTCACCTCTTGTGCTTCGTGGGCTATTAGCTGTTCCATTAACATCTTCCGTCGTCTTTTTTCTCGTTGCTCCCGGGCATAACTATCTTCCTCTAGACGTTTTTGAATTTTTCTTATATATTCATCATCTGAATAAGTGCTCAATAATTCAGTAGTTGTCTGGGCTGTGGTGTCTGGAGCTGTTGAGTCTAATTCCTGTATCTGCAAGGTGTCCTGTACATTGCTAAGAAAATACATGTTGAACATCAGTGTAAGGTTAAATAGCCTTTCTTTTAACTGTGATTCTTTGAGAATTGTTGTTAATGTGGATTCCACTCTTGGTGCACATAAACCACATGCACGTGAGTTTGGATTATTTTGGCAACTGGTGTCAGTTAGGTCCACACCTGCACCCAAAATGTCCTTGTGGTTTGACGTCTTAGCAGACCCAACCATTCCCTTGCCAGTCAGAATCCCAGAGGATTAGGACTACACAGGATTGGGGAAGGATGGTGAGTCATGGAATCAAAATGGAAAACACATCTCAAAGAACCACAGTTTACTGTAAGGCTAGTAACCATTCTTTTTCCTTCCAGTGATTCTCCATATGAATTCCACTCTTGGTGACTAACAAACAGTTGTCTACTTGGAGATGGGTAGTAGGAGATGGGTAATAATGTCTACTTGGAGATAGACAGTTGTCTACTTGGAGATGGTAGTTGTCTACTTGGAGATGGGTAGTAGGAGATGGGTAATAATGACTACATGACAGCCCTACCAAAGTAGGATCAGTCTTGAAAAGTCTACCAAACAGTATATCTTGTAAATATAGTGCCCACTAGCTGCCCTATAGATTTCAGAATTAAGGACACTCTTCAAACAGGCAGCAGAGGCTGCCTGAGATCTAGCAGCCTTGGTACATCCTGTCAGCTCACTTGGATGTGGCCAAATGGACGCTGGTGTGTGCTACCGATCCTTTGAGGTTCCAACCATCCTTTGTTTACAGGCATAATGAGTCTGCCAGGTATAGAGGGGTACACGATGTCCAAGAGTTTGTGAGGTTTCACCTGCACCACTTCTGATTTGAGCCTGCTGGGCTCTGATTGGCTGCTTCCATGTAGCATCTGGCCCTTTCCTAACGCACAGTGTAGTAGGACCACAGGATTTATATACCTAAAGTCTCTGCCAGGAGGAATAAGGCTGATAAGATATGGGTACTGGGGTGAGGGACTGACAGCAGGGGAGGGATACCAAGAAGGATGTTCCCTGTGAAACCTAAGTTGTTTCCTACCATAGACAGATATCTCTCCAGAGACTCTTCCTGATTTCCATTATACTACCTAAGGAAGAAGAGTAGGGTGGGAAGGGGAGCAGTTTCTATTATACTCCACTGTGGGCAAAGAAAAGGACTACATGAGGTAAGGACCATCCTGTCAGGAGCTCCCTGGCTCTGTTGTGCTTTCCTTAACTGGGTAGGTCATGAAATTGGTGCCAGAGATACCTCCTTAACTTTCTGTGGCTGGTGGCTTAGTTCTCACCACCTGAAACCTTTTAAGGAAAGTAGACTCTGGTACTGGGCCCAAAAATAAATCACTCATACCATATGTGCCATGGTTACCAACATAGTAGGTATAGATACAGTGGGCACCAATGAACATGCTTCCAAGGTTGCCTGTACAGTACCAAAGGATTTGTACTAAGAGAGATAGGGCCTGTGGGTTTCGTGGATAGCATTCTTGACAGTCAGTACTGGGGTGCTTGAGGGACCATCTCAGGCTATTTTCTGCCTCCGCACTATTGAGTCTGAGATTACTAAGGCACAAGTTTTGTGCCTCAACTCAGTAGGCACTAGAGAAGGTGATCTATTCTTTGGCTCAGCTCAGGAGTAGTGTTTTCTTCCTACTCTATGAGAGGTCACGGAAGCTAGAAGGAGGCAGATGACTGGGGCCTCTGGGTCAGTTTAGCTTTGGGTGGAATCTTGATTCACCCAGGGGCTCATACAGAAAGACTGACTGAGGTCAAGCTGCCTCCCTCCTTTTCGTGTCTAAGTGGCTTACATATACACACCAAAAGAAACAATTTTAGGAAGACTTCTCTCACTTTTTGAGTCTGTTTCGAGAAGTGGCATATGGTACACTCTTCGGGAATATATCCCTCTCTTAAACAAAATAGGCACCTAGAGTGTTTATTAAGTGGTACTAAAGCTTCACATCAGACACAGATCTTAAACTCCTGAGATTTTGCTTCTGCCATTTTGCTAGTGCCCATGAATACAAGGTGATTCTAGCTGAAAAGCAAAACCTGACTAATACAATGTTTTTATTATTATTTGTGCTGCCTATCAATTAACCCTATATTCATACAATGTGCAGAGAAGCAGGTGCACACTGTAGGGGTTCCATCTTGCTACTACAGCTTCTAAAAAGGAACAGATGGATGGTTGGACACACACAGTTCTTCATGGCCTCCAGGGTGAGGGCACAGAGGGGGCAGGCATGACCCCAAACATCCTTGCTGGCCAAAAGAACCTAGTCTTGTGTGCCTGGGGTGCATAAACACTGAGTGGAATCCTTGTGGATTAATCACTTGAAGATAATATATAGTTTTACAGTGATAAAGTTGCTGCCTCCCTGCTCTGCCCCTTTCCGTCTGGTCACTAGATGTGATATCAATACAAAAGACAAAAATCTTTGCTGCTCTGAAACTGGCTACTGCTGCCTCCTCCCTGATGGGCCCCTTAGTTCTGATTTTGGGGAACGAGCTTATATCAGCTCTTTGAAACCTGTATGTGGTTTTTGTCCGGGTGTCTGCTTTTTTAAAATAGGAGAGTGACTATATCGTTAGTGGGTTGGGAATTAATTAACAGAGAAAATATTCTGTTTAATATATATAGTGCCGCTTTAATTTATGTTGGTTTTATCATATAGCTGTTCAAGTGGCATGTTATGTGTTTGAAAGGTATTTTGTTTCCTCAATCTAAAAACCATAGCAGAAAAATGTAAGTACCCCAAGTAGAAAGGCACTCTTCAAGAGTGGCTCTTGAAGCCACTTTATATTATTTTCAGTCTCCTGCTAAAGCAGAGGTGGGGCATACCGACAGCAGATGTCTTTCTTCCAGGGCTTCTTGATGCCCAGTATTTATCATTCCTCAACCAGACAATTCATCTGCTGTTTGTATTTTATTCTATTCTATTCTACATGGGTTCTTGTACTGTGCTTATCATGGCAGTATCTGAGAACTTGCAATTTTATGGAGGGATTAAGGTTCTAGAAATATGAAAGTGGAAGCTCCTTCCATGGTGAAATTAGAGGAAGAAGTTCATGTTGAAAAACATCTTCAGATGACTAGTGGGAAACACAGTGATTAAAATCAAGAATTAGATAGCCTGAGACAGCTCTCCTCTGTCGTGATTACACAAAACGTTGTTCTCCAGTGAAGAATAAAAGTTTTGGAAAAAATCAGCTAAAAATTAAAAATGGGCTATTCATGTGCATCAGGGGTCTCAAACATGCGGCCCTGGGGCCACATGCAGCCCGCAAAGCCCTTCCCTGCGGCCCGCCAAGCTTCCTGGCGTCCCCCCCCCAGTCCCCTCATAGCAGTTTGCAGGACGGAGGGGCCAGAAGTGGAGGCTTCTCTGCTGCCTGGCTGGGCCGCGTGTGTTTCTAGCTCTGGACTTCCTAGATTGCTCTTGCTTTGTTTGCCAAACAGCTGTTGGTGGTGCCTAGTGCTTTCCAGGAGGGAATGGGGAGCTGCGTGCTCAGAGGAGGAGGTGGGGCAGGGGTGGGACCTCTTGGAAGGGGTGGAGTGGGGACGGAGCCGGGGCAGCAAGGGCGGGGTGTGTGTCAGTGGTGCGGCCCTCGGGCCAGTGCACTAGTCCTCATGGAAGGGGTGGAGTGGGGGCACAGCCGGGGCAGCGAGGGTGTGTGTGTGTGTCAGTGGTGCGGCCCTCAGGCCAGTGCACTAGTCCTCATGCGGCCCTCATGGTCATTTGAGTTTGAGACCCCTGATGTGCATAAAATACCTGCCTAAGTATGAAATCCAGAAACATGAATCTTCATCTATCATGTTTAAGGAATTCTTCACCCAAGAAATCAGGGCAAACTGATGAATAAATTAGCTGAACTGATCCTTGTAACCCAATGCATGATGTGGGCAGTCTCATTGAGTTCACTGGGACTACTCACATTTGCAAAGTTAAACACATACTTAAGTGTTTGCAGGATCAGAACTTCAGTGAGGCAAGAGTTCATGTACACTCATAAGTAGCCCTATCTCATTCAAGCCCCAATTGTCCAGACTACTGCATTCATCACTTAACTTTACATCAGCTTCAAGTAAATAAATGTATGCATAAGTCTGTGCAGGATTGAGGTTTCAATGTACGCAGTGAAAGATCTCAATCTTTATGTATCTTCACACATAATGCAGTGACAACAGAACACTACTACTTTTTTAAGTAAGTGTGAATACATCCTGTATCTGTTGTATGTTTTAAACTCTTACCAGTTGGCCAAAACAAAACAGATTATCACAGTATGATGGGAAGGCACATGTCTAATTTGCAGATAATGTTTGTATAGAAATAGTTTCTACTCTAAAGCTTTTTTGAGAGAGAGAAAAAATATGGGCTACTTTTTAAAATATTTGTACTCAAATTTTCCATTCATTGAGAAAAGACCTGGAAAAAACAAGCCTAGAAAGGTGAAAGTTAGAGAAAGTTATAAGCAACCGAGAAAGACTCTTTAGGGCTATTAATGTCTCTTTGTCTGACTGTAAAATTTAAAAGTAGAAAATGAGATATACTTTAAAATAAAAAAGACAACAGTGGATAGGGGATGAATAGCTTCATTAACAGAATCACAAAACTAGCGGATATTTCTTTTTTTTCCCCTGGTGACTATAGTTTCCCTGATGTTAACTCGGTGCAAACATTACCTGTCAGGCACTTGGGAGCTACCAGAAGTAGGGCTCTCTTTCCTCATAAACTTCTCAAACTTCTTAATTTCCATGTATACATCCTAGAGAATCAGCACAGATATTTCAATTGTCTTACCTTCCCCAAAACCACAAAAGATGAATTTAACTACTAACAATTTGTATTTGTACTGTAACTATTATACAGAGAATTGTTAATGTCATTTAATGCCTTAGAATAAATTATATTCAGAACATACTACGTATCAGCTAGTCCGGTGACAGAAGACAAGCTTACGTCATGCTCCTATATACCCACTTCACTATATTTTACTCTTTTCCTAAAAACAAGTCAGCCCATTGTAAAGACAGCATCTGGAACTTTGGAGTCTTCCATTCTGCAAAATATGGTTTGCTAGACTACAGAGTAAAGTCGGTTCAAACTCTGTGAAGAGTTCATTCCATTCATGTTTTTTTAAGTATATTGTTCTTTGCCAAATATGTTGTAATTTGGATTCAGTAGCCCAAACATAGTCTTATTTTGCACTCTGTAACCCAATTCATTTGGTAAATTCTAAAAGACAATAGGACTAACTAAATTATCTCTCTTCCCTCTATTGTACCCTGCCGTGCCGGCGGGTCCCTTCCTTCCCCCCCCTCCCCCCCGCCCCAACAGCCTTCAAAATTCTCAACTAGATTTGGTTGTACAGAACATGAGTCAGGATGAAATCTGGCCCACTTAGTCCTAAATACAACATGATTCAAATTTCTGAATGGGAAGCACTCTCCAAAAAGCTCTAAATGTATTACATACAGTGGTGTCACATGAAATAATCCAGTGAAAATATCTCCAGTCTTCCTTGCTTTGATATGAGACAGCTACCAGTTTTAAATCTTACTAGTGTTTTTATTTTCAATTACACTTTTATATAGCATATTGTTAAAGAGTTAATAAATTACAATGCAGAAGTACAACAGTCACAAATAACAACAAAATGACTAAGGGCTTGATACAATTTCCATTAAAGTCAACAGGAATTTTTCCACTGACTTCAATGTGGCTAGAGTGGATCCTAAAATATTACCAAGGATTAATTTCAGGCCTGGTTCTGTACTACTTACTCTGGAAGAACTCTCATAAATGTCAATGGGAGATTTCCCTAAGTAAAGTAGGCAGGATCAAGCCCTTAGAGCAGGGGTGGGGAACCTCCGGCCCACGGGCCTTATACGGCCCACCAAATCATTCTGTCCGGCCTGCGGTGGGGCCAGGGACGCGCCGCAGCCGCCGGCCAGGGACGCGCGGGGACTGCTCGCGCCTGGGGGAGCCGCCGGCACTGCGCGGACACCAGCCGGGGGCGGCTCGCGCCTGGGGGAGCCGCTGGTGCCGCGCGGGCCGCCAGGCAGGGGCGGCTCACGCCTGGGGGAGCCGCCGGCACCATGCGGCCACCAGGCGGGGGCGGCTCGCGCCTGGGGGAGCCGCCGGCGCCGCGCGGCCACCATTAGCTGGGTAGCGAAAGGAGGAGCCGCGGGGAGCCGACAGTCAAGGGGGTGTGGGGGGGAGGCTGGGCTGGGGGGGAGGCTGGGCTGGGGGGCAGGCAAGGGGGCGGTGGGGGGGGGGAGGCCAGGCTGGGCGGGGTGGGCGAGGCGTGGGTGCGGGAGGGAAGGAGGTTTGGTGGGGGGGAGGCTGGGCTGGGTGGGTCAGGCATGGGGGGGCAGGAGGCTGGGGTGGGAGTGGGAGGGGGGGAGGAGGTTAGGTTCGGTGGGATGGGCCGGGCCAGGCAGGGGTGGGGGAGGAAAGGCTGTTAGATGGGGGGAGGCTGGGTGGGGGTAAATGAAGATCACCCCCTACACCCAGGCTGATAGCGGGAGCTGACTGGGGCAGGCGGCAGGACCCCGGCTGGCAAGGGGCCAGCGGGGGAAACCCCAAAGCAGTGCAGGGCTAAGCACTCCGCCTGCCACTGCTTTGGGGTTTCCCCCGCTGGCCCCTTGTCAGCTGGGGTCTCAGCTCCCGTTGCCAGCCTGGGCTTCCTCAGGGTGGGGGGGTGGGGGTGGGAGTGGCCCGCGAATGACATTATAAATGTCCAAATGGCCCTTGACAGAAAAAAGGTTCTCCACCCCTGACTTAGAGGTTACTGGGCCTGATTCACTGCTGCATTAGGCCAGTTTTATGCTGATGTAATTGTTGAAATCAGTTAAGTCAACAGTGCCATTTGGTATGCATATCATCTCTAACACTATATTTCTACTACGAGTTTGCTTGTTTTTCAAAATGTACTGTTACTAAAACTTAAAATAATAAAGATAATACTTACCTCTGCTTCTTTTTTCTTTTTTAACAATTTTTGGGCTTCAATAGCTTTCAAGGTACGGTTTGGTGGTGGTTTTGGAATCTGTATAATAGCTGCTTGAATCCTGGCCATTATTTCATTTTGTCTCCTTCTTCTTTTACGATGCTGAACATTCAGTATAAATCTGTTCAGTTACTTGAATATATGTAAAAATATACTATACAAGTATTGTAATTCATCCACAGAAAAATTCTTATAAGTAGAAAATACTTTAACAAACAAGTTCCAATCTTGTATACAGTGCTATAAAAGCTTATGATTAAACCATTTTTGAAAAAGTAGAACATTAAAAAAAGGGAAATCAAGCAGCCCATCTCTAGATGTTGTGTATAATTATGTCTTAATGACTGTATTTTTAGTTCTCCTGATTTGCGTGTGAAACAATCTTTACTTTGGGCCAAAAACAGATCTTGTAAATTAACTTTCTAACTGATCAACAGTAATAGCAACATCCTAGCACACTATGGCTTTGCATGTGGTTGGTCCATGTTGGGGGAGGGAGGTATACTATTCAAACAGAAGTATCAGAAGGTGTATGTCTTCACAACGCGTCCTGGGGCTGGTAGCGATGGGGAATAGAAGACAAAGAAATATCCCTTGCTGCGTTCTTCCAAAGATGCATCCAGGACTCTCATTATGCAGCTTTACTGGTGTACTTGGATCAGGGTCTTCACCTCATCCCTTCCCTGTGCAGATAGGTACCCCAGCAGCTTGTGGCACTGCGAACCCTGCACTGCCAAGTGCTCACACTCATGTCTTCCCTCCCCACCACTATGAGGGTGCACTACTCTGTGGCCCTTCCCCATTTTGTGCCATCACAGAGGGAGAAGGATAGATCTCGGTGTCACACTACTTTTATTTACTCAACACCATTACAGATAATACCAGTGTGCATCCACAAAACAGGACTACTGATCTGTCAGATGGAGGATTTTTTAATAATCAAAATTTGTAATATTAAAAACTGGTAATATACTAATTAAATACTTTCTTGTTTCACTGACAATTGCATATGTTAACATTTCCCTTTTTTCATTTCTCTTCTTTCTCTGAGAGAAAGTTGTGTGGACCCTCACCATTCTTCCTATGTCTCTGCCTTTCTACAGGTTTTTTTATTTCTTTTACTTTACCCTTTCACTATCCTTAGTCCTCTCTCTCAAAAGGCCTTTAACATTAAAATGGATAAAATAATAAAATCTGAAGCTGAAATTAATACTCCTCATTCCACAACTGATTGATAAAGGACCAAAGAACTGCATCCCCCAATGATATTGAAGTGCTGCTCTGAATTTAGAGAAAACAGTATGTGGAAAGGCTTCCTATTCTCTTCTAAAATTTACCTTTTTTCCTCTTTAGAAGCAACGCGTACCCCATGTGACATCTCTGAGTAGCCTTTCAAATACAGTCAAGCACCAATTCTCTGGTGCCTTTTAGATCAATTGTTGAAGCTATCTTCAGATCCAATTTTGGCCATCAATTGTGAATATAAAGCTGGAAAGAGGTGAAGCTGCACCAGTGGGTCAGAAGGTGGGACAGATACCAAAGTGACACCATCAAGCAGACTACGTTAGATTAGGTATACATGGGTAAGAGTTTGAGGTTGGGTGGAAAAAATAATTTACCTCCTAAGATTAAACAAACAAACAACCAAAAAAGATCAACCCCCAAAAGGAGCATTATATCAAAGATAAGAGACGTGCGTTTTTATTTTAAATGTCATTTACATTATATTTTTGGTGAAGAATATTTAGATGGGTAAGGATAGTTTTCTTTCTTTTCTGATTTTTCTTATGCTGATAGGACCCACTTTATAATCATAGTAAGACTCTTCATGCTGTGTGTCATGTTAGATATTACAACTTTTCATGTGATTGTGGCATTTGCCCTTTATCCTTATTCCTAACAATTCACTTGAGTCATGGCAATATAGAAAGGCACCAAACACTTTATTGTCCTGATGTGTGTCTGGGTGTGTGTAAATATTAATATTTTAAGTGATTATAAAATACTATTGGTTACACAGCCACATCTTTTTGTTTGTCAAGAGTGTTACGCTTTTCTCTGCTGTTCCATCAATGGGTATGTGTGGAGCAATATAAAAGGAATTAATGGCTTCAACAGGACTAATAAAACACTTAAAGGTTACATAAGTAAACATCTGCAGAATTGGATTCTTGGTATGAAAAAATAAATTGGCTTTTCACCTTTTCAATGTCTAGGGCTCTTTGCTCCTCTTGGATTTTTTGAATTTTCTGTTGTTCTGCAAACTGTATACGAGCTATTTTATTTTCCATCTGCTTAGATTTCATTTCAAAATGCTCTGAAACCTGCTGCAGTCTCAAGTCAGTCTGCCGTGGTGTTAGGTTTCTAAGGCGCTATGATGAAATAATATTTCAGAGTTAGAAACAGTAACACAAACATTACATTTAACCACTTAAACATTAAACTGCTGTACCTCCAAAACTCAAAACTGTCCTAAATGGACATTAAAGAAAATAGTTTTGAATAGGCACACTTCCCATATATTGATGTATGCAGAACAACAGCTAGATATATAGGAATATTCTTTTCTCTCAGAAAAAACCTGGCAGTAGGTATAAAATGCCTTCAACGACAGATGGAACGACGCATCGGTTGGAGTATATCTCAGTCGTATCAATGGTTATGTCCAGTCAAAGTTTGGATCTGAATGCTAGGGCGTCCCTCAGAAGCGACACGCGTCGTCCCCGCCCGAGCGGCGTGAAAAATCTGCGAGGGCTACCCACCCTTGGACGGGGCGGGCTAAAGAAGCTAGTCCGTCTACACATTGCGACCATCAATATTGGAACAATGACCGGGAGAAGCTGAGAATTGGCCGAAGCTTTGAAGGCCTGCCGTATCGACATCGCATGTATCCAAGAGACGAAGTGGAAAGGAGCGAAAGCTCGGGAGATTGGCGAAGGATACACACTAAATTATAATGGAGAAAGCAGCACTCGGAATGGCGTTGGTATTGCGATCAGCGAGAAGTATCGGGACAACGTCGTCGATGTTCACCGAATATCCGATCGAATTATGACCATCAAAACCGACTGCGGCACAAACACTCTCTGAATTATCACATGCTACGCCCCCCAAACCGGATGTTCCGATGGCGAGAAGGACGAATTTTGGGAAGGATTGGACGCCCACCTGCGAACTGTTGGCCCCGAAGAACATCTGGTACTAGGAGGCGACCTCAATGGTCATGTTGGATTAAGAGATGGTTACAGCCAATGTCACGGTGGAAATGGGTTTGGCACTCGTAGCGACAATGGGATCCGGATCTCAGACTGTGCCGAAGCACACGAGCTGGTGGTGGGCAACACATTCTTCAAGAAGAGGCCTACACATCTCATCACCTACACCAGCGGCGGGCGCAGAACTCAAATTGACTATCTGCTCATGAGACGACGCGACCTGAAACTGGTGACCAATGTGAAAGTGATCCCTTCGGAATCAATCGACCCCCCAGCACCGGCCCCTCGTCATGGACCTCCGGCTGGACATCTCAGGTGGAAAGCGACCCCGAACCACTGGAGTGGAGCGGATAAAATGGTGGCGCTTACCGGAGCGCAAAACTCGGCTCGCGGCTGCCCTTGGTTCCATCAGCGTCGACATGAACCGACTAGCATCGACCATGTGGGACAATTTGGTCAGAGAAGTCCACGCTGTGGCGACTGTCATCCTTGGAAAGACAAAGCCAGGGAAACGGGCCATCGATAAGCAAGTCTGGTGGTGGAATGAAGAGGTGCAAATAGCTGTGAAGAAGAAAAAGAAGGCATTAAAAGCATGGTTCCATTCTCGCACCGATGAAGATCTTCGGTATTATAAGGTGCAAAAATTGGCTGCCAAGAGAGCAGTAGCGGCAGCCAAGGCTGCTTACTATAACCACGTATACGATGAACTGGACACACCTGAAGGAGAAAATAAAATCTACCGCTTGGCCAACGCATGTCATCAAGCCACTCAGGACATCGGCCAAGTCAAGCACATAAAGGACGAAGACCACCGACTCCTTCGAGATCCAGACGCCATCCTCTGCCGATGGAGCGATTACTTCTCCAAAATCAGCAATAAGGAATTTGACCACCCCCCAATCCAAAGTGCCCATCCTGTCTCTGGACCTGTGCCACCAATTACCATCAAGGAGACCGAGGAAGCAACGAAGAAGATGTAGAATGGGAAGGCAACCGGCCCTGATGACATCCCAGCCGAAGCCTGGAAGACCCTCGATCACCAAGGTGCCACGATTCTTGCTGCCCTCTTTAACTGATTCATCGATGAGGGTGCAGCTCCAAAAACTTGGACAACCAGTACTACAGTGCCAATTTGGAAGGGCAAGGGCGACATGACCAAATGCTCGAATTATCGACCGATCCGACTCCTGTGTTATGCCATGAAAATATTTGAATGGGTTATCGATGCCAGGCTCCGCAAGATTATCCCCATCACTCCGAACCAATGTGGCTTTGTCAAAGGAAGCGGAACGACAGACACCATTCACGCTGCTCGTCTGCTTTTGGAGAAGCATCGTGAGAAGAACAAGCTCGTCCACATGGCATTCCTTGACCTGGAAAAGGCCTTCGATCGTGTCCCAAACAAACTCATCTGGCACGCCCTACGATCCCACAATGTTCCCAAAGCATACGTCCGGTGGATTCAACTATTGTACCGTAGCGTCACCAGCATGATCCGATGTGCAGTGGGAACATCGCCTCCCTTCGCTATCAACGTTCCGGAGTACATCAAGGGTCGGCGCTTTCGGCCCTACTGTTCGTCCTTTGCATGGACACTGTGATGTTTGACCTCCAATCCCCTCATCCATGGTCACTCCTCTTGCCGACGATGTTTTCTTGGCGAATGAACAACGTGACAACCTCCAAGAGCAAACATGGCAATGGAATGAACGGCTCGACGAATTGGACTTCGGCTGAACATCAAGAAAACTGAATATATGGAAGGTGGTCCCCAAACCAATGGAACCATCAGCACTGGTGGAGAAGACCTGAAGAAGGTAGAGCAATTTAAATATCTCTGCTCCCTTATATGCAGCAACAGCGATAGCCTTCCGGATGCCCGCGCCCGTATCAACGCCGCCTGGATGAAGTGGCGTCAGGTGAGTGGAGTCCTCTGTGATTGCCGGATGCCCGTACGCCTCAAGTCAAAGGTCTACAGAACGGTCGTGCGCCCAGTCGCCCTCTATGGATCGGAGTGCTGGCCAGCGATAGCAAAGCATAAGCAGGCCCTGCACGTGATGGAAATGCGAATGCTCCGATGGTGCATTGGACCAACGCGATTCGACCACGCCATGAATGACGTCGGCAACGACTGGGAGTCGCGCCAATCGTGGCAAAGCTGCAAGAAGGAAGGCTTAGATGGTATGGACACGTCGTACGTGGCAATGAAGACTCGGTGGCAAGGACAGCCATGCGCCTGGACCCTGGTGGCTGGCGACCCCATGGTAGACTCAAGAAACGCTGGATGGATTGCATCAAGGAAGACATGAAATGTGTGAACGCCACCCCTGAAGATGCCCTGGATCGAGCCAAATGGAGACGGATATACCAACAAGCGGACCCTGCCATAGCACAGGAACAACGCTAAGAAGATGAGGATGATGATTTTTTTCTCCCACAAAAATTGCCAGATTTGCTGAAATTGACATAAAGAGTTGTAAATTACAGGACTACAAATGATATTTGAACTGATGAATTCAGTTAATTGTAGGAAATGTTGAAACAGGCGTTCCTTGTTAATTTAGCTGCACCTCTTTTCCCTCTTTGGTTTGTAGTATCCACAATCTCCTTTGTGAAGGGATATTATGGCTGCTCCCACTCTCCTTGAGGACTGTTCCTCCAGTGGAGACCAATGTCTGATTTTGTGCCACCACACAGCATATACACTAGGGATACATTTGATTCACAACATATAGCTTATTCAAAACTGCTCTCCCTCATGAGGGAGTCTGGCCTGCTCTCAGAGAGCACTACTAATGAGAGCAGGGAGTGTGTGCTCAGCAGGACCTATACCTCTAACCCTCTTCTGAGTCTTCTGCTCTTTGCTCAATTTGCTCAATTTCTATTGATGAAAAGAATAAGATGGCAGCTGCTGTAAAACTACTGGCCTGTGCTGTTATTTCCTTTGAGGCAAAAAAGAAGCCTGGGGAAGATAGTAGACAACAAACGGAAAGAGGCAAAGCAAGGAAACAGAGAATCTTGAAGCTGATTGGCCTGGCAGTGAATCAATGAAGGGAACAGAAAACTAAGTGTCTGTCACAGATACTTCACATAGGTTCTCTAGGTTGAACATAAGATTGAGTTAAATGAGTGGAATGTTTTTTTTGGTTACCCAAAAGATGTATGTAAATGTGCTGCACTTTAGCCTATTGATTATCTGGTGATGTATATGACAAACTTAATTAACCTACCTCTCGATACAACTCACTCTCAATGCCCTGGAGCTTTGCAGGTGCTGCAGGTCTCATTGTTTCCATGGCTACTCCTGTGAGTCCCGCCTTTTTCTTTTTTTCTAGGGCAACATACAGTTGATACAAAAGCTTGGTTGCAGCCCCATGCTGTTCAGTCATGATATTTTGGGCCTCGTTTTGGTCAAATTGCACACCAAGGAGTTGAAGTGTTGGTTCCAGGCGAGAAAAATTGTTAAGTTTAGAGTTTGCTACCCTATATGTTTAAAAAACAAAACTATATGTAATATAGTATTTTTCTACTATAAAGTACTTATACATACTGCTAAGTACTGTTACCTTGCACTTCATAGAGTTTATTTTCATAGATCTTAAGGATAGAAGGGACAATTAGAAACACTACCTGAAAGTCTAACTTGCTGCAGTAAACACTGTGATGATATATACCAGAGGTGGCCAATCTGAGCCTGAGAAGGAGCCAGAATTTACCAATATACATTGCCAAAGAGCCACAGTAATACATCAGCTGTCCCCCATCAGCTCCCCCACTCTCCCTGCACATGCTAATCAGCTGTTTCGAGGCATGCAGGAGGCTCTGGGGTGGAGGGGGAGGAGCAATGGCACTGCAGGCTCAGGGAAGGGGGCAGGAAGGGGTGAAGTGGGGGCAGGGCCTGTGGCAGAGCCAGGGGTTGAGCAGTGAGCACCCCCTGGCCCATTGGAAAGTTGGCACCTGTAGATCCAGCCCTGAAGTTGGTGCCTATACAAGGAGCTGCATATTAACTTCTGAAGAGCCACATGTGGCTCTGGAGCCACAGGTTGGCCACCTCTGAAATATAGTGCTATATCAGGTTATATTGAAAAAAAATGACTCTGAATAAGAGTTAAAAGTAGGTTATAATGTGCATGGTCAATACAGAAATAATGGATTATTCATTGATACACTCTTAAGACATTTTAAAATATGAAAGCTCTATTGGAGTCTAAAAGCAATCTAAGATTTTCGATTTATTTATTTTAAAAAGGTATACGATTGGTTAAAAAAAGCTCTTTACTTAGATTGTATTGTGGATAGTGCTTTAATCTATCTAGCATGGTTAGTAGTGAAGACATGGCAGCAAGGACTTCACTGCAGGCTAACAACCCAAGTATATACCCAGAGTCCCTGCTGGGCTTGTACTAGGGCAGCTAGCGTGTGCTGAAATGTGTACTGTCATGCCTTCATTACTAGAGTAGAAGCTCAGAGTTATGAACAGCTCGGGAACAGAGGTTGTTTGTAAGTCTGAAATGTTCATAATTCTGAATAAAACATTATGGTTGTTTTTTCAAAAGTTTACAGCTGAACATTAACTTAATACATCTTTGAAACTTTACTATGCAGAAGAAAAATGCTGCTTTTAACCATCTCTAAATGAAACAAGCAGAGAAACAGTTTCCTTATCTTGTCAAATCTTTTTTTAAAACTTTCCCTTTATTTTTTTAGTAGTTTACGTTTAACACAGTACTATACTGTATTTGCTTTTTTTTTGTTTTTTGTCTCTGCTGCTGCCTGATTGCGTACTTCCATATGAGGTGTGTGGTTGACCGGTCAGTTCATAACTCTGGTGTTCGTAACTCTGAAGTTCTACTGTACTGTTACCCGTGCTAAGTAGATTAAATCTAGCACGAGTATACCTACCTGTTCTGTAAGCCCACCTTCATTTGCTAAGTGGATATGACATTAGATATAAACTCCACCCTAGTACTTCCTATTTCATTGGAAGATTTTATTACAATGTCTTTTGCCAAGTCAATGAGAAACTTACTGTAGATTCCAATTCCTGCATAATTTACATCAGAAGTGAATTCTGACTGATATGTTAAAAGATTGAGGGACATGCCACCAGCAGATACTTGGCCCCTTACTCCAGCCATGTTTTTTAGGAACAACTGCTTATCTGAGGAAGAGCAGTAGATCATTAGCTGGATGAAAGTTCAGAAGACCACATAAGTATAGAAAATGAGGAATACTTGTGGCACCTTAGAGACTAACCACTTTATTTCAGCATAAGCTTTCGTGGGCTATAGCCCACTTCACTGGATGCACAGAACCTGTCACATAAGTATAATACACTGAGAAGAGGTGATGCTGTCAGTTTAGTTATGGGCTGCTACTATAAAGTCATCCTCTGGGAAGAAAACTCCCAATGCAGGAGACTGAAATGTTTCTCTTTCCACAAACCAAAATGACATTAAGTTAAAACAAAAATTTCAAAACATGAAAAAAAAATCTGTTTTGAAATTTCTGGTGAAAACCCAAATTCTTCCTCTAAAAATTTGGAACAAACATTATCCCATAAATTTTTGAGAGAGGAAAAAAAATCAGTTTTCCCACTGGCCATACTGGCAATATATTGCATACCATAAACTATATCTATATAGATATGCAATATGAAGAGTCCATAAGGTGAAAAAAATCAGAAATGAAAAGGGTGGTGGGAGAAGGAGGTGAGAAAGTTGAGAGGAAGGACAGAGCCAATATTTTGCTTCTTCATTCAAACAGGAAAAACAGTGTACTTTCCCCACTAACAGCCATGGAAAAGGTAGCCTCCCTTGTACCTTTCCCTTAAGTTTGAGAATAGATGTTATAGGATGAGTACCGGCACAACTTGAGGGACCTGTGAGACCACATACGATTTTTAAAGCAAACATTGGTCAAGTGGGTTTTTAACAAAATAATTATTCTACATCAACAGTGCAGACTAGGGTCACTATACTAAACACAAATTTGAAATATCTAGACCAAGCCACTTGAATAATGACCAGCTAAAGAGACAGAAAAACTTCCAAAAATAGAAGAGCATGTCATCCTTTAAGCCCCACAATACTTTGTTATAACACTTCGTCCATGGCAAGCAGGTCGCATAGATTGGGGGAGGCAGATCCAGGCCTATGACACCAGCCCAGCAGCACTCCACTGGGGCTAGGGCTGTGCACCACCTGCTTTCCCAGCACTCCTGGTGCTCCTCTGGGGCTGAGTGACTAGCCGCAAGACTGGGACAGTGGCAACAGTGGGAGGGGCGGTCTCTTCGCTCCGTTGCGGCTCTGGAAAAGGGTGGGGGCTCATCTCCAGCGGAGGGAAGGGAAGGGGGCCTGGGACTAGCCTCCCCCAGCCGGCGGTTCATGCATTGCCGATGATCTTCTCATCATTCCTTCAAAGTATCTCTCCTAAAAATTGTGCCCCATCAAATTTCAAATGGATTGGCTTTGATTTGGCAAATATAAGAAATGGGAGGAGAAAAATCAGGTTTATGAGTTATAGCAAAGATATGCTATTCTGAAGAGTTCTCCTTACAGAGGAACCTAGTATCAAACAGAACTTCATTTTCACTCCAGTAATCGTCTCACTAATCCCATATATGGAGGTAGTATCACCTCCCTCTGTGATGTTCCCATTGCTTATAAACCAAGGATTGTACTAGCCCAGTTGGCCACAGCATTGCACTGGCAGATCATGTTCAACTGGTTATCCATCATGACCTCTAAGGCCTTTTAAAAGTCACTGCATTCCAGGATAGAATCCTCCATTCTAGAAGTATAACCTACATGCTTTGTTCCTAGATATATGACCTTGCATTTGGCTACATTTGAACTTTTGTTTTAATAAGCCCAGTTTAATAAGTGATCCAGATCTCTGTATAAGTGACCATGATTAATTACCACTCCACCAATTTTTGTGTCATCTGGAAACTTTATCAGCACTGACTTCATAGATACTGAATAGCATTGGGACAAGAACGGATCTTTGTAGGACTCCACTAGAAACACTGCATTGAATGATTATTTTCCCATTTTTGAGATCTATGTTAGCCAGTTTTTAATCTAATATATTACATTAATTTTGTGCAGTGCTAATTTTTAAAAAAGAAGTTCATGCAGTACTAAATCAAATACCTGTTTTCCATAGGACCATGTTGACTGACATTAACTGTGCTGCAATACTTTCTCATCCTAATATATCTTCCCAGTAAATATTTAATGTGTTCAGATCCTTTGGAAGTATGCAGATAATTAATGCAGCTAGCACATCTAACATGTCGCTAACCAATGACTGGTATGTAACTTCATCAAATCCTGCTAGATATCACTAAAAAATCTTCAATGATAAACAAACATCTTGTATCAGTTACATAGGAGATATAATACATGCTCTAGCTGTGCCTTAAGTTACAAACCTGCTTTGTGAAAATTGATTAAAGTCATCCTGAAGTTCATATTTGTGCAGAATTTCTCCAATTAGGTATCCAGTAGAAAATTCTTTTGGGAATGATTTTGGATCTGGGTTAAAAAATACAAGCAACAGCAACAAAATACAAAGTAACATATAA
Source organism: Sternotherus odoratus (assembly GCA_032164245.1). Lineage (NCBI taxonomy): Eukaryota > Metazoa > Chordata > Testudines > Kinosternidae > Sternotherus > Sternotherus odoratus. The sequence goes on from JAVMKO010000007.1 coordinate 86,712,848, forward strand.
ATAATATTAGAGATGATTACAGAATGTGTATAAGATCAGAGACTTATACTTAACTTTTAGTTCAACTCATTATTACTCTTATAAAATCTTAACATTGTAAATTAACTTTAAAGTTTTGTTAATGAAATTACTATATTAAAATAACTTTAGGATTAGAAATGGTCTTCAAGTAGCCAGTATTTATGTTGTATAAGTCTACTAAGAGCCAAATTCCATAATCTACTCCATAATCTAAATTTCTATATAAAAAAAGTAAGTTATGCTATTTGAACTATTTACATTTGGCTCAAAATTAAAATTTTGCAAAACCAGTACTTGTCAGGTTACGGTTACTAACTCTTCTGCTCCTAAAACACACACAGAAACAAAGCCAGCCAGTAAATATGTTCGAATATGCCTGATTTTCAGTAAGGAATTTCTCTCTCATTATAGAACAGATACTTCTCTAAAGTCAAAAATTCAAACAGAAGGAATTGCTGTATAAATATAAATGCAGGTACTTTCTATCCTCAAGTCCCTATTAATTGATAGAATTATAATTTTTGTGGCCCCTAAGTCCACTGGGATCTGGGGAAGAATCATTACAGTTTCTTTCACAAAAGTTATTTTAGAGATTTTGAAGGGGTTATGTTGTAATTGTTTGTGTGGAAAAAGTAAAATCCATAGCTGGTTTTAACCATTTATTTGGGTCTGAGGAAAGAGGGTGGATTCACATATATCAGCCAGAACTATCATGTACTACTACTACTGCCGCTGGCATTACCTCAAGGTCAGTAACTCTCATATATGGTGTGTGGCATCTGCAGGGAGGTACAGTAAAACCTCGATATAACGGACTAATTCGGGCGAGGGGGTGTCCGTTAAAGCCGAAAGTCCGTTATTTAATAATTTTTTAAAATTATTAAATAACAGGACTTTCGGCTTTAACGGACACCCCCTCGCCCGAATTAGTCCGTTATATCAAGGTTTTACTTTTCACGGCAGCCAGGAGCCGTGAGTCAGCCCGCCCAGGTCCCGGCTGCTGGGACCAGGGCGGGAGCCGTGAGTCAGCCGCCCGGGTCCCGGCTGCTGGGACCAGGGCGGGAGCCGTCAGCCAGCCCACCTGGGTCCCGGCTGCTGGGACCAGGGCGGGAGCCGTCAAACCGCCCGCCCACCCAGGTCCCGGCTGCTGGGACCCGGGCGGCAGCCGTCAACCCGCCCGCCCAGGTCCCGGCTGCTGGGACCCGGGCAGCAGCCAGCCGCCGGGACCCGGGCGGACTGGCTGACGGCTCCCGCCCGGGTCCCAGCAGCCGGGACCCAGCAGCCGGGACCCAGGCGGGCTGGCAGCGGGGAGCCGGCAGGCAGCCCACCCGCTGCCTGGACCGGGGAGGCAGCGGGGAGCCAGCAGCCAGCCCGCCTGCTGCCTGGACCCGGGCGGCAGCCGGGAGCCAGCCCCCGAAAAAACGGATTTTGGATGCATCGGAGTTGCTCATAAATTTTGTCCGTTGCATCCGAAGTCCGTTAAATCGGGGTTTTACTGTATATGAATATGTCTATAGATAAATCAGGGCTTGACATCTCAAAATTCAGACATGTATGGAAGAGAATTAGGGCGACAGTATTTTCAGTTGAACATAGTTATTACAGAGAGTGTGCAAAGCCTACTCCGGGCATAGCAAGTACAGTAAAATCTCCATTTAACGGACTAATTCGGGCGAGGAGGTGTCCGTTAAATCAAAAAGTCCGTTATTTAATAAAAAATAATAATAATAAAAAAAGAGCTGTTGGAGCAGCAGCCCGCCCGCCACAGGGTCGGGGCGGCAGCTCCGCAGCCCACCTATTGCTGGGACCCGGGCGGCAGCCGGGAGCCGTCAGCCAGCCCGCAAGAAATGGATTTTGGATGCATCAGACTTGCTCAGAAATTTTGTCCGTTGCATCCGAAGTCCGTTAAATCGAGGTCCGTTAAATCGAGGGTTTACTGTATATGAATAATACCAACATGCCAACAACCAGACTGACATCCCAGGAGGAGAACTTGCCTGCAGAGGCCCAGAACAACCTTCCCCCTCCCCATCCCCCTTCTAAGTCTCCCCAGAAGTGACTCCCACCCATGGCACATCGAAAGACCCTGTACGCTGATACGGAGGCCGTCTTGCTGTGGCAAGTCCCGCGGTGCACTGCCCTCTGGGACCCCCGTCGGGCAGCAACTCGGAAGCCCTTGCACCCGTACGAAACGCCCTAACGAAGAACTGCCCGGGGGCTCCTACCCACCGGGCGCCTGCGAACAGACACGCCTGGGGGGGAGCCCCTGTAGGCGCGTAGGCACCCGGGGGTCTGGGGGCACCCCCGGGCCCTGCCTCCCCAGCTGCGGCACCGTCCCCGCTAGGGTACCAGCCGCCCGTATCCTTACCACGCTGCCCAGGCCCCAGACATCGGAGCCCCTGACTTACCCACGGTCCGGGAGAGCTTCACCTCCCGGTTTAGCCACTCGCACAGAATGTCCGACATGGCGGCCGCAGGCTGCCGGGCTGCGGGTGAACCGCACTCACACGGGCCCGGCTCCGCGTCCCGTTACCATGGTGACATCCGGGCAGCATCTAACGCATGCGCTGTGGAGCGGGCTCGGGATCACGTCGCGGGAGCAAGGCGTGCCTTGTGAAGTACGCACGCGCAGTGGAATAGCCCTGCTACGGGGGGGTGGAGGCGGAGAGGATGCGTTCTGCGGGGCGCATGCGTCCACTGCTGCGGTGAGAGCGAACTGTTTTGTGTTGGCCGCCTTTGGCTGCTGGCGCATGCGCAGTGATGTAAGCCTCGTCCTCTGGTGCGTACGGTAATTGTGTCGCTGAGTGTTGAATGGGAGGGGGAAGCCGTGGCAGGAGAGTCCGCCCGGAGAAAGGCTGGGGGCAGGGGCTTGAGTTTAGGCCTAGGCCTGGGCCTGCGGCTAGGGGAGCTGGACCGTAGGCCAACGCGTCGCAGGCGCTTGTGGGGAAGGGCTGTTGTCCCCCAGCTGTGTTGAGAGGGAAACGGGAGGGAAGCTCGCTGCGGGGGGGGGGGGGGCTGCCCCAGTGCTGGTGGGGTTGGTGTGGGAGACGGGTGCAAAGCCCAGGCGGGTGAGGCAGGGGTGTTAAGACACTTTAGCATTTGAACAGAGGGAGAAGGGAGCTTTTGTGGGAGGATAAAGGGGGGAAAGGCTGTAGGGAGAGGAGGCCTTGGGAGTAGAGGGCACTACACAGGAATAAGAAGAGAGTCCTTTGGACTGTTTGACAGGGATAGCCGTGGGCCCCGATGCTGCGTGGTTGCAGCATCCGGGCTATAGAGATGAAGTTGTTCTTGAGGGCAATTCTTGTGCATTTGTACAGGGCCAAGCACAGTGGTGCAGGTCAGGGCACCATTTACATTGCAATAGCTCTCGAAAGCCCCAGTCAAGTAATAACATCATCATCAGTTTGTGCCATGTAGTGATTCCAAAGATGGAAAACTGTTGAAAGATTGTCTTCATCTAAAGTGTGTCGATTTTTATGGGCTATGAACCAAATTCAGAAGTGATGTTTATAGAGTATAAATTCAATCGTGGTGAGTAAGCACAAGTGAATTTAAAATTATGTCACATTTATAAAGGTGATGGGGAGTAGAAAGGGTGCAGTAGGTTAGGACTGTAAATGGGAAAGCAGACTGCAAGACTAGAGAGAAAGTTAGGGCAGATATCTTACACATTCTTATCTCTTGTTAGTTAATTTTGCCAGACTTCCCTCCTCAGAAGTTATGTATGACATTTACTTATTAATACTTAGAGTTTGGCTATACAGCTTTTTGGAGCAACCCTCCTAGCCTGAGTCAGCAGACTTGAGCTAGCATGGCTTGCGTTAATGCTTTAAAAATAGCTGTATAGACAGCCCTAAAAGTTGCGGCTTTGGACGCAGATTGTGTTCTGAAGCCTAGCTACTTTGATAGCTACTTGGACCAAAGGGACAATGTTATCATGATGATGGAAACTAAGAAATAATAGAATCAGTATTCTATGGACCTCTTGTTTGTGAGGTTGTGAAATAAAGTATGTAAAGTCACAAAACCCCCTTGCACTTAGGGCCTCTAGATCTGCAGCATAGACCCTTGTACTTGAGCTTAAGAAGTAATGTAATTGGTAGCAGTGTTAAGATGGCCACTCACTCATTTTCAGAATACTGGACATTCCAGTACATCCTGTGACCTCGTGCACATGGTGCATATGAGGTCACATTGAAGGAGGTGGAGTGGCATGCTTTTACAAATGGCATCCCCTGTCCGGTACTGGACAAAACCACATTCAGTTTTGTTTCAGGTTCACACTGGACAAACATCTCAAAAAGAGGACTTTCTGGTTTATTCCTGGATGAATGGCCTCCCTAAGCAATACTAGTTTATCATCTACTAGCAAAAATACCCGGCGTTGCTCGGGGTATTTGTCATTGAAAACTGGGATGTAAAGAGACTACAATGTTTTTTATTAATACAAATTTTGTTCAGAAGTCTCATTTTGTCTAAGTAATTTCATTCTCTTGCATTTAGATGTGGTTTCTCCGATACATTTTCACTTTTTACGCGGCATAACAAATAGGGTCCTTTTTAAGAAAAAAACAGTGTATGTAATTATGTTTGTGCTACACAACACTAAGCTCTCTGGTTATCTGTATGATTACATCATAACTGTGTCACAGACAACAGCATGTGTCAACCTGCTGCCCGGATGCTGTTATGTGAGCGGTGTAGTTGATGTTAATGAGTTTTAAAGAATATCACCTCTAGGGGGTGTATGAGGTGAGATTTTAAAAATTTTTGATTCTTACCCTGATTAGGACCCTAAAGCCTATAACTACCAAATTTCAAGTCTCGAGCTGAAACGGTGTGGAAGTAGTAGGTGTATGCATGTATATGTTCCCTATTTGACTTTTATATAGATAGATAGATATGGACCAGTCATCGGAGGGGTGACCTGACATGCTTGGCCAGTGAGTTACAGAACTACTTGTTAGCAGTAAAATGCTGTGATTTAGGATTCTAGGGTTGTTTTCCTGCCTCTGCTAAGGCATTCTTTACAGGGCAATGGTTAGACCATTCTTTAGAGTAGGGGAAAAAGGACTCTTGAGTGTTGTTTTTTGTTAATGATACTTTGTGTTTACATAAAACTCATTTGCCTCTCTCAAAGTGCTGTGTGGAAGTGGATATACAGGGATTTCCCCATTTTGCTGACATCCTAGCAAGCACATAGATTTGGAAATTTGCTCAGTAACTGTGATGAGTTCCCTGAAGTTTGAGTTGTTAATTCCTCCCTGTTAATGAGGGGGTGAAGTTGAGCCATGAGGCAAACTCCAGACTAGCAAATGGGAATTTTAGAGGGCATAGCTGCCGATCTTCGTGATTGGAAGCAGAAGGATTTTGTGAGTGGTGTGTTGGGTCTGTTTGCTTTTCTGTTGGTTCTCTGTGAGAGTTGTGTAACTAGACTCTGGGGATCTGAACAGGCCCATTGAGACAGATCTGTTTGTGTCTCAGTGAGGCTGGCACTCTTGGATCTTTGAACAGACTCCGTGTTTGAAGACTCTGAAAGTTAATCCCTTCAGGATAACTAGGGGTGAAGACTAGCATTGAGGGTTAGTATATGACAGTTAACGGGCAAACAGAAGCGGCTGATTGCAGTTTCAGAAGGAGTTTAAAAAGGGAGCATGGTTCCATCTGTTTTAGGTATGGCTCTTTATCGAGTAGTGGATATGGATGATGAGGAAGTGCTGTGTTTCTCTTTCTGCTGGAAGACCAAAGATTGCTGGTGCATTAAATGCAAGCTGGTAAACGTGGTTCCAGACCAGTACAATTTTTAATACTGTGTAGAATTGAGACAGTGTAGACTTATTGGACAGCCACATTTGGAAATCATTGCCACAGACATCAAAAGGGCTTCATGGGGAACTGGAAAGAATAGAAATCAAAGAAATGCACTCACAATTTATAACCAAGAGGGAAAGGAGAACCAACCTGGTTAGAGGTATTAACAGGATTAGCGAGTCAGCTACCAAGAACCTGTCTCTGAAGGAAAGAAACAAAAGCCTATGGGTGACATTTCTGATGCTTGCTAAACTGCAAGAACGTGCAACTACCAAGAAAGGCTCTTCGACCACCCCGAGAAGGCTACCAATCGTCACTGATAACACCATATAAAGAAGAATGGATAGAAAATTCTGCAAGGGACACAAGGACCATAGGAAGGTGTGCTGTTTCTGTGTAGTGAAAATATGAGATGTAACTGCATAGTTGGATGTGATTCTGAAGTTGTCTGGAAGGTGTCCACTGGTGATGGTACATTGAAACCAATGACTTGGCATTATATGGAACTTTACAGACCATAGAAGACTTTAGGAACCTCGGAAGGGAGCTGAAGAAGAGGAAAGTCCTAGTAATATTCTTGGAGGTCCTTCTAGTCCAATAAGAAAGATAAAGGAGCAGACAGAAAATACTGGACATAAACAGATTTGACTGATGTAAAGCTGAAGGTTTTGTGGGACATTGGGTCACATTCCAATGTGTGAGGATGCTATATAAACAGAGTAGCCTCCATCTCACAAGTGGGTATGGGAGCTAATCTCCACTGGAAATTAGCTAGAGCAAGCAGGATGGGGTTAAACTAACAATGCAAGGGGAGGGTGCTTAGAAGCCAAATGTAGTACAAACTCAGTGTGTTACAAACAAATTGATGTGATATGATCAAGAATGTGAAGAGAAGAAATGTTTCAAATGCTTATATACCAATGCTAGATAACAAGAAAGACTTGAATCAGAGAGGTAGCCGTGTTAGTCTGGAATAGCAGAGGTAACAAAGTCCTGTGGCACCTTAAAGACTAACTATAAAGTTTTGAAGCATGAGCTTTCGTGGGCTAATACCCACTTCGTCGGATGCAAGCAGTTGGCAGTTTTTATTGATCATGAGAAATTTTATAACCGGCATTACTGAAAACCTGGTGGGAATATTCACATGATTGGAATTATAAAATTGCTGGTTTATAACCTATTTAGGAAGGATAGAGTGAGTAAAAGATCTTTGTATGCAGTGGGGAAGGGTGTCCTATTCTACATTAAATACACCATTACCTGTTAGAGTTATTAATAAAACTCAGAACCACAGGATCTAGAATGCATATGGATCAATGTGCCTAACTGGGAAATCCCAGGAATAGGTGCTGATGGGGTTCTGTTTCAGACCATCAAATTAAACCAAAGAATAGGATGAGTTACTCCTTAAGCACTATCTGTAATGTGTGGAAAGAAAAATTGTGGTGTTATGCAAGATTTCAGTTTGGGAGATCTTTGCTGGAGATCTCGTGCAGCCAGCAATATAACATCATTAAGAGTTTCTGAAAATGATATACTGTCTGATGCTTTTTTAAGACAAAGGTATTGTACCCAACACAAGGGAGCTCTGTTTTGGATTTCATTATGATGTATAAAGATTAATTCATCATGAGATTATAAAAGCTTCTTTACACCATACACTAGTCTGCACCAGAAAGGTGTAAATCTTAGTGTGCACTAGTGGATTGCACACTGACTGGTCTGTGTGGTCCTTGCTGGCATGCACTAAAAGTTCCCTAGTCCCTATGTTCATGTGCACTAGGGAACTTATATTGTGCATCAGCAGAGATGACATGGGCCAAATAGTATGTGACATGCGAGTGCTCAATATCATTTACATCCCTGCAGAGCAGACCAGAGTACTGGTAGACAAACTTTGAGTTTGTGATTGCCTATGGATCAGTGATCATTACCTGATTACATTCAAGATGGGCAAATAGAAGATAGTCCCAACTAGTAATGTGTGTACTTGGTCCTTCAAAAGGGCTAACTTTCAGAAATGAAGAGAATTATGAACAAAATTGATTGGGGGGGGGGGGTTAGGAATGTGGATGAAAATTGGGAGCTCTTAAAGAAAAGTTTAATTAGATAACCAAAAAACCACAATTGTGCAATCAAGAAAGAAGACAATTTTGGTTAAAACCCCATCCTGATTCAATAGTGATGTGAAAGCAGCATTTAAAAATAAAAAAGCAATATATAGCAAATGGGAGAGGGGACAGAATAATCAATATAAGTAGAGCCCTGCGTGGGTACAAAATTTGTATTCACATCCGATCCATGATCTACGGATATCTGCAGATTTGGTGGGCTCTAAATATAAGTTAGAAGCTAAACAGTGTAGAAGGTTGATAAGGGAAGCTGAAGATATCAGGGGAAAAATCCATTGTTGGCAGGGCTAAGGACAATAAGGAGTTTAAGTATATTAGGGGAAAAAAGGACTCCAATCAACAGTGTAGGTCAGTTATTAAATGGAGATGGTAAATTGTTAATTATGATGCAGAAGAGGCAGAATGGTTGAATAAATTTCTGTTCTATATTTGGAAAAAACAGGATGATATTCTTGTGTAATATGAGGATGATCATGTACTAATCAATCCTTTATTAAGTGAGAAGGAGGTTAGACAACATTTACTGGGGATAACATTTTTAAATCAGCAGGCCTGGATAACTTGCATCCAAGAGTCCTAAAAGAGTTTGGTGAAGAGGTTTCTGGCCTATTGATGTTAATTTTAAATTAAATTTGGAAGACTGAGGAAATTCTAGTAGACTGAAAGAATTGTACCAGTATTCAAAAAATGCAATAGGTATGACCCAATTAACCTGACATTAGTCCTGGGTAAAATAATGCAAAAGCAGATATGGGATTCAACTGATAAAGAATTAAAGGATAGTTAATGCCAGTTAAACATGGTTTTATGGAAAATAAGTCTTGTAAAAAAACAACAGATTTCATTGTTTGAGAGTGATATACCACAATGTAACACTTCATACAATCTGCTATGATAATACAAATAATAGTACTGTACAATTTCAGTAAAGTACATGTTAAATAGATTAAGACTTGGCTGACAGATCTCACAAAGTAGTTGTCAATGGGCAATCATTATTGAATGGCAGTGTTTCTTGTAGTGTTCTGTGGGGATTAAGGCATGGCCCCCATGTTATTTATCATTTTTATCAATGATCTGGAAGTAAATAGAAAATCACTGATAATAAAATATGCAGGTGACACACAGAATAGTGGAGTGGTAAATATGAATGACGATAAGTCAGTCGTATAAAATGATATGGATCACTTGGTAACCTGGTCCCATTCAAGCAAAATGTGTTTTAATACAGCCAAAGACAAAGTTAGAAATATAGGAACATGGAATGCAGGGCAGACCTACTCAATGGGGACTGTATCCTGGAAAATGATTTAGGGTATGTCTGTGCTGCAATCAAAAGCCCACAGCTGGCCCGGGTCAGCTGACTTGGGCTTGCAGGGCTTGGGTTAAGGGGCTGTTTAACTGCAGTGAAATATTCAGGCTTGGGCTGGATGTCAGGCTCTGGGAGCCTCCCTCATTGCGGCATATCCGGGTTTGGGATCCAGCCTGAATGTCAACACCACAATTAAACAGCCCTGTAGACCAAGCCCTGCAAGCCTGAGTCAGCTGACAGGGGCCAGCTGAGAGTTTATTTGCAATGTGGACATGCCCTTAGTGGGCCTAGTGGACACACAATTGAACATTAGCTCACAGTGCAGTGTTGTGGAAAGAATACTGCATACAGTTCTGCTGTCCACATTTTAAAAGGGATGTTCAAAAATTAGGGAAGGTGCAGGAAAGATCCGCGCAAATCATTTGAAGTCTGGAGTAAATGCCTTAAATGAGAGAATTTAAATAGTTAATTTGTATTTAGCTTATCAAAAAGAAGACTGAGAGGTGACTTGATTACAGTGTGTAAATACCGTCACAGGCAGAAAATACAAGTTATGAAAAGACTCTCTAACCTAGTGTAGAAAGATACTACAGCAACGGGACTTACCTTTACCGTGACCCCTTTTTTCATGAGCAGCACGGCGGCACGACCCCTTGTGTGTCCGCCGAAAAGCCGCTGAATGAATTAGTTCCATATTCGGCGGCTATTTTCGGCGGACATGCCGAGTGTTCTCGAAGTAGATCGGCATGTCCGCCGAAAATGGAAGTGATCGCGATGGCGGCGGCAGCTTTTCAGTGGAAAAATCAGCTCGCGACCCCTCGGGAAGCGGTCGGCGACCCCCCGAGGGTTCGCGACCCACAGTTTGAGAACCCCTGTACTACAGGAACAAGTGGTGGAAACTGAAGTCAGATAACTTCAAATTAGATACAAGGCAGTTTTTTTATCATTGAGGGCAATTAACCACTGTGTCATACCCACATAATGTGGGTGGTTGCTTGAAATTAGAGTAAGCTGCATCATTACAAATCATGACTTATATTGGCTCTGCTTACTCACAGTAGGCATTTGCACCAGTACAGTGACTCATGCCTAGTCCCAACAACTAGTTGGCTGGTCCCAGTGCACAGTTGTAACGTCGTTCCACTCTTTTGGTATTTAAATAACTTGTATAGTGTCTTAAATCTTCAAAGGGATTTGCAAACATTAATCTGTCACAAAAATGGATTACTTTCAATTTTGTTTTCAATTAAAATTCAATTAAATATAAGAATAGATGGTGTGATTTTTATACTGCTCTCTGGTTTATATTCTAATTAGAAAAATGGGATGCCTGTCAAATATGAAAGAGCTGCATAATACTCTCTGTAATCTTTTATTTTGTTGATTTGTGCTAAAAGATTAGTGAATACACAAAACAAATTAGTAATAATTTCAGTACACCAGAGAACAAAAGGAAAATCTTTTCAATAATATTAAAAGCCACGTGTCCTCGCACCTTTACATTTATGGTGAGTAATCCCTGTGAGTAACTGTTACTAAACCACCTGATAAACATCCTATACAGCAAACCGGGAAAGCTTAAGAATGAACTCTCAAACCTGGATACTGTCATAAAAAAACAACCTTCCACACAAACTTCCTCATGGATGGACTTTACAAAAATTAGACAAGCCAATTACAACACACACTTTGCTTCTCTACAAAGGAAAAAGGACACTAAACTATCTAAACCGCTACACGCCACAACAGTGGTTCCCTTAACCCACCCAACAACATTGTTAATCTTTCAGGTTATACTCTCAGCCCGGCAGAAGAGCCTGTTCTATTTCAGGGTCTCTCCTTTTGCCCCTCCAGGCCCACAAACATGATACAGTTCTGTGGTGATCTAGAATCTTACTTTTGACGTCTCCGACTCAAGGAATATTTCCAACACGCCTCTGAACAACATACTAACCCACAGCAACCTTCCAGCACTACAAAAAGAATGATTCTGCATGGACTCCACCTTAAGGTTGAAACAACAGACTAGATTTCTACATAGATTGCTTCTTCCAACTTGCACGAGCTGAAATTGTTGAAAAGCAGCATCACTTGCCCCATAACCTCAGCCGTGCTGAACGCAATGCCATTAACAATCTCAGGAACAATTCTGACATCATAATCAAAAAGGCTAACAAAGGAGGTGCTGTTTTAATCATGAATAAGTTGGAATATGAGTGAGAGGCTGCTAAACTGCTCTTTAACTCCACATTCTATGGGCCATTATCCTCTGATCCCACTGAGAATTACCAAAAGAAACTACACCATCTGGTGCAGTGGATCGAAAGGTTCCAACCCTGCTGGTGACCCACATGGTTGTCATTATGATGCCACATGATGGAATTTCTGTTTTTCCAATTTGCTTTATTAAAAATATTATACCCACAACTATGTTAAAAGAACGTTATTAAGGTGGCAAAATTGAGCACTAAGAAAAGCCACAATTAAGGTTGCCTATGAAAGATTAATGTGGTTCATTTGTGTGTATGCATTGTGATTTAGTCTTCAGTTACATAATCACATAAAGTTTTTCTACAGGATGCCTGCTTTGTTTAGTTCACAGGCTGGATCTGTCCTAGGGGTGAAACAGGGTTGTGTAGTAAAGAAGGCTGTTGCCTGTAGGACCCCTGCCCCAACTGTTGTAGAAGTTGGAAGGTTTGTAGCAAATAGACCACAGGAGAAGAAGGGATGGTCTCATGCTTATGGCAACTGAATGGTGCACTAACACTTGGATTCTATCCATATTTCATAGCAGTCTGGTGTAATGACAAGCAAATCACTTGAACCATACCTTTCACAGGTGGACACTACTTATGTGTTCTTCATTTTGTGGGTGCCCATCTTGAGACCATGGGGCTGGATTTGTAGAAGCGCTAAGTACTCACAACTGCAACTGAAGTCAATGGGAGCTGTGCTTGAATATATAAAGTGCTATATACGCCACGTACTCTGGAAACTCAGGTCTTAGACATCTCAAATTGGGCACCCAGAATTAGTGGATACCTTTTGCCTTAATTTCTCCATGCCTCAATTCCACATTTCCTAACCCCCTCACCTCAGGGGATTTGTGAAGATGAATTAATTAATGTCTGTGAAGCAATCAGGTAACATAGTAGTGAGCATCTAGAAAAGCCCATGGGCAACATAGCAGGGTTGTAATAATGTGTGGTAAACAAGGCCTTAGGCCATACACTGAAACATGAGGATAAACCCAGATGTTTACTAGGTGGTCATTAATTGAACATGGTCCACTCTGTGTTCTTTTATTGTAGTTTTTTATCTGTAATTATTATTAATGTGCATGTATTTCAGTGGCTATTGTATACAAGCACACCATTAATTCAGCCATCACTAGCATCAATGTTCAATTAGTGCTCTGGGGAAAGCAAACGTTTGTATTGACTTCAGCCTCAGTACAAACTGATTCTGGCAACAGATCAGAGGAACGTGGGACTCATGAGAAAAGTATTTAAATGGCCTGTTGTTAGAAAAGAAAATCTACACGTGGATGGATATCTTGTCTCATAAAATTCAATGCTATACATTAAGGTTAGGATACCATGAGTCATCTGTTCATCAGTTGGTTATAAACATTGTAAGCCTGGTAGGACAAATTCTTCTGTAGTCTCAACTCTCTCTCTCTCTCTTTACGGGAACAGAACTATAATTATTACTTTCTGATTCATAGCATCAATTTTGCCCTTATTAGCTAAGGATTGCAGATTAGAAAATCATTAAGATAAATTGTTTAGTAGTTGTTGTGAACAGTTGCCCTATTTCTATCATGAAAAGGCTGGATTTCATCTGCAGACAAATATGTTTTGTAAAACAAATTGGGATCCTTAATAATAATGATGGTAATGCCCAAAGAATCCAGTAATATAAATGATTAAAAATTACTTACAGTGGATACGGCTCTTAGGAAAAGACTACTTTGTCTTGAAATATGTCCCTAAATAAAAATTGAAATCGTATAGGAGTACAGCATATTGTGTGTAGTTGTGTGTTTGCATACACTGATATCTAGAATTTATTGTTGGGTAAATTCTCATAAAGTGCTAAAATCTAGTGTAACCCTTCTGCCCATCAGAGTTGGCAGCAACAAGGGCCGGGTTCAGTATCCAGGGGTTCCATTCTAATGACACAATACAAAACCGTCTCGAGCCGTCATTACAGTTCACCACAATTCCTGCAATTCCCCACCAGATGTCAGGGTGGAGCTCATCCTGACACTGCTTACACTAGTATTTGAAAGACTTGAAATTTTTTTTTTATAAAAACTAGTCATTTGATTTAAAAGGATAAGTGTAATGTTATATATGCTTTAAAAAGCGTAGAAAATGGAGATAGGTCTACACAAGACATCTAATCAATGAACTAAAAGCTGATTATTAAGATAAATGGTTAGCTACCTTCTCCTAAACTAATATTTTTATAGTATATCTTTAAATTCTTGAGCAACAGCTGTAAGATATGTCAGAGAGAGAAACTTGTATGTTTTATTATCATTTTTGTTTGCTCTTCTTTAAATCTCATTGATTTTAATATTTAGTTGTAGAGATATATTTCAGACAATTCAAATAAAACTACTTAAATTGTTTTTTCATTTCTTGTTTTTCTACCTCTGAGAATAAGTCAATAAAATTATGATGACTAGATTCAGTAGCAAAATCAGTGATTGTCAAAGATGACGGATTGATGTCCTCTCTCTAGTCCCAGAAAAAAAACTGCTTCCCCATTATGTACAGCATTAAGGCCAATGGAAGTTATGTTTCCACCTGCTATGAAGATGTATTAATACTGTACTTAAATAATAACTAGCTCTGATCGAGGGGTTTTTATCTTCAAGACACTCAACAAACATTAATTCATCCAAAAACAACTAGGAGTCCTTGTGGCACCTTAGAGACTAACAAATTCATTTGGGCATAAGTTTTTGTGTGCTTTAACCCATTTCATCAGATGCATGGGGTGAAAAATACAGTAATCAGTGTGATGGACTCAGAGCAGAAGGTTATAAAAGGGTAGTGAAGCCTCAGAAAATTGGCCATAAACTCATAAATGTTCTTCTCCATGGAAATCTTTAGTAAAAGGTGAAAGATTTATACGATCTATATAAACTGGAAACTAGAAACTAGTGGAAACTATATAAACTAGTGGAAACTAGAAACTAGTGGAAACTAGTGGAAGGCAAATATATCAGTCTCAGAATGAGCAGATCCCTGTTCCCTGGGTAGCCAAACAAAGGCTGCTCCATCCAATCAAGACACCTGATGCCAATTAACCTGTTAAGGTAATTAAGCTAATGCTGGCACCTGATTCCAATTAACTGGCAAAGGGTCAGTTATGGCCATTAAGCTAATAGAGACCGCTGGAACTTATCAAGGTCCCACTCATAGTGCTTAAAAGTTCTCCTTCCAGTGCCCTCAAGAGAGCCCAAGTGGAGAGAGCTGGAAGAGAGGAAGGGTTGCTGAATCTTAAGGTAAGGGTGCAGCTAGGAAAAGGGGACTATAGGGAAGTGGCCCAGGGAATCAAAGTAGCACCAGTGTTGAAGGGGAAGCCGCCAACAGTTACTGCTTTTAGGGTCCCTGAACTGGAACTCGGAGGGCGAGCACGGGTTCTCCCCACTCCCTTGCTCTACAACAACCCTCTGAGCGGGGAAGCAGGCCTAGGTCTAGGCAAGAGGCAGGACTGCACCTACTGAGCTCTGAGAAGCAACAAAGACTCAGGGATATTCCCCCTTCCCACCTCCCATACTGGCCTGTGATGAAAGTAGCTCAATAAAGCTGTGAACTTTGCCACTACACAAAGAAAGGGAGGTCACATTGAGAGCATTAGTGATCTTCTGAGGCCACTGTATCTGCCCAGAAGCGTGGGACCCACAAATATAGGCTTGGAACTTTTGTCACACACCCTGTATAAATATACAGCACATGAAAAGATGGGTGTTGCCTTACTAAGTAGGTGGTCAGTGCTAATGAGACCAATTTAATCATGGTGGATGTAACCCATTCCCAACAGTTGACAAGGTGGTGTGAATATCAACAGAGGGCAAATTATTTTTTGTAGTGATTGAGCCACTCCTAGTCTTTATTTGGGTCTAATTTGATGGTGTCAAGTTTGCAAATTAATTCAAATTCTGCAGATTCTTCTTCTCAGTTTTGGTTTTTTTTGAAGAATGACCACTTAAGTCTGTTATTGAGTGTCCTAGGAGATTGAAATGCTCTCCTATAGATTTTTGACTGTTACAGTTCTTGGTATCTGATTTGTGTCTATTTATTCTTTTTTTATAGTAACAAAAATTACTATTTTAATGGAATCTTAAAACAGCTCTTCTTGAATGTTATTGCTGTGGGAAAAATGCTAATTTGAATTTTTCATACAGTTCAGAACTTATAAGTGGCAATGTTGTTCTCGGTGTTTTAAAGCACTGCTAAACCAGAATAATATCAATGTTTGTGAGCCACGCTGGCTATAGCAGTTAGTCAGGAATGAGTAATAGATTTCTTCTCTTTCTGAAAATTAATGAGGATGTATTCTGTTCTGTACACACTGAGCCACCTATGTTCTACAGTTGAAGATAGGGAAGGTGAAACCCAAAATATCAAATCTCTTTATGTTTAGCAAATATGCTAACTTGTGTGTCACTTCTAAAATAATACCTCAAATATGTTTCAAATAAGTTTCTTCAGTTGTCTAATATAGAGTAGAGATGCTGAGAATGTTTTTAAGCAAGAAAACAAATTTCATGTTGCAGAGAGCTACAAATGTTAAATGCTCTATTTTTCAACAAGGCAGATACTACATAAGTGAGAGCATTGAAGTTTCTCACTGAACATTATTTCTGTATCGTAACTGAAGCTTTGTCTACACAAGCATTTTTCCATCAAATTTCTCACAATAGCTGTAGTAGTAGTAGTGAAGTTTGGCTGGTGGTAGCAATGGTGGGAATGCTAGTGTTGACCAGTTGCTGATGTTTAAAGCAGTATGTCATTTTGTCCTGCTCAGAGGTGGCCTAGATGACAAGATGGTAAAACATCAGCAGCTGGTTGAAATGAGTACTCCCACTATTGCAGTAGTAGTAGTACAGTGGCAGAAAATCTTATCTAGACACAGAATTTTCTATGTTACCTACCATTTGGATTTCCCTAGGGTACCTGTAATAGGGCACCTGTCCATCCACAAAGTTAGTCCAAATGTTTCATGAGCATTTGTTTACATCAGCATGAGGGTTGCCAACTACTGAATCATTCACCATGTTGTCTATTTCCACCAGTCCCAGTGTAAATTGCAAGTATTGGCATAGCAGCTGCATCCATCCTGTTGGTCTTCCTTATGCAATTCCACAATGCTGCTATCCAGTCCCACAGAAATGTGAGTGAATACTGAGAATTGTGGATATTCAACATATCTGAAAATCAGGCCTCTTGTGCTGTGCCAGGTTCTTCTTTCCTTTAAAAAAAAGAGAAAAAAAAATTAAGCACCATCCCCAACTTGAAAAGTGACCTCTCACCAAGAATCCAGTTTATACTCAACTGGCTCTTTTACAGCTCTAGTCTGAATTGCCTTGCTTATTTCTGGAGACCAGTTTTTATGGTTGAGGGAAGGAAATCAAATTTGGCTTCAGATAATCAGCTTCCCATTTCCATCTTTTTAAATTGTTTTGGACTTTTTAAGCCATTATACAATCTTCCTCTCACCGCTGTTTAGCTAGGAGGAAACAAGCAGACACCAAGCACATCTGCTCTTGAAAAGATATGATAAGAGAGACAAAAGCAGAAGCTGGAATTTGCAGTCATTCAATTCACTAGGAAGCTGCAGGATTGCATTTTTTGGTGCTGTGTGGGGCTTTGTATCAGCAGACTTAGGTGACAGACTCAACTTCAGAAATCAATGATTTTTCTCTCATTCCAATGTATCATCTAGCCGAACACTGGGCAAACACTTCTGGATTTGAAGCTGAGTGAATAATTAACATGATTTTTCTGCAAACGTGTAGTTGAATTCTAAATCAAATTGGGTCTGCCCAGCCTTGAAGTAAGGGTTCTCACATGAAGGTTCAGGACAAAGGTCATATTCCCATGAATGCACTGATATGTTTGTGCCCTGTGAAAATAGCAAACCAGACAAGGAAGTGGCTGCTCACAAACATAACTGCAGTTGCCCTATGTTTAAATCTCTGGCTCTAATATATAGCCATAAGATACCTTCTAGAAAATAGGAACTGAAAAGGTTTATAGTTTCCTAAAATTCCCTCAGTCTGCTCCTCCTTCCCTCTTTTTACTGAAATAATTGAACCCCTCCTAATTTATTCACTTTTTTTCTGTTCATTAAATTAGGTTATCGCATCATGGAGCATAAACCATACCTTATGACTTAGGTGACAGACTCACAACTCAGAAATCAACTTGTGAATATTGATGCTGGCAGATTGTAGTAAGTCTCTCTCTCAGTCTCTGCAATACAATCAAATGAATGCAAATTAATAATTTTGTAGAAATGGGGATCTTTTTGTAGAAAAGGGGTTTATTATATTTAGAACCCTCTTTTGAATTTGCTTTTTGGTCATTCTCCAGTTTGAGTTTCCTCAGGAGTGGATTGTTGTGTCAACTTGTATTTACATTTCAACATTACACAGCTGGGTGATTTTTGTGATCAGGCCAACTCTTCAAAAAGTAGTGGACTGAATCAACCGATTCATTTCAGACAGACCATTCATCAGCCTTTAGATGCTAACTGCTTTTGGTCACTATTGACCTTAACTGGATTTAAACCTGGTGACCTAGAGGTGCAATCCTCCCAGCATTACCCAGACAACAAGCTTTGAGTGGGTCTGTTTTAGGGCTTAATTTTTTATAAGGCATCAACTGACTTCAGAAAGGCATAGATGTACAAGCTTTGCTGAGCCGCCTTGTCCCTTTATGACAACAACCATAACACATAGGGAGAAGATATTTTGAAACTTTCATTCAAAATACATTTTAAAATATCTAAACTAAGATCTTAATGATTTCTCCTATATTATACTGGGTGAATTTGTACATGTGCAGTGGAGACCTATGGTGGTACTTTGTATGGTGATCGATCATAGCCTCTTGGGTAGACTATTCCTGAGCTGCAACCCCAACAGCCTATTCCCATGTCTAGAGCTAAGGGCTTGTCTTCACTACCCGCTGGATCGGCGGGTAGCGATCGATCTGTTAGCGATCGATTTCTCGCGTCTGGTGAAGACATGAGAAATCGATCGCCCGCGGCACCCCCATCAACTCCGGAACTGCAGCTCACAGAGAGGCGCAAGCTGGAGTCAACAGGGGAGCGCGCCGCCAACTGCCACCACCGTGAGGATGGTAGGTAAGTCAGCTGGAGATACGCAAACTTCAACTATGTGATTCACGTAGCTGAAGTTGTGTATCTGCAGTCGATTCCCTTCCCTTAGTGAAGACCAGCCCTAAGACAGGCGGCCACTTGGGACATTCTAACTAGTACTTTCTTTGAGCCTCCAGTTCCAGTGTTCAATCTCAGATCAGTGTGCAGAAGTCAGACTTGAAGTCCAAAGAATTCAGAGGAACATGTACAATTCTTTTGAAACAGTTCAGTGTCTGTTTTCTGTTTAGGACCTCAGTATCATTTAGCTCCATTCTGGCTTTTTGGTGAGTTTTCATGTTGCCAAGTGGTTGTTTCTCACAAAGAACCCTCCAGACCAGACACAATAGGCTTCAAGTGGGAATTTTTAGCAAGGTCTTGATTTTTTTAATTGTGTGTTTGCTGCAAGTTGATCATGTATCAGAACTTTTATCATTTTAAATAATATTTGACTAATTAAGACAGATTTAGACAGTGTGCCACCTCCCTGAGTCGCTCCTATCAATTTATTAATGAGATGGTAGATTCAAATCATTCATATAGCAAAAAAATGGAAAACAGAATTAATAGGCTTTACCATTAATATTGTAATGAATGTTTTTCTGGGAGTAAACATCATCAGTCAGCAGAAACCAAATTATTTTTTCAATCTAATTATCTTACTTTTAATTACTGTATTTCATTCTTCTAGTTTATTATTATGAAGAGCATTCAATTGATGGTCTATAGGTAGGGTTATTACTCTTGCTGTGATTCTCATTTCTTGTACTCTCAATGGAGATAGTCTATTACATTACAAAGAATACTGGAGAAAATGGTCATTTATGCTTGACTGCTTCTTTACTAAAATATTTGAGGGCTGCCTGCTTTATATCATCACTTTCCTTTACCTGTCTGTACTTAAGAAATGGAGGCTGTACTTGATTTTAATAAAAGTAATTTGGTAGCAGCCACTATGTTGTTCTGGGATGGCATGTTATTAGTATATATCTTATTTTACATTTTACAACTTATTTACAGCACTAAGTGAACACTAGCAATTTAATTATTATTTAGTCACATGGATCAGATTATTCATATATTATTGACCAACAGGATCAGACTTGAAAGTTAGATTTAACTATTTTTTAACTGCAGCTCTGTTTGGGAGTGTAATAAAACTGTAGATGATCTAAATGAGTCACACAGGGAAATAATCATTCTGCGAATATTTCTTCAAGAATCTTTTTTTCTTATACTCTAAATCTGGATATATTCTAGGCAGTTTCTGGAAGCTGCATATCCTTTCCCACTTTTCGAAATTTTGTACTAGCGAAAATACCCGGCGTTGCTCGGGTCCGTCGGAGGTGGGGAGGGGGCAGAGAGCTGAGCGAGTGCGGGGTCTGTTGGAGGGGGGAGGGTGCAGAGAGCAAACCCGACACCCCACTTCAATTACCCTTCGACCAACCCCGACTCACATTTCACCCCCCACCCAAACCCAACACCCCCACGTCACCCCCCTACCAACAACCCCTGACCAACACCCACACCTCACCCCCCGTAGACCAAACCTGACACACCCACCTCACTTTCCCCCCCCAACCAAACCCGACACCCCTACCTACCACCACAAACAAACCCGACACCCACACCTCACTTACCCCTCGACCAACTCCGACCCCCTTCCTCACCCCCAAACAAACCCAACACCACCTTACCCCCCCACCAAACCCAACACCCCCTGACCAACCTCAACACCCACACCTCACCCCCCCGACACCTTCCCACCCACCCCCCCGACCAAACCCGACACCCCCACCTCACCCGCCGACCAAACCAGACACCCCTACCTCACTTACCCTCCGACCAAACCCAACTCGGGTCCGTCGGAGGTGGGGAGGGGCAGAGAGCTGAGCGAGTGCGGGGTCCGTTGGAGGGGGGAGGGGGCAGAGAGCTGAGCGAGTGCGGGGTCCGTTGGAGGGGGCAGAGAGCTGAGCGAATGTGGGGTCCGTTGAAAGGGGTATTCTGACATCATAACTATGTCACAGAGAACAGCAGCTGCCAAGTTGATGTGATTGTCCTTTAAATAATTTCACTGCTGGGGGGCGTCAGAGGTGAGATTTGAAAAATTTTCGACTCTTACCCTGATTAGGACCCTAAGACCTATAACTGTACCAAATTTCAAGTCTCTAGCTCAAACAGCGTGGAAGGCGTAAGTGCGCATACATACACGCATACATACACGCATACACCATTTGACTTTTATATATATATAGATGTCTATACTGCAGTCAGAGGAGTGACCAAAGCATGTGTGGACGTACCCCAAGCTAACTTTGATCTAGCTATGTCGAAAAACAACAGCACGAGCACTACTGAAACTTGGGAAAACTCAATATCTTTCCTGGCTGCCCTTCACAACTTACTCTCAGCCGATTATCTCTCATTCACCATTGAAATGTTGACTGATCTGATCAGACCAGGATGCTGGCCTCCATCGCCCACTTGTTAAATTTTCAAACAAGCATGTTAGTGCTTTCTCCCATGTAGCCTTTCATGCTTCAGAGGAGCTCCCTGTAAACATCTGCAAAGCTACTTTGTATCCACCTTCAAAACCTTGCTTAAAATTCTCTGCTATGAAGTCTCTAAAAAAAAAAAATAATGACAGCAATTAGGCCACTAGTGCGCTGATGCCACTGCCTGTCATGGTGATCAATATTTCCCCAGTTTCCTTATGTTCCTCTATGTCCATCTGTTATCTGATTTTAAAATTTATACTTTGATTCTAAGATCTTTAGGGTAGGCACTGTCTTTATCTGTTCCGCACCAAGCATAACGGGGTCCTGGTCCTTGACAAGGGCTCCTTGGTTCTACACCAGGGGTCTCCAAACTATGGCCCGCGGGCCGGATGCGGCCCGCGAGGCCCTCTCATCCGGCCCGTGGAGATCGGTCGGGAACCAGCCACGGGGCCGGGACGCGCCGCGTGCTCCGCGGCCGCCGCCGGCCGGGACGCACCGCGTGCTCCGCGGCCGCCGCCGGCCGCGGGGCCGGGACGCGCCGCGTGCTCCGCTGCCGCCGCCGGCCGGGACGCGCCGCGTGGTCCACTGCCGCCGCCGGCCAGGGACGGCTCAGAGCTGGGGCCGGGACGCGCCGCACCACCAGAAACAAGGAGCCACCCACTGCCAGGCGGCGAAACGGTCTGTGGGGAGAGACCGGGTTGAGCGGGTCAGTGGGGGGGGGGGGGAAGAGACCGGGTTGAGCGGGTCAGTGGGGGGGGGGGAAGAGACCGGGTTGAGCGGGTCAGTGGGGGGGGGAGGGGAAGAGACCGGGTTGAGCGGGTCAGTGGGGGGGGGAGGGGAAGAGACCGGGTTGAGCGGGTCAGTGGGGGGGGGGGGGAAGAGACCGGGTTGAGCGGGTCAGTGGGGGGGGGGGGGGAAGAGACCGGGTTGAGCGGGTCAGTGGGGGGGGGGGGAAGAGACCGGGTTGAGCGGGTCAGTGGGGGGGGGGGGAAAGAGACCGGGTTGAGCGGGTCAGTGGGGGGGGGGGGAAGAGACCGGGTTGAGCGGGTCAGTGGGGGGGGGGGGAAGAGACCGGGTTGAGCGGGTCAGTGGGGGGGGGGGGAAAGAGACCGGGTTGAGCGGGTCAGTGGGGGGGGGGGGGGAAGAGACCGGGTTGAGCGGGTCAGTGGGGGGGGGGGGGGGAAGAGACCGGGTTGAGCGGGTCAGTGGGGGGGGGGGGGAAGAGACCGGGTTGAGCGGGTCAGTGGGGGGGGGGGGAAGAGACCGGGTTGAGCGGGTCAGTGGGGGGGGGGGGGGGAAGAGACCGGGTTGAGCGGGTCAGTGGGGGGGGGGGGGGAAGAGACCGGGTTGAGCGGGTCAGTGGGGGGGGGGGGGGGAAGAGACCGGGTTGAGCGGGTCAGTGGGGGGGGGGGGGAAGAGACCGGGTTGAGCGGGTCAGTGGGGGGGGGGGGGGAAGAGACCGGGTTGAGCGGGTCAGTGGGGGGGGGGGGGAAGAGACCGGGTTGAGCGGGTCAGTTGGGGGGGGGGGGAAGAGACCGGGTTGAGCGGGTCAGTTGGGGGGGGGGGGGAAGAGACCGGGTTGAGCGGGTCAGTTGGGGGGGGAGGGAAGAGACCGGGTTGAGCGGGTCAGTTGGGGGGGGGGGAAGAGACCGGGTTGAGCGGGTCAGTTGGGGGGGGGGGAAGAGACCGGGTTGAGCGGGTCAGTTGGGGGGGGGGGAAGAGACCGGGTTGAGCGGGTCAATTGGGGGGGGGGGTTGGAGGAAAGGAGGTTTGGGGGGGAGAGACCTGGCTGGGTGGGTCAGTTGGGGGGGGGTTGGAGGAAAGGAGGTTTGGGGGGGAGAGACCTGGCTGGGTGGGTCAGTTGGGGGGGGGGGTTGGAGGAAAGGAGGTTTGGGGGGGAGAGACCTCGCTGGGTGGGTCAGTTGGGGGGGGGGTTGGAGGAAAGGAGGTTTGGGGGGGAGAGACCTGGCTGGGTGGGTCAGTTGGGGGGGGGGGTTGGAGGAAAGGAGGTTTGGGGGGGGAGAGACCTGGCTGGGTGGGTCAGTTGGGGGGGGGTTGGAGGAAAGGAGGTTTGGGGGGGAGAGACCTGGCTGGGTGGGTCAGTTGGGGGGGGGTTGGAGGAAAGGAGGTTTGGGGGGGAGAGACCTGGCTGGGTGGGTCAGTTGGGGGGGGGGGTTGGAGGAAAGGAGGTTTGGGGGGGAGAGACCTGGCTGGGTGGGTCAGTTGGGGGGTTGATGTGTAGTGAACAGGTGTTCATGTGTAGTGTTCATGTGTAGTGAACAGGTGTTCATGTGTAGTGTATCAATGTGTTATTAAATAATAACTGAATAAAATAATATTAAATAAATAATTAAAAACAACATCCATGTTTTGATTCTTTTTTATTTGGACCTCGAGTGTGTTGTCGGCCCCCGAACTGCTATTTGATAGTTAATGCGGCCCTTGGGCTGAAAAGTTTGGAGACCCCTGTTCTACACTAATGCAAAATAATGCACAGACAGTGCTTGCAAAAAGTATTAAACAAGGAAAGCCTTATTAATGGGGAAAGGAACACACCATTGATTTGGGAATAAGCAACAATAATAAATCAGCAATATGTTTATATGAATAACTAGCAAAAATACCCGGCGTTGCTCGGGTCCGTCGGAGGGGGGAGGGGGCAGAGAGCTGAGCGAGTGCGGGGTCCGTTGGAGGGGGGAGGGGGCAGAGAGCTGAGCGAGTGCAGGGTCCGTTGGAGGTGGTATTATGACATCATAACTATGTCACAGAGAACAGCAGCTGCCCAGCTGATGTGAATGGGCTTTAAATAATTTCACTCCTGGGGGGCGTCAGAGGTGAGATTTGAAAAATTTTCAACTCTTACCCTGATTAGGACCCTAAGACCTCTAACTGTACCAAATTTCAAGTCTCTAGCTCAAACGGTGTGGAAGGAGTAAGTGCACAAACATACACGCATACATACACGCATACACCATTTGACTTTTATATATATATAGATTAAAATACCACCCGCACAGGATTATTAGCAGTAGCTGTTTGCCTCAGTCTCCCAACCTGCCAGTGTGAACATCTGATGGACAGATGTCCCTATTACATGCCACTGCCCTCTTTTGCCTATTCTGCAACCACTCATGGCTTATTTAGAAGGACTAGTGATGTCGTGGTATGGGAGTGCAGTAGGACAAGTCCATCTCCAGCCCCAGGTCGGGAGGTGGGAGAATTTAATCAAGATAGGCCTCGCTACTATCTCTGCACCAGTTTCGCGTTCTCAGCCTGGTTTAGTAACTGCCATGGCTTGCTGTTGTAACTTAATGCAGTGATGTGGCTAATTCCTTAACAAAAATCCATCCCTTAAAAGGGAAACAAACAGCTCTATGTGGTCCCACCCACACTCCGTCCCCAGGCTCCCTCCTGCTTCCCCCACTGGTGCTCTGCACTCTTCCCTTGTGACCAGAGCCCCAGGCTGGGGCTGAGGCTGCGGCCAGCTTGGGGCCAGGGACTCCAGGCATTCAGAGGCTGAGAGAAGGCCACGCTGCCTGCCCTCCTGATATTGGGGGCTGTGCCACCCACATGGTGCTTCAGGGTTTGGGATGGGGGGGGGGGGGGCACACCACCTGCCCAGCAGTTCAGGGCTGGAGGCACTCAGGCGGCCTGGGACTGGGGGCAGGAAGGTTCTGAGCTCCTTAGGCATAGGCAACATACACAGCTGCGTAGGGCACCTGAAAATTTGGGTCATCACTGGGTCTTCGTGTCCACCCTTCTGGCTTTCCTATCCCTCTTCTGACCCTTCCTGTAGGCACCCACAGCTGGCTGCTGCAGTCTGGTGAGTCTTCCTCAGGAGGGGATTTAGTAGTTAAAAGTGAAAAAGCCTCCAGCCTACCAGACCTGTTAGCACAACACTGAAACTGTTAGAGACACAAACAGTTGTGCATTACTGTAATATTTACTCAGAACATGTCAGTCTACAGGACCTTAGTTTAAAATTTGCTTTAAAAATATTTCATTAGTGAGTTGGTGAAGATTATAAAATCACATCTCTAAAAAAATCTTTGCATGGATTTTTAGATGCACAATCATCTTTAGCTTTAAATGCTTGGATCTTCAGACATATCATTTTTGTAATAAATCCTTCAAAAGACCACCCTTATCTAAAATACACATTTTAATTACTATAGTAAAAAACAAACAAACTTTGCTTTCAAAGTCTTCCTGTCCTTTCTGTCCAGCCCCTTCTCCTTCCAGATAGCTGGACAAAGAGTTTCCCTTTCTTTACTTCTGACTATCTGATGAACTAGTTCTAAGAGAACCTCCAACAAAAATCAGTACCTTAGTAAGATATAAAGTATTTTGTAATGCCTAAAATATTTGGAAATATATTTTTTAAAGTTGGTGACGTTTCATAAACATGTCTATCATCATGGGGATCACACAAAGTAAATTAGTGTTTTGCTTTTTCTAAAAGCAATGAACATTGTTATAAACACACTAAACCTCTGACTGATTAATTTAAAATAATGTCTTTGTTTCAGTGAATTAAATATGTAGTAATCTGGAATGATTACTTTATGAAGGCTTAAAAGTACATTTAAACTATAAAATCAGCTTAGAAATACTAATTAAGAAAATGTAAAACTGAGAAGAGCTGCACCTTGTATTCCATAATATTTAATGTTGTATTCAGCAAGACGGCTGACTCACCGATACTACAAGTTTTTGCAAATAAATGTCTGACAAACTTCTGGGCATCTTAAGAAAAAAAAAGTGACCTTTTTTATTCCAAGTTTAGTACTTTTAATTAGGTACCTTCTGCATGTCCATTCTGTGTGAGGGAGAGGGTACGGGGGTCTCTGCAGGGTACTGTGCCTCTCCACCACCATGAGGCTCCCCATCGGGCTGAAAGCTCAGGCTGCCATCTGGCATAGGGGCACCAGTTTAATAATACTGCATAGAGCCCCATAAATCCTAAGGACAATGCTGGGTTGCTCCCTGCTCTTTCCCAAGCAGGCCCTCCCAGGCCTTTCTTACCTAGCATCTTCCACAGGCTGTGCTCTCCTCTGACTCCTCTCAGCCTTTCTGCAACCATCTACCACCAATATTTCCCCTTTCTCCTCTGGCCACTGGGCTAGATAATGTAGAGGCCTGATTGGGTCATGTGACCCACTTCATTTCCCCCACCTGGAGAGGAGATCTGGCTGTGTCAGGTGGGGAAGATCCATCTCCTCTTAAAAGACCAGCCACTCCATGATAGTCTTGCTGGCAATGTTGATATTTTTCTGCTGCAGGTTTAATTCCCAAATAGCTTTCTCAACTATCTGTATCTAGTCCAGACTGTGGTCATGTAGCTGTTTTCATTATCCACTAGAACTTCCCAATAGCCCTCTTTGGCATCAAGTAGTGAGACAATTTTTGCTTTTGCCTATTCAGGTAATATTTCCTCAATTATAATTATTTGGTATTGACCAAATACTTCTGTACTTTGTTCAGATCGTTTCTGTTTGGGTTTGCAAACATGCAGCTTGCCTGGCTTCTCAATGGCTACTTATCTAACTTGTGGGTTCTATGACTTCAGGAGCGATGTCTTTTTTCCATTTACTATACTGTTCCCATTATTATTATTTTGACTGCAATGGGTACTCTGCAAGGCAGGTCCTGGACTGTCTGAATTATTTTCTCTTTCTCTATTTCCAGGTGCAACCTGCCTGCAAGACATCCCAGTCCTTCAAAAGCACCTTGGTAATCTTTTCGCTACTTTGCTGTCAGTATGACACAGTTCATTGTCTGCTCTGGATATGTTTTTTGTTTCATTTGTGTGTCTACTGTCTGAAATATTTGTCTCCAGTTTAGTGTTACTAGGTTCATGCATTAACTTGTTTAGTGACTTCTGTGTTTGTACTGTGAAATTTCAGCCTGTATGCTTTTCCTTGGGATTCTCCTTATGATTTACATTATCCTAGTCAATGGTATTATGGTTGTGCCATTGTACAATTTTAATTTGACTTTGCTTGATTGCAGTTTTGCTTTCTTCTCTTCCATAATGCCAAAGCAGGCTTTGCAGCCTAGCACATTCACTGAAGCCCCACTGTGCATATGGAGTTCAATTTCCTGTTTTTATGTTACTGCCCTGTCTCTGATGCTAGTTATAGCTTTATTTTTGCTGTTTTTCACTGCAGTGAGGTCATGTACATGCAAAATTTCCTCCTCTGAGTCACTGCTGGCCTCCTCAATATGATGATTTTTTTTTCTTTGCTTGTTTTTCTTGTCTACTAGATTTTGCATAATGATTTCTCTTGACACAATAATTGGGTATGATGCTGTATGTAAGGAGTTTGCAACTATTATGTTTTTCTTCACAGTTCTCAGAAGTCATTTTTATCTTCTCTGCTGTGTGTTTGTGCATTTGAGTTTGCACAAATTTTAGTGTATTTTTCCTTGTATTTCATGCTCTGGGTGAATTATCCCTGTGTCTGCTCCACTCGTGAGCCTGTTCACTAACTTTGTACATGTACATAGCTTTTGGTAGAGTTAATGTGGGATCTCTCATTCAAGCACCTACATCTTTCATTTCTATTGTTAATCTATCACAAATTAGTTTATTTTAAGATTTAATCATTGCATGAATCAGCTATGTTGTGCAGTTTAGCAATATACTTATCTGTTTCCTCCCAATTCTTGATTACACTTGTTGAAAAGATACGTTTTGTATATTGTAGGCCTGGCTAGACATAAGTGATTAAACATGGGGCATAACTAACTAACTAAACTTTGTTTTCAAAGACAGGATTAGGGAGGTAACTAGCAGGCTGAAAATAAGTAAATGGGTTACTAAGATAAAAGACAGACTGTTGCAGTTAGCTAAGATGAGAGAGGGAACACATAGGGATCCATCTACTAGGAACAAGATAAAATGGACAAATGTTTGAGAGCATAAAGATTAAAATCTGACATGGACAGCATCTAGACAGGTTTTTGTAAAGTAACAAGCCCAATCCCAAAACATGTGATGCAAAGTATAGTGAATGTAATGGAATATGTAAAGGAATGTGTTTTTGTGTAATTTTGGATATGTGGTATTCCCTATGTTTGAGTTTGATTAACTTAGTATAGCTTGCTGTATGCTAAATAAGAGAACTTGAGTGATGAGACCAGAGTCCACTGAGTGCTTGGGGAACTGAGTGGAAGAGGTCCCAGAAGCTACTCCAACATACAACATTTTTTGTGGGTTGAAAATGTGTCTAGGATTTTACACAGGTGCTCCTGGTTTGTTGGTGATTT
The DNA here is from genome assembly GCA_032164245.1 of Sternotherus odoratus. Lineage (NCBI taxonomy): Eukaryota > Metazoa > Chordata > Testudines > Kinosternidae > Sternotherus > Sternotherus odoratus. The sequence goes on from JAVMKO010000007.1 coordinate 86,741,296, forward strand.
ATCCAGACACTGTTGGAACAGATTTCAGCCTTTGCCCATTACAGGTAATAGGGTTGCTGCGCTCATTTTGTTTTCCTTTTTATCCAGCCCCATTGCATTTTCATAGTTTTCCCATTGTGACCTAAAGAAAATCCAGTTGCTAAACAAACCCTTTTTCCTATCCAGCTGCTTAGGGGCAGGAACTGGTATGCTGCAATAATCCTTATTTTCTCTTTGATTGGTTTTGGGATGTTGGTTTTTGCAGTGTTCTTAGTTTCTGATGTCTCACATCTGTAGGGGCCGACTCACTTCTGGTACTATATTGTGTGCTCAAGTATAAAATGAGAGAGAGAAGACAATGCAACATTGAGGCTTTATTCCTTCCACCACTTTACTGTCTTTATTCTATTCCATATGCTCTAATGTCTCATCAAGCACCTTCTGACAGCAGAGTCCGGATCGGTGGGTAGTGATCTATCTATGGCGATAGATTTAGCGCGTCTCATCAAGACATGATAAATCGATCACCAAAGGCACTCCCGTCAACTCCCAAACTCCAGCTCGCCAAGAGGTGCAAGCTGGAGTCGATGGAGGAGCCCGCCAACCGCAGGTAAATCGGCCCAAGATGCACTGACTTCAGCTATATTATTCATGTAGCTGAAGTTGCGTATATTAGGTCAACAACCCCGCACCACCACCACTATAGACTTGGCCTAGACGTTATCCTATATGTATAAGCATACTGCCATACTATAACACATCCTGGTGGGAAGCTATCGTAATACTGCAGATTCAGGCAGCCTTCATGGCCTAGGTTATCCTCGCTTCACGTTTTTAAGGTTATTTTTGTAAACAAAGGGCTAAAGGGTAGAAATTTATAAAATGATCATTCAAATTCTGGAGCACAAGATGTCAGCCTCCAGAAAAAAAAAGTATGAGATGTTCTTGTTCAATCCTGGTCACTACCTCCTCTCATTACTCCAGCCTCTCTAAGGTGTCCATACTTATAGTCAGACTTCACAGTTCCTCCTCATTACCCCACTTGTTTGTTTTATATGTCACATTACTGTGTGTGGGAACTTTGAAGACTGCATGACACCTTAAAAACATCTCTGCTATCATCTCCTCCTACATCAGCTCCCACTCTTTATGTTCCACCCAATCTTCCCTTCTCGCTGACCCATTTGTTTCCTTCATCCACTGCTTACTCTGTCTTCCCATACACCATACCACATGCCTCAGATAGCAGTGCAGCTGCTTAAGTCTCTCCATATTTTCATTTAGGGAACTTTTAAAACCTCACTTTTTCTGTGAAATATTCAAGTTCTAGTGGCCACTCCTCACTCTGTTTGGTCTTGTCTTCAACTGTTTGTCCGTGTCCCATTAGATTCTTATCACTTAAGGGCAGGAATCCCCTGTCTTGACTGGCACTGGCCTCTTACCTTATAGTACTATGTGTTTACAATACTGTAAATAAAATTGTAGTTATGAACTACGTAAAGCTTTGTCAGGGTGAGAATTTTGAATCACTCATAGGAAAGAATGCTCAGTAACGTCTCTAAAGATACCATTCAGAGCCATTTGCAATGCCAAATGAAGATGAACAAGGCTGTGTGTGAGCATTGAATCACTTTGCAGTAATAATTTGTGATGCTAAGATGAGTCCACTTAGAGAGACGGTACTAAGAATTTTATAATATTTTGAACATGTGATCAGCTCTTTAACATGAGCAGACTGAATATCTCCACAAAACTAACTAATGAGCTAGTATGTTATTTCTTTATGGAAATGATTTTGTCCTAGCTGTACAAACTTCAGAAGACTTCCATCACCATCAAGTTTTCAGAGGAAGGCAACAAACTGAAGAAAATAGAGTTAATGTACATAAGATCTTACATATTTTTGCCAACTTTGTGAAGAGTGATGCCAAAATTAATAGAATAAAACATTTCACTTACGTTGGACAAGTTTTGTCAAAATTGCCAACACTAATAAAAGTTTAAAAAAGAGAGAGAGAGTGTTACCACACATAGTAGGCCAAATTCTTTGCTGGCAAATAATTCCACTGAAGTCAATGAAATTATGCCAGAAAAGAATTTGACCCAATTAGTTTGCTTTTATCACAGTATACTCATAGGCTATGTTTACCGTACTGCGGTGGTATCCACTTTATTTTCCAGCTGTGAAAAATGTGCAAACTATTACTGGAACATCAGAGGGCTGGAAAAAATTCATCACCACCTTTAAGCTATTATAAATGTAAAGCAGCAAGATAAAATCATTAGTCAGGTTCTGCAGAGAGATTGCACAACTATTGTTGATGCAGTTCTTATGTAAGCACAGATTCGCCGGACAGGATACATCCTGAACATGGAGCTCACCATTTTCCCAAAGAAGATGTGTTAAATTATTAACTTTAATGCCGAAAAAAATCAGAGGAAGACATACAGACATGTTATTTTCAAACAAAAACCTTGCCCATTTCGACACTGATTATCATCATGTGTGAAATTGTAATGTCGAACAAGTCAGTAACATGCCAAAGTAACATGGGGCGGAGGAACTTTTAAATCAAAGACATATTCATACATAACAAAAGAAGGTATTTTACCAGGAAGAGGTGGTGGGCAGGAATTAAAGACAACTAGGGAATGTTACTATACTTCCTTGCCAACCTGTGGGAAGGCCTATAAATCAAAAAAAGTGTGTGGGGTGGTTTTATTGATACATCTAAAAGTCTACAAAAGCTCTTGTGAAATCAGAAATCTCTGACAAAGGATGACTGAAGTCTACTTTCCATATATAGCAATGACAAAAACAAAATTTATCTTGACTAAACTCATTATGTCACTCTCTATATGTCATTCTAAGCAACTCAGGACCAGACAAATTGTGTCTCTTTGCTACTCTATGGCTGACATACTTTACCATTCTACTGCAGTGCATGTACAACTAACTCTTAGTTCCTTTAAATTGCTGAAGAAGCTATACACTTTATTTCCGCTTACTTTTTGGGTTAGAAGTTTTAGTTTCAATAAAAGTGTAGCCTTGAGGGAAAAAATTCATACTTGTGAATATTGGTGGTTTGTTTTTATTATTATAGAACACAAACATATTACTTTTCATTCATTTGCCACTAGGTATAGTGATTAGTTTTTAAAACAAAGAGCTGTTGCTTTGGGGGATTTAGTTGGTTTGCAGATAGTTCACATTGCATTTTCTTCCCAACCATAAGTACTGGGCACCATTTTAAAAAAGAAAAGAAAAGTTTGGATCTTGGAGCACAAGATGGGAGCCACCACAAACAAGTGCCAGCTTGCCAAATCATCGTGAGCCAGCTTGATTTGACCCATGGCACTCCTTTGATGGCTCTACTGGGAAAACCAACTAGGTCATCCAAATTCATTTGAAAATAGTGATTGGATTTTGAATTGTTGAGAATTGCCGGTATTTGACAAACTATTTATTTTGCCTAGCCTTAGTTTTGGGATTCATTTGCTCTGGGATTAAAGTCACATAAGCAGGGGTGTATTAATTGTTCCTGGGGTCCTAAGCGCAGCCAAGCAATGGGCCCCCCTTTCAACTCACCCCCATTCACAACCCAGCTTTTACTCGCAAAGTGACAAAGCTGCTACCCAAACACAGCTCAGTTGAGAGGGACAAGAACAAGGCTCACAATAATTTAAATTTAATATGGGTTGAAAACTTGAAAGTGGACACTTGATAAAAACGTCTTAAAATGTATTTATTTATAAAAATAATTTATTCATTTATTTTTATTTACTAACTTCCTCCTTGATTTTTGGAGAGCAAAATCTTTAATTATATCTAAATGTCAGTTCTCTGACTAAATCTGCCTCTACACTTAAAAGAGCCAAATCAACCAGCCTGTCTTGGACCATCCTTGTTCTATTAGGGTTTTTAATACCCTTTAACCTTGAAAATGAGCACTCTGCTGTACAATTTGTGACCATTAAAGTCAAAAAGATGCAAAAACCAATGTCTACATTTGGGAATACTGACACAATTTTGTCATCCACAATTACTTGATAAAGTTCAGCAGGAGAAAATGTACTTTTGCTAGTGTTAATAAACTTGTGATGCACATAAGAATGAAACTGCTGAAGCTCAGTAGAAAGGTTAGTGTCCAAATCCTCTGGGTAGGCCTCAACTAGCTTTTGGGAACACTGAGTGTATCTTTCTTTTTCAGCAGATGAAATGATGTAATTTGGGACATCAATTAAGAAAGAAAATTTGTCTGCAATATCAACATATATTTCTCCCCTTCTCATTTGGGTTTCTAACTGATCAATGATTACATTATAGGTGGAAATGAGGAATTTTTCTCTAGGGGTCAGCTCTACTTCTGGTGCATTTCCATCATTGGGTAGCGTCTTTCTAATACGTTTGCGAACGTGAGATGTTTTGTAATCACTCTCCACTGGTAGCATTTCTTTTGAAAGCTTCTCAATTCTTTCAAAATCATCTCGCTTAGCCTGCAGTTTTTCAGCTAAGGACATGTATAAATCTGCACAGGTCTTTAAGACCACATCCACTTTTTGCAGAGCTTGGCTTGTTCTGTAAAATTCTTGCAAAATATCATCCCACAGGATGAGCATAAAAACAAACTCTAGCTCTAGCATCTTGTTTGCAATGTTGTCTGCTTCCAGTCTACTGTCTCCCTTCTGCGACTGGTCATCAGCTACACATTCTAAAGCTTCCAAAATCTTGTTGAAAGAACTCAAAATTGCATTTGGTGCAACTGCATGTGCCTCCCATCTGGTATCAGAGAGGGATTTTAACACTATTATCTCCCAATCGTTCAGAATTTTCCATCGTTTTTTTGACGCCGAGAAAAAGGTATACAGAAATTGGACTGTATAGAAAAAGTTAACAGCCATTCCACAACAGTCAACAGCACTCAGCCAACCAAATTTAATGAGTGGGCTGCACAGGGCATAGATGGCAAATTCATTGCGTTCCAAAATCTTTTGCTGCATGCCTTTGTAATGGCCTGACATGTTTGCAGCATTGTCATAGGATTGACCCCTGCCCTTGGAAAAATTAAGTTTGCAAATTTCGACTAAGTATTCCATTACCTGATTTGCTATTTCCTCTCTAGTATGGCTTTTATCGATGCGAGGGAAGTCTGGGGAAAAAAAGTGTAATCGATGCAACACTGGGGGATTTTTTTAAAATCGCAATGTCGCATTTAAATTGATGAGCTTTATATAGCCAGGCACAAGGGGCCCTGGACTCGGGCCCAAGACGTTAATTGAGACTTTTTAAAATTTAAGGCTGTGCAAACTTGTAATTTTGTAACCATTTTTTGTTGTTGCTTGGGGCCCCTTTTCTCTTGGGGCCCTAAGCACGTGCTTTTATTGCTTATAGGTTAATCCACCAGTGAATAAGGAGCAGACTCTATTTGAGGCAATATAGCAGAATAAGACTCTCTGTTTGCAAGAAACTTGATTAATTTTCAGTTTGAACTTTAGCTTTGCATTTGACTTTGGGCACAACGGGGGCTTATATTTTGTCTGTAGAAAGTAGTGAAGAAATATTGGCTGCCAACTACTTGCCACTGCAGACTATCAGCAGTCACGCTACACACAGACTTTTTCCCCCCCTCACAACTAAATTGTTTTGTGTTGCTTTACTAAGAGAGAGTCTCTGCAAATTGCCACTACCAGAATTACAGGGACAAGGTGATAGAGGTAATATCTTTTACCAGAACAACTTTAAAAGATATTACTTCACCCACCTTTTCTCTCTCATCCTGGGACAGACAGGACTGCGGGAAGTTGACATCTGTGTGCTCCTTATGTCATCTATGGAGCTATGTTGTTCAACCAGTACTTAATGTTGTCAAGCCACCTTTTCTTTCCTCTTCCATTTAACTACGTTTTCATTACAGAACTGCCAAATTGACGTTTTTAACCTTTAGATTGCAGATTTTTGGCCTTTGCTCAATATTCCTTCTAGAATCTATATAGATCATACAAGTACTGGAGTACCTAAGGAGACTTTTTCTGACTTCTTGTTAGCCAGGCAGGTGAATCAGATGTTTACTTTTGTTGAGGTGGGTATATCTTATGGGAGAATAACCAGTTTTGGGGGGTGTCTGCCCCAATACTCAGCAGTTTGTCCTGAATTTGGTATTCTCAGTTGTGACCCACAGAGACCTTGGTGACACTTGCATGTTTAGTAGCAACCACTGTAACAGCTAGATGGGCAAAGAAAGAGGAATGTCAGAGGGAAAACTTTACTTATATAGGCCAAAAAGCCTCTCTGTTTCATTTGTCTACTTCTTCCCTTTTAATACTGTTTTGTTGCTATTAGAAAAGGGAGATACTCTTTGCTCTCCATTTTAAATGCTTCAATTTAATAAACCCATATTTGGCAGGAGATGTGGTCTGGTGTTTGTGAGAGAAAAGTGTGGTTTAGGAGATGGTGAATAACAAATATCGAGAAGCCACAGCTTAAGAGATGATGAACCAGTTGAAAGTGTGGAGAAAAATGTTAACAGAAGTATTCTTACTACTTTAAAGAATTCACTATACAGTTACATTTATCTACATTAAATTTCATTTGCCATTTTGTTGCCCAATCACTTAGCTTTGTGAGATATTTTTGAAGTTCTTCACAGTCTGCTTTGGTCTTAAATATCTTGAGTAGTTTAGTATCGTCTGCAAACTTTGCCACATCACTGTTTATCCCTTTCTCCAGATCATTTATGAATAAGTTGAATAGTTGACCTTTGGGAAACACCACTAGTTATCCCTCTCCATTCTGAAAATTTACCATTTATTCCTACCCTTTGTTCCATGTCTTTTAACCAGTTCTCAATCCATGAAAGGATCTTCCCTCTTATCCCATGACAACTTAGTTTATGTAAGAGTCTTTGGTGAGGCACTTTGTCAAAGGCTTTCTGGAAATCTAAGGACACTATGTCCACTGGATCCCCCTTGTCCACATGTTTGTTGACTCTATTGACAAATAGATTAGTAAGACATGATTTCCCTTTACAGAAACCATGTTGACTTGTGTCCAACAATTTATGTACTTGTATGTGTCTGACAATTTTATTCTTTACTATTGTTTCAACTAATTTGCCCGGTACCGACATTAGAATTACCCATCTGTAATTTCTGGGCTCACCTCTAGATCCCTTTTTAAATATTGGTGTTACATTAGCTATCTTCCTGTCCTTGGGTACAGAAACTGATTTAAAGGACAGGTTATAAACCATAGTTAATAGCTCCACAATTTCACATTTGAGTTTTCAGAACTTTTGGGTGAATGCCATCTAGTCCCGGTGACTTGTTACTGTTAAGTTTATCAATTAATTCCAAAACCTCTTCTAGTGAAACTTCAGTCTGTGACAATTCCTCCGATTTGTCATCTACAAAGGACGGCTCAGGAATCTGCCTAACATCCTCAGCCATGAAGACTGAAGCAAATAATTCATTTAGTTTCTCCACAATGAAACTATCATCTTTAAGTGCTCCTTTTGTATCTCTATCGTCTCAAGGCCCCACTGGTTATTTAGCAGGCTTCCTGCTTTTTATGTATGTAAAAACATTTTGTTATTACCTTCTGAGTTTGGCTAGCACTTCTTCAAACTCCTTTTTGGTTTTTCTTATTACATTTTTACACTTAATTTGGCAGTGTTTATTTGCCTTTCTATTTACCTCACTAGGATTTGACCTCCACTTTTTAAAATATGCCTTTTTATCTCTCACTGCTTCTTTTAGATGGTTTTTAACCCATAATGGCTCTCTTTTATTCTGTGTTTTTTAATTTGGGGTATACATTTGAGTCTCTATTATAGTGTCTTTGAAAAGTGTCCATGCAGCTTGCAGGGATTTCACTCTAGTCACTGTACCTTTCTGTTTAACTAACCTCCTCATTTTTGCATAATTCCCCTTTCTAAATATAATTGTCAGTGTTCTTCCCACCATAGGAATGTTAAATCTTATTATGGTCACTATTTCCAAGCGGTCCTATTATAGTTACCTGTTGGACCAGATCCTGCACTCCACTCAGGACTAAATCGAGAATTGCCTCTCCCCTTGTGGGTTCCTGTACCAGCTGCTCCAAGAAGCAGTTATTTAAAGTACTGAGAAATTTTGTCTCGCATTTTGTCCTGAGGTGATATGTATCCAGTCAATAGGGGGATGATTGAAATCCCTCACTATTATTGAGTTCTATTATTGCAGGCTCCTCCAGAGGTGCTGGTGACAATCTAGGTGGCAGAGCCCATGGACCCAGACTTCACTGTGGATGATTCATGGACTGTGGAGACTGATGGGGGTGCCAAGCTGCCACCAGCCGAGGAGATGCCTGGGACTTAATGTGTGGTAGGAAGTGACCCAGGGATGTAATAGAAGCCGATGCCTAAACCCCTAATGGGGAAGTCCCCAGCTTGGAACCCAGTGGAATGGGCTGGATTTCCCTTCCACAGGCCACTAGGTTTGGCTGTTTGCTCTCAGCACCAGCCCAGAGGCACAGGGACCACAGACTGTTTGCCCTGCTCCACTCAGGGGCCACAGGCTGATTATTGTCCTGCCCTGTCCAGAGGGCCAGAATGCCAATCATTGCTGTCAGCCGCAGCCCAGAGGCTCTGGGGCTATGGACTGTTAGTTTGTTTGGCTCCACCAGAGGTCTGGAGCCCACCATGCTTGCAATTACCTGCTCTAACAGGAAGTCCTGATGATGGGGTCTACCAACCCAGCACTGGGCCAATGGCGGCAGCCCAGCTCAACAAACAGTCTCTCCTCCCCACATCAGTTATCAAAATGAAACACTTCACATTTAGATGGCTTCAGGTTGAATTTTTTTTTAAATTTCCAGTTTGTGGGAAATTTTCAACATTTATTTTAATTTAGAATCATAACAAAAGACAATGTCAATTTACCACAAAGAAAAAATGTGTTTTCTAGCTAGCTCTACCAACTACTGTTTTTTTTAAAGAAATATTTTGATCAGTTTTCTGTATACATGTTTCAATATGGGTTTATCCCCAAGCCTTTGAGTGCCCAACATATTGTGTCCATTAACAGTGCCAAGATTAACTGTGCCGTAAAAACACATCCCATGCTCTGCACACTTAATAAACTTGTTTAACATATGATAAACCTAGTGAAAACAATAGAAATATCAAAGTTCTGCACATATTTGTCTAATTTAAATAATGAATTAAATCTACTTGCAAAAGTGATGGATTAAGTACTAGATTTCAATTTAGAAATCAAATTTCATGCCCCATGTGCATGAGACACCTTGGTTACAGACTTTTATTGACTAAGCCCAAGATAAGAAATATGATACCCTTGTTTCACCCAACTGCAAGCTGTCTACCATAACTTAACATCCTGCAGTGACTGGAAATGGAAACTAAGAGGTCACAATGAAAATAGGAGACTTGTGCTACCTGTTATCCAGCACTAGAAAAAAAATGTGAAGTGATTTTTAAAATCAAAGGAAACATTACTGCAGACGTACTGGCATAAGTGAGTTTTTAAGCTGCCCTCAATCTCCAAATAATTATAGAATTTTTCAGAAGGAATAAGATATGTTAGAATATAAATTTATCCTCTAAGATTGAGGGGAAAGATTAATACTCTGCTTGAACCACAGGTAAGCATGTATTCTTTTCACATAAATTATTAAAAACCATGTTATTTTTTTCTCTTCTACAGATCTAATCCCTGTAACTCATGTCACTTTTAAAAAAAAAAAATTCTTGGAACCACAGGGAGTAGAAAATGAATAAGGAAACTGGAACAACTGCATTATTTAACCCTTCCCTCCAGCAACAGCAGCACAAATCATTGGTGTGCTAGTTATGTAAATACTGATTGCCCGATAATGCCATTTGTTATTAGAGTGTATGTTGATTGGCCTAAATGTTTGTAGTAACAAGTATGGGAGTAAGTATCAGAGGGTAGCCATATTAGTCTGTATCCACATAGGGGAGCGGCAACTTACCCCATGGCACCTCCTGCTGGTCCATCTGGGGAATTAGCTTCTTCCAGCCTCTGGAGAACCCTCTGCAGCGCTGCTTGCTTCTGCCCAGAGTCCCTCCCTGGACCCCAGAGTCCTCTTACCTGGGGTGCTGCCCCCTGCAGTACCCCCACAGTCTCAGGGTCTCCCCTCCCTGGGGAACCCCCACCTCCTATTCCTACCTTGCCTCAGTCTAGGCAACCGCCAGTTACCACTTGCCCCCATTCACTGGGGCAGACTGCAGTATCATTGCCACTCATCACTGGCAAGGGGGGTTTGGCCTGCTGCTTCTGCAGCCATGGGCTGTCCCCTTCAACCCCCAGTACCCCTTGTTGGGCCATCCCCTAGGCCCTGCAGCCTGGGGATTTCCAGACCAGAGCTCCCCCCAGCTCCTCTTGCCTTACCCCAGCCCTGCTTCCCTCTAGGTACCTTAAGCTTCCAGCAGCCAGGCCTGTCTGCCTCTACAGCTAGAGGAGACAGTTTACCAGGGCTCTGCCTCTCAGCCTTTTTATACAGGCCTGCTTGTGTGTTTGGGGCATGGCCACCCAGCTGAGCCTGTTCTCCCAATCAGTCTGGGAGCTTGTTTGCACCCAGCCACAACCCCTTCCTGGGCTGTTCTAAGCCTTTCTGGCTGGGAGCGGGTGGTCACCCCGCTACAATCCACAAAAACAAGGAGGAGTCTGGTGGCACCTTGACTAACAGCTTTTTTTCTGCATAAGCTTTTGTGGGTAAAAACCCCACTTCTTCAGATACCCAAAAAATCTTATGCCCAAATAAATCTGTTAGTCTTTAAGGTGTCACCAGACTCCTCATTGTAAGTATGTGAGGTGCTTCATATTCTGTTTCAAACTCATCCAAACCTCCCAAAGTTCATTGTTGTCCTAGTAAGCCCCTATATTAAGCCACCTTATTAGGCCACTATTCTTTATTACTTCCCTTTTTACAACATCCCATTTGGCTTGCAACAATTTTCCCAGGAAGGTGGAAATTAACTAACCTCATCAACCAACTGGGCAGGCTTCAGCTACAGTCAGTTTGTTTTAAACAAGCTTTAAAAGTTGATCAAGCAAACAATCGGTTAGTTACCATTCACGGGATTTACAATCAAATCCTTTTCAGGCAGCGATTTCCATTCATGTGCCTAGTGAGGCTAGGCATTGGCCTTTGAAGTCTCAGTAGGTAGTTCAGAACTTTGCCCCTGAATTTAGGGGAATACAGGGCAGTCCCTGGTGGACTAGTGCCAGGCTCATGAAGATATACATATAGCTTCTTCTCTTTGGAGTTGGGGCAGAGACAGGGAAGGCCTGCAAAGATGTAGTGCCTGACCCTCTTGTTGCTCTTAACCAGAGTAGTGTAGGAGGCAAAATTCTTGTGTAAATTAGTTGAGAAGTCTCTCTGTCAGGAGATTTTAGATTGGGGTTGCTAGTAAATATGGATGTACCTCATCCTGGAATCCTGGGCCCAGGAGGCTGGTGACAGTGAAGTGCAGTACAGAGACGGGAGGCTGTTAGATCTCCTTCAGAGGAGGCATTGGGAGAACTGGGTTTCCAAGAAATTCTGGGCCTGACTTGGTGATCGAGGAAGCAGCCCTCCATATCCATCTCCTTCTGCTATGGATGGTGTGGTTGGCCCTCGAAACCTTTCGGTCAAAGAGAACAAACCAGATTGCTGTGTCTGCAATCAGTGCTAAGGTGTCATAAATTAACATGCAGGAGACTAGCACAAGAAACCATGATCCTGATGGGCTGGGCAGAATCTCATCTGATAACTCTCAAAATGATATGTCTGGCTGTGTGCACAACCTTGAAACAGGCTATGTGATTATGAGGGGGGTCAACTGAGTTCTGACACGTTGTTGACAATGGCATGGCAGTTCGCTCTCTACCGGGGTCTACTGCCACTGGCTGTCAGGATCCCGACAAAGGCAGTCAGGGCCAAGGGTCAGAGCATGGACAAACATGAGGCTAGGAGTAGTCAAGGAGTTTGTAGTCAGGTCTAGGCCAGTGTTGATACCAAGCATCAGAGTTTGAGTCAGATTTCAGGGTCTGAGTCAGGAGACAAAGTCCAAATCAAGCCAGGAATTCAAAAGCAAGAAGCAAGAACAGTCAGGACAGCTACAGAAGATCCACACTCTTGCCTGGACACTTCCTGAAATACCTCGTAGGTTTATAAAAGTCAGGGAGCCAATCAGGAGCCAGGGGGCTGTTGTCTGTCAAACCCTTGAGATGGAACTGCCTGTGATCTATGGCCACAGTGTTTCATGGCAAGTGGAGCACAGGTTGGTTACAGCTGCCACTGGGTGGCAGCCTGAAGCTGTCAGCTGCCTAATAGCTCTACAGGCTGGTGGGGCCTTACATTAGGATGGTGATCCACTTCTGTGATGGTCTGTCTCTTCCTGTGATTTGGTCCTTTAGCCAGGTCACTTCAAAGACTCTCCCCTTCTGGGATAGTCCATTTTTTTAAAAAAGGAAAGGGGAATTGACACAACCAAACTGAGTTAATGAGAGAGAAGGGAATACCTCCATCTCAAGGGGGATCAGGATCAGGCCCTCCCTTCCCTCAGGGCGGGACCTTCAGGCAGGTGTTGTTGGGGCAGTTCCTGCCTTTCCTCAAGGGTTGAGGGTTACTGGTCTGCCCAGAGATGAGCTTTTCTGCTTCTCTTTTAACGCCTCCTCCAGCCTGTACATGTCTTGCAAGTGTAGCAGGGCAGAGCTGAGTGAGCCCCAAACCAGCTCTTTATTTCCTTGTTGCACACTGTGGGGTTTGTGTACCTGTAATGAGGGTCAGTAGGCCCCACCGAGCCGCCGGGGCGGTTGGGGCTACTACCCCTTTGGGACAGCCTTGGTCACACCTCCCCGTTACTGGGGAATTAGGGTAGGGAGGTGTGCCGTCCCTAGTCAGCGGAGCGCCCCTCAGGCAGGGGGAGCACCGGCCAAGGGTCCGTGGCGCGCCCCTCGGGCAGGGGGAGCGCCGGCCAAGGGTCCGTGGCGCGCCCCTCGGGCAGGGGGAGCGCCGGCAGAAGTCTGGGGGTGTACCTCACAGGCGAGGGGGCACCAGCAGGACTCCGGGTCATTTGCCACGGGGAGCTCCAGATCTCCTTCGGCGTCCGCTTCCGTCGGCCACGGGGTGCTGCTGGGCTCTGGCAGTTCCCCGGGGCACTCTGCCCCCAGCAGCTCCAGTTCTCTCTCCGTGGTCACCTCTGGCAGGCGTGGGTCCCCGTTGAACTCTGGCAGTCCCTCGGGGTACTCCGCAGCAGGCAGTTCGGGAAACCCCAGTCCTTTCTGCAGAGGTCCCTGGGTCCAGGGCCTCCCCTGGCTCAGCAGCAAGGTATGGCGCAAGCAGCCTGCATCTGTCTCCCTCCCTAGCACAGCCCTGACTGAGCTAGGGGCCCAGCCCTTTATACTTCCTGTTCCACCCCTCTTCTTCCTGGGGGCGGGGCCAGTTTGCTCTGGGCCCGCCCACTCTGGCTGAGAGAGTGTTTCTTTACCCTCCAGCTTGGAGGGAGGCCACAGTGCCTCCCTACAGTACCCCATCAGAGTAAATCAAACGTCTCTTTTTCCTGAGGAATGGGAGGTACACCAGAATGTGTTCCTACAGGTCTGCAAGCATTGGGGCAAGCCATCATCAAATTTGGTTGTCAATATTTGGAGTCTCCAGAGTGCAGGAAATTCTGACATTTTGAAATTTGGTTTCAGTTTCAATTCTAAACCAATTTTTTTCAAAGTTATTCATGAACTGGGGTTTACAAATTTTTTTTGTTTTCAAATCAAAATATGCTCCCCAAACCCCAGTGGAAATGACACGATTCATATCCATTTCACTGCTGTTAACTACTGAAAAGCAGCAGTGAAATGTGACATGATTCATGTCAGCAGCTGCTAGTGATTAGGGAGTCCACAGCTCCAGGGCAGCCCTGCCATGTGGATTATCCAAAACCTGGAAACCCTGGGGCTTCCAGACTCTTGACTGGTTCCCTGAGCTGCCGGACTCCCACAGTTGATTTGATGGTTTCAGTTTTGAAACAGAAAAACTTCCAAAACAGACTCCAACAAGAATCTGAGGAACTGGAATTAATTTTTAAATTGGACACAATAAACCAGGGGCTAAATAGAACTTCAGATTGGTTCTCTGATTACAGTAATTGATTGCATTTCCTGAATTAATTTCACTGACAAGAGAAATCCATTTCAAAAGATGTTTTTTTCTCCTAGTGATAATGAACCATCTACATTTAACAGCCCTCTTAGAATTGGTATGCTAATGTACATTTTTTTCCCTTTCTTTCTGTGTGTATAAATGCATCTTGCTTCTGTTCACTTCTATGCATCCGATGAAGTGAGCTATAGCCCACGAAAGCTTATGCTGAAATAAACTAGTTAGTCTCTAAGGTGCTACAAGTATTCCTGGCTTTCTTTACGGATACAGACTAACATAGCTTCTATTCTTGAACATGTTGTCTATGTTACTCAAAATCTGAAAACAGTTTTTAGGTTAGAAAATTGAAAATATGAGGAAAAAAGTCTAAAATTGATATATTTTTTCATTAAAACTTGTATGATGCATGTTTTGCTTCACACTGAGTTTAAGCACTGTCTTCTGAGTTGGTGTTGCACCTTCTCTAAATTAATTAATTCTTTAGCTCAGTCCTGTCTATTTCTTAATCTTCTACATTTGCATTAAGTCTTTCATCCAGAAGGACCTTGAAATGGCTTACAAACTGTACATTGTACAGTTTTAAATTGATATATGTGCACATGCCACCACAGAAGCCCTGCATTTGGGAGAATCACTTGAGAGGAATGGGTGAAGCCGGGTTAGAAAGTGTAGAGTAGGAGGTCTGTGTATTCTCTGTGATTTCTGGGCCCATTTGAGGGCCCTCATATTTTACTGAAAATGTCTTCATGAACAAAGATAAATTAAATAACATTCTGACAACAGGTTGACTGTTGCCTTGTGAAAATATGGTGCTATAGAGAAAAAACAGACTATAGATAAACAAAGATAAGTTAAATATGCATTAGTGCCAGTAGACAACTAAGGTGAGTGAAACCTTCTGCTTTGATGAGTTGTCGTAATGGAGGGTAATTATGGTACAGTAATTGGAGTTGTGGTAACTGATCACTTCTATGACAGGTATTTAATAAGAACCTGGAAGTTTTGAGCTGTCAAATTTTACTGTCAAGCTCATGGTAATTAGGGTTATTTGCAAAAGTGACTGAAAGTGTTTGAAGATGTAACATTAAATTTGACAATATGAAAAATACATCTGCAAGTACTTCAAAAAGCATAGTCAGTACAAAGATGGAAACTGGAGCTCTGGTAGTGAATGGAAAGAAGGTTTCCTCTGGATGTCAGGTGCTAATCCATCTTCTGTTTAAACTTTTATTTAGTTCTTCTTTTAGGCATTATGGTCTGGCAAAATGGGCACAGTGTTGGGAAGCAGGAAATAATGACTTCTAATCCTGGCTCTGTTGATGACTAGATGTGTCATCTTGGGCAAGTCACTTAACCATTCTGTCTCTGTTGCCCCAGATGTAAAATTGGGATATCACTGTATACTCATATCACTTGGCTAATTTCTTACTGTCTTTACAGTGCTTTGACCATGTAAAGAGCTATATACAAAGTCGTGTTGAATACAATTTCATAATTTCATTACATATATTATTGTATCATATATTTAACCATTTCTTGGCAGTGGAATGGCTCTTGTGACTGTTGAGGGTTGGCTGCTACTGAATAAGAGGATATATAGGAAAGAGCCTCTCTGCAAACAGAAAGGGAGAATTAGAGGATATAGGGGGCCTATGGTCACAGGGGAGATGGCAGGAGAGTGCAAAGGAATTTACAGTGTGAACTGAGAGAGATTGAAGAGTTTCATAGGCCATTCCCATACTTATACTGTTATCAGAAACCATGTTTAAGTATGTGCCTTGTTAGCAGAATATTAAAACCATTTTCTTGACCAAGGATGTTAATGTTCTATACAAATTCCCCAAACTGTGCTATAGACTTGTGAACACAGTTTCATTATAATCTAGACAGGACCAGAGAGAGGAAAGGACTCTTATAATGGGGGAAGGGTTTGACGGGGAGGGGGCAGGAGCATTAGGATAGGCTGGCCTTAGCGTGGGAATGGAGTGGGAGTCCTGACAATGAGGTAATGGTGAGTGTGAGCTGAGAGGGAGTGGCACATCCAAGTAGGATAAGACACTTTACATGTAGTCTGTTTATCACTGACCTTATTTTCTTATTCATTAATATATTTTACAACATTCTTCTTAATATTTTTAAAGGTAGAGGAATGGATTTTTTGATTAGTAGATATAAAATTGTTACAATAACTTGCCCTTAACATTAGGCAGACCATAATATGCTCATATTCTCCTCTGTTAATCAACCTCTTTTCTTCTTCACCTCCTCCATCTGTTGCAGAAAATCCTTTATCCACTTACCTCCTACTTTTTATTGGATCTTGACCAGCACATGCTAAGCTAAAATAGAAGTAAAGCTGAAAGCTCTGTTGATCTGAAAGGTTCCATGTTGGGGGATTAGCCATTTATTTCATCATCTCATGAACTTTTTGGTTACTGCAGTTTTCCTTTGAATTTCAGCTGATGCCTCCTGTGATAAGCATAATAGTTAAGTCTCTATCTTGTTTCTGTAAATTTGATCTATTGAAGAGATAAAAGAGAACAGTGAAGATTGTAGCAGTTACTGTTTCAGATTTTCAAATGACTGTATGAAGCTATAGTGGGCCTATCTATACTTACCTAAACTGTCTTTCTAACTGTATGTTTAAGGAATTATCACAACAGCGAGTATCTGACCATTTCTAGTGGTTCTTAAGGTATTGAAACACCCAAATATTTGAATACTGTTTCATCGTTTTAACAGATGTGGACTGTTTAGATTTCATCTGCTTTGGAGATTTTAGTTATTGTTGATGCTTTATGTTAGATGTATTTGAAGTAAGGTCAAGTCAGGGTCACTAGTAAGGCTGAACTTAACTGTAACTGCTGGATAAGATCTGACTAGAACCTAAACTTTCTGATGAAGAATGTCTTTCCACTGAGGGGTGCACTGGTTTTTTTTCAGTTTCTAGAGCTTTACTAAGTCATGTTAGAGTGTAATATAAATTAAATGAAGAAACTTCCCTTGGGAGACTAAAGTGCAAGACTGCAATAAAATGTTAAAATTCTCTTGGAATCTATTTGACTCCTTACTTGAGGCCAACCAACCACTTTTTATGGTTCCCCACTCTCCTTTTGGGAGCAGGTTATTTTCCTTCCTAAATTCTTGG
Source organism: Sternotherus odoratus (assembly GCA_032164245.1). NCBI lineage: Eukaryota > Metazoa > Chordata > Testudines > Kinosternidae > Sternotherus > Sternotherus odoratus. The sequence goes on from JAVMKO010000007.1 coordinate 86,758,584, forward strand.
ACCATATTACAAAGATGGATGGGTTCTAATCATCATGGAACTGGGATATACCCTGTAATTCACCTCTGTCCCCCCAGCCAATCCTTTTTAGGGTCCATTCTCACATGAACTAATCATTCAAGAAGTTCAGTCTTTGTTATGGTTAGGGGCTATGGTAGAGGAACCACCTCTCAGCTCCACAACAAGGGATTCTATTCTCATTATTTTCTCATTCCAAAGTCCAAAGAAGGCCTCAGATCAATTTTAGACCTGAAAAACCTCAAGAGATGCATAGGTACCCTAGCATCTGTTATCCCATCCCTAGATCCCAATCACTAGTTTGCTGCTCTCAACTTAAAGGATGTCTGCTTCCATCTGGCTATTCACTAGAGTCAAAACTGGTTCTTAGGGTCCACTGTTAACTATCATTTATAGTCTTCCCCTTTGACCTATCACAAGCACCTCAAGTCCACACAGAATGCATGACAGTAGCTGCAGTACATCTCAGGAAGGCATGTACCCATAATTGGATGACAAGTTTGTTGGCTGTTTCTCAACTTGGCCCCTATGAGACCATATTCTCCAACGAGGTTCCAGGAGATATTGGACCTATGTAAAGACTTCAAGACATAGCCTCATATGACAGTGAGGAACTGCCTAAAATTTATAGGTCATAGGTTATCTTGCACATTATGACTCCCTATGCCAGACTTCACCTCAGAGTCATGCAGAGGTGGTTGAAGTCTGTCTATGCTTCCTCTCATCATCCATTGGACATGCTGAGTCATATGCGTTCAAATGTTTTGCCCTCTGTGGATGGATGGATGGACCCTTTCAGTGTATGCAGCAGGGTTCCTGTTGCCCCAATCCTTTCCTCCATGATCCTATTCACAGATGCTGCTTTTTTTTTTAGTTGGAGAGCTAATCTAGGAGACTTTCAGACTCAGGGTCTCTGACTGGATCAGGAGTCTCTCCCTCTCCACTTCAGTTTATGAGAGTGTTCAGCAATCTACTGGGCTCATCAAGTATTTCTTCCCTGCATCAAAGGTTGTTTTTGTGCAAGTGCTCACCAACAACACTGCTGGGATGTTCTATCTAAACAAGCAGAGGTGCCAGGTCAGATCCCTTTCATCAAGAAGCAATGAATTTGTGGGCTTTCTGCATCAAAAAACAGAACTCTCAAAGCATCTCCTCTCCCCAGTCACCAGAACAGCCTAGCAGACCATCTCAGCAGATTGTTCAGCAGAGAGCAGAAATGGTCCCTCAGACCTGACATAGCAAAGTCCGTTCTTCAGACTGGGGGAGTGCCAGCAATGGACTTGTTTGCCAATGAAACAGGAAGTGTCACCAGTTCAGTTCAATTTGCAGGTCACAGCCAGATGCCTTCCTACTGTTCTGGAGGGGGAAACTTTTACACACTTTTTCTCCCATCCCTGTGATGCTGAGAGTTTGGGTTGTGAGAAGATTTGGCACTTGGTTTTAATAGTTTTTTGTATGTAATGTTACTGTTGCAAAGTCACATACTGAAATGTTAGGATAAAGTTTGCTCATGCAATGTTAATCCAACACCCTCATGCATATGCGCTCTGAAGGTCTTCACTACCCGCCGGATCGGCGGATAGCGATTGACCTTTTAGCGATCGATTACTCACGTCTCGTTAAGATGTGTCTCGTTAAGATTTCCCCCCCTCCCCCCCAGACACACTGAAGACCAGCCCAGTCTTATTTACATAGGAAGTCTGTGGTGGAGCTAGAAATAGAATTCAGCACTCCTCACTTCCAGTCAAATCCCATAACCACAAGAAAACATCTTACAAATCTGTGTCATTCACTGTCCATCCTGTGCACTGAGTGAGGAAGGGGTCCAGTGGGTACGCTGATGATGTAATTTAAAATTGTATAAATAATGCATATATAAGGGGGACAAACGGAGATTCCACAGACGACTTTAATTGTGGGGTTTCCTTGCTTTTCAGTGCTTGACTTTGCAACTTTAACATTCTTTTTACATACAATAGTTATCACATTTTTTTTAGGTATTTTTTTAAAAGGAAAGTTAAATTTAGTCCCATCATGTGGAAACATATTGACTCCCAGCATGGGTCATCACTGGGATTTGAATTTAGCAACTTTAAATAAACAGCAGACCTCTACCACTTGAGCAAAAAGGCTACCCAAAAGCAGAAATAAACTGTTATCCTGTATATGGCCAAGCAACTAGAAGAGACAACTGTTTTCCTAGACAGCAATGAAATGTTAAGAGTCAGGATTCTTAGGTTTTGTTCTTAGTTTCAGTGAGGAAGTGGAATCTAGCGGTTACAGACCGTATAATATATTGAATTGGCACATTGATGCTGAAAGGCAGTTTGATGGTAGGTGAGACTTGGGTCTGCCATATTATAGATAGTGTTACATTCCCAGCTCTGCCTGGTTCAAACCAGTGAGTCACTAGAACTCTCCAAATAAATATGCATGTCCTCACCAGGAGTGCTTGTACTGACTGTATTGTCAGTGTGGGGCATCGAGGGATGGCTCCTAAAGGCCAGTAATAGTGGACGTAAGCAACATAGCATCAACACTGACGCTGTCAACCTAATTACATTGACTGTGACTCTATGCTGCTTGGGGAGGTATTCATAAATTGGTGTAGAGAGATACTTATGACAGCAGGAGGCAAATTTAAGTGAAGATCCTTCCACAACTAGGTTAATGCAAGGCAGTTTATGTCAACCTAGCCATGTAGTGTAGAGCAGGCCTGAAATCCAAATAACAATCTAATTTACAGGTAAAGCATGGAAAATTTCAGCTCAAACAATTAAAGTTTGACAAAATTATAAGATACTGGAAAACAGGAGTTTATAAGAGAATGTGTTAGGCAACTTTAACTAAAGGTGTTACTTCTAGGACCACCTATAATTAGCTGTCAATAGATCACTTCTTTACTTTCTAACACGACTAAGACTAACACGGCTACCTCCCTGATTCTTTACTTTCATTCTTTCTCCTTCTTACTCAACACTTTCTTTGTAAAAGGGGAATCTGAACCAAATTTCAGCAACTACTTAATGTGTGTAGAATGATCTCCAGTGTATACTTTGTATGTTGTTGAGGTTTTAGGAAATTTGGGGAAAATTGAACAAAAAAGGATGTTAGGAATCATTAAAAAGGGGATAGAGAATAAGATGGAGAATATCTTATTGCCCTTATATAAATCCATGGTGTGCCCACATTTTTGATACTGCGGATAGATGTGGTCTCTTCATCTCAAAAAAGATATACTGGCATTAGAAAAGGTTCAGAGAAGGGCAACTAAAATGACTAGGGGTTTGGAATGGGTCCTGTATGAGGAGAGATTAAAGAGGGTAGGGGGGATATGATAGAGGTATATAAAATTATGAGTGGTGTGGAGAAAGTGAATAAAGAAAAGTTATTTACTTGTTCCCATAATATAAGAACTAGGGTCACCAAATGAAATTAATGTGCAGCAGGTTTAAAACAAATAAAAGGAAGTTCTTCTTCACACAGCACACAGTCAACCTGTGGAACTCCTTGCTTGAGGCGGTTGGGAAGGCTAGGACTATAACAAGGTTTAAGAGACCTGGATGCATTCATGGAGATTAAGTCCATTAACGGCTATTAGCCAGGATGGGTAAGGCATGGTGTCCCTAGCTTCTGTTTGTTGGAGGGGGGTGATGGATGGCAGGAGATAGATAACCTGTTGGGTTCACTCACTCCAGGGCCCTTGGTATTGGCCACTATTGGTAGACAAGATACTGGGCTGGATAGACCTTTGGTCTGACCCAATACGGCCATTCTTATGTTCTTAACAGTGGGAAAGCCTGACTTCTCTCCCCCATTTTCCAATACACATTTGCTGCTGCCTAAACAGTAACATTGTGATATCAGAGATAATCAGCTGCTCCTCAATCATACCCTCCGGTTTGTTCATATACATTGGTAGAATCACTATTGCCCAGGTTGTAATGGCAATGGCTGTCTGATCTACCTCAGACTAGCATAACACTTTTTTGCAGAGAAAGGAAGAGTGGTAATGAAATCAGACTAGGTTTTGATAAAGTCCTGTGCACCTTCGGGTTTGTACTGTTTCTTTTCAATGTGTTGCTTTCCCAAATTATTTGTAACTTTCAAGGGTTACATGAAAATAAGATACAATATATCTGAAAAAGAGCTGTAATTTTGGGCTTCTCTTCACTACCGCGGGGAGGGATTGATGTTTTGGCGGTCGATTTATCGCGTCTCATCAAGACATGATAAATTGATCGCCAGCGGTACCCCTGTTGACTCCGGAACTCCAGCTCGTCAAGAGGCGCAAGCTGGAGACAATGGGGGAGCGCACTGCCGCTGCCGTGAGGACGGCAGGTAAGTCGGCTGTAGATACGCCGACTTCAGCTACGTTATTCACGTAGCTTAAGTTGCGTATCTACAGCTGATCCCCCCCCTCCCAATGAAGACCAGCCCTTTGTTTATAGGATTTGAAGGAACAAAAATGGACACCTGTAGAATCAAGCACGTGGGTTTATTATGCACAGTGCTGGTGAAGTGTCACTTTGCTTATTAGGCTCAGAGACCGTGCCAATCAAATTTGATTACAATGGATTATATGGGATTTTCATGGGCTGAGGGAGGTGACGGGATAGGAGGTTCTGAGTCCCTGAATCAGTCTAGCAGCAAGACAAGATAAGCACAGTAAGCCAATACTCTAAAGATTAAATAATGGCTCCTCCCAAGGTTTCAGGTTAACATGTAACACATTGTTAGTACACGGGTGTTTTCCATTAAACAATGTATAAAGTGTTCAGTTATAAAATATATATGTTGAGTTTTGATTTGGGGTCCATAGAAATGAGGTGGCTCTTCGGATTGTCCAACTGGTTCATTCCTGGGGATTAAAGCAAATAGACATTGAAAAGTACATGACGAAAGAAATTGTTTGTTCAGGTTGCCCATTGTGCTTCTAAAGCAGGGGTGGGCAAACTTATGGCCCACGGTCCACATCTGGCCCATGGGCGCCTCCTAACTGGCCCTTGAGCTTCTGGCTGGGGAAGCTAGCTCCTCCCCACTCCCCTGCAGCCTCAGTGTGCCGTGCGAGCAGTGCTCGGTGGATCAGCACAGCAGTGTGTCTGGCGGTATGGTAGGGAGGCTGATGTGTGGGGTTGGATAAGGGGCAGAGGGAGGGGGGTCAGGGGACAGGGAATGGGGTGGTTGGATAGGCCGTAGGAGTTCCATGGGGCCTGTCGGGAGTAGGGGGGTGGCTCGGGGTCAGGGCAGTAAGGGGACAGGGAGCAGGGGGGTTGGATGGGGGTGGGATCCTGGAGGGTGATTGGGGGTGGGAGGTCTCTGGAGGGGGTAGTCAGGGGACAAGGAGCTGGGGGGTTTATGGGGTGGGGGTGTGGCTAGGAGTCTGGGAACAGGGAGCAGGGGGGTTGAATGGGGGTGGGGTCCTGGAGGGTGATTGGGGATAGGGGGTCTCTCAAGGGGGTAGTCGGGACAAGGAGCAGGGGGGCTTAGGAGGTGGGGTCTTGGGGGGGCAGTTGGAGTGGGGGGTCTCTGGAGGGGGCAATCAGGGGACAAAGAGTGGGGGGGGGTTAGATGGCTCAGGTGTTATGAGGGGGCCAGTCGGGGTGGGTTGTGGGTGAGGGTCAGAGGGTGGGGCCAGGCTGTTTGGGGAGGCACAGCCCTCCCTGCACAGCCCTCCACACAATCTTGAACCCCAAGGTGGCCCTTAGACCAAAAAGTTTGCCCACCCCCGTTCTAAATGCTAACACTGCTAATCTGAAGGGAGCAGGGGTGTGCATCTGTGTGAGGGAGTGTTCTCTCATACTGACATGCTTGAACCTCTTCCATGAACTCAAGGTTAGCATGTAAGGGAGGGTGTCAGTATTTCTTCATGTGAAAAGGAGTGGACATAGACACAGGCATAGTGGGCCCCTTTCTACACTTTGATCTGCCAGCAGCTGTAGATAAGGGTGCCAATTACTGCTCCCCATCTGGTGTTTTGCTGATCATTCTTATCTTAGTAAAAAGCAAGGTTGTCTCTTGTTTGTTCAGTTTCTCTTAGCCTATATTGTTCACTGTTTGCTAGGCCTCTAAGCCTCATACCAAACTCTGGACTTTGGGCCTGTGTGAAAAGTTGCTGACATCGCCTGTGTCAGGATTTTGCAACACAGCACATGGATTTTGGCCCTTCAGGCTTGTTACATATTGGTGGATCTGTGCCTTTGATTATTTACCTTTTTAAAAAACAAACAAACAGGTAATTCTAGAGGTCTCTACGCTTTTTGTTACATGGTAAAAATCATTTAGAAGGTAAGTACAATTTAATTTGCATTGAGAAACAATTTGTTTTGAATACAGTCAATGTACTGATCAACATGGCATTGAATGGAGAGATTGTCACAAAGACAACAATAGCAAATTTGTTTGAGAGAACCTGTAAGTGCTTTATTTAAATAGCAAATGTTAAATATTTTTCTATTAAAAAACTAAGGAAATTCACAAACTTCATTTAATGTTAATTAAGGTTACTCTCTGTCCCTCAGTTAAGGGGGAGGGACCACTGAGGCAGGCAGGAGAAAGGGTGAGGTCAGAAGTAAAGAATCAAGGAACTGGAAGGGGGCATAAAGCTTCTACTGCTTCTTAAAGGAGGCAGTGGACATCCAAGGAGGCAGTGGACACCTCTCAGAAGAACTTTGCCAGAAGCATGACTGAACAAGGGACTGGAAATAGGCCTGACAGAGTGCTCCCCATCCAGCTTCCTCCTTTCCATGTGATTGATGGCCATCTTGGCAAGCACCAGAAGAAGGCTGATGAAGAGGTCTCGCAAATTTGTGGGGCCACAGATGGTGTGTGTGGATCAGGAGGTGCAGAGAAAAGTGCAGCCAGAACCTCAATAGGAGATTCTGGAGGAGCTGGAAAAGGGGCTCCAATCTGATGCACTGTAGGTGTGATGCACAGTGTGTGCCAGGATCTGCTCTCACCACAGAAAGAACAGGTGTTGGGGGGAATTCATGAACTTTGCTAGGCACACATGTACGAGCTGCGAACTAATATTCCTGGTGGGCTCTGGGACCAGAATGGAGTACAAACTGTCCCACCAGGGATCCTCCGCATCCTCGCGTCACAGCAAAGCCTATCACTTGGTGTCCGGGTGGGACACAAGGATGAGGAAGTGGATGGTTTGCAGCATATGTGTATACATATGTTCTCTCGGCAAATTGACGTGGAAGGTTTGAAGTGAATGAAGCGGGCAATGTAGGAAGAGAGAGAATGATCTCCTAGCTAATATAGTTGAACAGTACCTTGGAGAACTGAATTCTATCCCTGCCTCTTCCATTGAGTTCCTAGGTGATGCTGGGCTTATCTCTTAAAGCAAACTTCACTTCTGCCTATAACTAAATCCTGCACATAACACACATGCACAGGGGCCAGGGTTAAAGCTGACTGAGCAATCTTCATTCTGGTATTTTCAGGGCTTTGCAACTCCTTTAATCCTTAATTTTGCATTTCCTAATGTTCCATGGTTTAGTTTATGAGAGCAACTTTAACTAATGTTAAATGAAGTTTTTTGTTTGTGAATTTTCTTTGGTTTGCTACAGAAAAGAATAGAGAACTGTGTGCAGAGAAGAAACCTGCATGTTTATCATCAAAGAGCAATTTTTTAAAAATATCTAAAATTAGTTATTAGAGTTCCAGTCTTCTTAGGGTAGTGATCATTAGCTGGTTCTGTACACTCACCATATACATAGAATATAATCTCCATCTGGAGTGCTTTGAGGCAGTGTGAAAGTAAAATAGTCTTCTGAAAATCTTGCATTTAACAACCACCTAATTTATATCTCTGTATCATGAACACTTTCATCCTTAATTAGCGTCAAAAGCTTTGTCCTTCTTCGATTGGATTTCTGTATCTCTTCATACTGGTTTGTAGTGGGGATGGAAACATTTCAGAAGATAGAGAAGTTCAGTTTGGCCAGAATCCCAATTCTTGATTCTTGTCTGAATTTACTCCCATCTCTTTTGTGTCATTGGGTTTTCTAGTACTCCTTGGTTTTAGACAGACTGGATGAATGTACAGTATTTATAATTTACGAAATGCTACTGATATACATGGTCCATTACAGACAAGAAGACAAGCTCCCTGTTCAAAGGTGTTTACAATCGCATTCACACGGATAATGTCTGAAGAAATGGAACCAGACCTGGGGAAGTGGCGGGGAAAAGGAAGCCATTATAATTTGCCATTTGGCTTCATGGGCCTCCAGATATTCATTGCTTCAGTAAAACTTGTTTCACATACTACTTCACTTTTTTCATTAAAGCATAACTTAGAAGTATATGATCATTTCAAATCTGAGAGTGGATTGTAAAATTATTAGCCAAGGGTGGTGTTTGCAATACATTTTGCAAAACAGTTGCTAGTAAAAGCCAATGAAACACCATAGAACTGGTTTTATACTCTGCCATTTTATTCCAAGAAACTTATCTGGGCTGCTGAATCTTGTTTTCAGCCATTCTTCCTGCAAAGCACCTGTGGTGGGTGGAGGCTTCTTTGTAAATTTCTTTCTGTGTCTTCATCTTCTTCCAGTTGACTAAAGCTCAAATAAATGGGCTCCTTTTACATTTGAACATTGAAGTAGCTGAAAGGTGCATAGACACAAAATAATTTTAGGGCCCCTTGTTGGCAACCATGCTTTTAACATTCATATTAGATGCAGACTCGTAGTCCCCTTTTTGCCTACTGTCATGGTCATTCTTTAGGATGGCATTATGCACCTTATAAATGGCTCCAAGGTTTGCCACTAACATAAGTGTACTGTCGGTGCCAAGCACTATGTGGGCTTGAGAAGCAATCTGACTAATGTTATGTCTGCCATCTTTATCTCTAGAAAATTTCTCCTCTGAATTAACAGGGTAGACTGTCTCATGTTTGAGGTCACATTTTGACACATATTTCAAAAACTCAGGGTGAAATTCTACCTCACTGAGGTCAGTGGAGCCTGGATTTAACCCTCATTGTCTAGTAGTTCATATTATAAAGTCCAAATGGGGTATCAAAATCTAACAGAAAAGCATGAACGGCAAGCTGAAGAGATCAAGCTTGTGATGAGTTAAAACTTTGTAGTTGGGAACCATTCCTGGTTAACTACCATCCCTGACAACACAACAGGGTACTCCTAATTCAGCCCATTTCCTCTATTAGACACAACACTGTTTACCCTAAAACATTAGCTAATACAAACAAAGCTTTCTGGATCAGCTGTCATGAATTCTCTGGCTATTTCTGTGGGCACACACTTCATATTCACTCTCCAAAATATACTGATCACATTTCACATGTACTGTAGCTCTAGTTGTTTCTAAGAAGTCATTCCCCTCTAGAGCCACCAAAACAGAACTGTGTGGAAATATTCCTACTCAAAGCCTAAGCAGCAGTTTTGGAGTGTTCTGCTGGTTTCACTAGAACTAAGGTTGCTCCATAGTAGAGGGCACTACGTAGTCCTAAGGCTTATGGACCAACAGCAGGCGGGCGGACGGACAGACAGTCTGTCCCCCCTGATACTTTGGAGGCTATTACTGTCCCTTGGTTTTATAATCAGCCACCAGCCTGCTCAGGGTGTCCTGGAATGGAGCTAGGTAGTGGAGTGCACTACCACTGATATAATGTAGCCTCAATAAACAGTCCTTAGCATAAATTATTTGGTACATCATTGATCATATTTCTGCTTCCCCGAATATTGCTGCATTTCTGAATACAGGTCCTAATAAGGTCTGTTTTTTTAAGTATCTAGTTGAAGATTAAAGCACTTTATATCTTGTGGCAGGGTGGGCCTGACCCAGCCTGCCGCCCCTTTAAGAGGGAGAAAAGCCCTCTGCAAACCTCCCTTGCAGGAAGGCTAATCAGCCACCTGGCTTGCAGGGCAATCAACAGGGATGAGTTGCACCTGGCAGCCTCCTCAGGGGGATAAAAGGCCTGCCAGGAAGCAAGCCCAGTGTGGTGGGGATGGTATGGAGTGCTAGTCAGAGTGGTGTTTGTATTTGAGCTGAACTATATAGAGTTTGTAGAGCTGTAAACTGTAGAGCTACTCAGAGCTGTAAACTGTAGAGTTTGTTAGTGTTGTAAACTGAAAGGCTAAACTGTGTAAAACTGTATATATTGGTGGTGGGGCCTGCACTGTGGATTAAAGGGCACTGTTGGAGCAAAGAAGGGTTTCCTGCCTGTGTTCCTGAGAGGGGTGAGAGACCGGTCTGTCACAATCTTCAAAGAGAATTACAAAAAAATAACCAAACTGTGAACTCCCCAGGGCAGCAATCATGCCTTCCATGTGTAGTGACTGGCACATTGTGTAAATTACTGTAAATAAATACATAATAGCTAAATGCTTAAATCTGGGCTGAGGGAACATATTGGAGGTTCTCACTGATTTTCCTTTTTAATCTACAAGATTAGAAAATAGTATTCCATAAATGATTTTTATGGTGGACCATCCCAAAATCTTGACATCACACGTGGTTGTGGATGCTGTAGCAACTGCAGCTGGGTTGTCAAGGAAACAGCCTTGTGCTCAGCAGGCAAAACCAATGAGGATTAAGCATTGCTATATTCTAGCTAAGCCTCTGTGACCTTATCAGAAAGCAACAAGATCTGTCTGTTCTTTACCGTGCAGGTGTCCGTTCAGTAGGCAGGGAGATATGCACAGATATGCTCTCACAATGTACCCGATTTAAATGTCAGACTTGGACTATTCAAACAAGTGAATTCATTTTCTAGTTAGATGGATTAAAGGGCTCAATTTTTGTAAGTAACTTTTGTTTTTTAAATACTTCTATTTTACCATTATGGAAGAAACCAGAGAGAAGTGAAATGTACAGGACTCTGTATGATGGAATTTGTTTAGGACTTTGGTATGTAAGTGAAATATTTTTTCTGAGATAATTTTGTATATAAGACAAAACTCAGACAAGTAAGTATATCATTGCACAAAATAATATTAATCTGTTAGTTTGCATAGCAAGAAATAATGCTGATAGGCAGAACATGAAATGCAGCAGAATTGATTATCAATGCTTTTTAATGGTTCCCTTTTCATTCTTAAGAGTTAATTGGAACAGACACAATACCAAAGTAAGTTTGTATAGCAACATATGTATATGTTAGTTCATTTCAGTATTTACAGATCTATATTTCTAATAAAAAGAATTAAAATGCAAGTGGAACCAATGGGGAGAGTAGAAAAATCCTGAATGTTTTTTCTGCAAGGTGGGTGAGGTAGAAGAAGGGGAAAGTTTGGATGAAGTGCCACCAACACTATAGTATTGTCTCACTTTGTCTTCACGGTGTTTTATTTTTGTCTTTAAGGCACAATAAAAAGCTCCTTTTTGGCTGAAGTTTCAGAATGCTGGACAACTGAATTTTTCTTTGTTGGAGTCTCTGTAGTTGATTATGGTTTCTCATTGTGCTTTATTGTAAGTCACAACGCTAAAGCTTATTTAGGTTATTTACATATTAAGCCCTAGGTGATATGTGTTAACCTACATTCATTCATACTAGCAGTTTTACCTATCTTATTTCAATCTCTCATGTATTCTAAAATGCTTCTTCCCTCAGCAGGCATCAGTAACAAGTTATCTGTAGGTTTGCCAAGTGTACTTTTATTGGTTATGTGATCCGCTAACAATCCTATCCTTTTGATATTATCATGTGTCTGATATAAACAGTGGGAAAATGAACAAGCGATCCAACCACATAACTGATTGTGGCAATAACATCTTGTGATTTCCCTTCTTGGTATTTCCCCCCCTTCATTGAGTTTAAATTAGATTTGCACTAGCCAAATTATTAGGTATTATTTTTTAAAATCTTATTTTTCAGATGGATTTTTTGGTAAGTTTTGATGCTTCTGTTCCTGCATTTCATATGTTTTCTCTTGCAGTGACTACAATGCTTTTCTTTTGCCTCCCTTTTCACATTTGACTCTCTTGTAGAAATAGCTTATTTGGTTTCACCAAGATTCTGATTATCATATATACCAGGGGTGGGCAAACTTACTGATCCTCTGAGCTGCATACAACAATCTTAAGAAGTTTGAGAGCTGGGGCGCATCTGCCATGGTTTGGGGCTTCAGTCCTGCTCCTGCTGAAGTGCCAAGCTCTGGCAGGTGCACCCCGTGGGGCTGAATCACCAAGACCCCCTCTCCCCCTTCACACTGGACAGAAACCTCTATCCCACCACTCTGCTGCAAGGCAGAGGTCCTGAGCTCTCTCTCCACCCCTGCCTGGTAGGTGGAGAATGTGGGGAGGAGGGGCTCCATGAGACATATTTTAATGGTAAAAGAGCTGCATGTGGCTCACGAGCCACGGTTTGGCCACGCTGGAAATATACTGTCCTGAACCAACATGAGAAGTCTTTACTATGCAGTGCTATTTTTTGACAATTGCAGGAAATTTAAAATAGAAATTCTGGTTTCACAAATTCATTTCTAAGGCAGTTGCCATCATCATAGATAACATTTCAGATCGAACCCTTGGGGAAACAAACCAAAAGTGAAAGTGGTTGGGAGGGAGATTTTAGGCCACTCAAGTGACTAAGGAGAAGTGCCCCCAAATGGACATCATTGTGCCTAATCTCTTTAAAAGGTAGGGATGTTAAACTTCAAGAGGCAAGAACCTACGTAATGCTGAACCTTTTAAGTCATCTGAGGATCACAGCTGTTGAACTCCATAAATCTGTGGATTAAATCCTTGAGAAAACTCTAGTATGATCTGAGTGTACTTAGCAGCACAGATGCTCTGAGATTCCAAATGAAGGGGTCATGAAATGTGACATCCTTTCCTTATTTCCTTTAGCCAATGTTGTTATCCATTTTTAATTTTTTTAAATTTTCAAATCACTCTCGTATCAGCCATGTGATTTATACAGAATTAAAAGAGGGGAGAGTAATGTAATTAATGCCAATCCACCTCGGTTTATGGAAAAAAAGATGCTGACAAAATAACTTGATCTCTTTTTTGATGAGATTACAAGTTTGACTAGTAAAGGTAGTAGTGCTCATGTAACATACATAGACTTCTGTAAAGCTGTTATGCTACTGCATCATATTTTTATTTTTAAAAAAGTAGAACAATATAAAATTAACATGACACATTAAATGGATTAAAAGATGGCTCACTGATAAGTCTCAAAATGTAATTGTGAATAGGGAATCACCCTGGAGTGGGTGTGTTTCCAGTGAGATTCCACAAGGGTCAGTTCTTGGCCCTATTCTATTTAACATTTTATTGGTGACCTGAAAGAATACATAAAAACATCACTGATGGTTTGCAGATGGCACACTAATTGGGGAAGTGACAAATAGTGAAAAGGACAGGTCACTGATACCAAGTGATTCAGAAAGCTTATGCCCAGCATACAGAGCATGTTAATATGTATTTAATATGTATATATCTAGGAACAAAGAACATAGGTCATGTTTACAGGGAAGTGACTCAAATAAATTTGGGGTTCATGATGGATACTCTGTTGAACATGAGCTCCCACGTGATGCTGTAGCCAAAAGGCTAATGTGATCCTTGGATACATGAACAGGTGAATTTTGAGTAGGAAGTTTACGTCTGTATTTGGCACTGGTGCAAACACTGTTGGAATTGTGTGTTCAGTTGTGGCGTGCTCAGAAAGATGTTGATAAATTGGAGGGGGTTTAGAGAAGACCCACAAGAATGACTGAATGATTAGAAAACATGCCTTTTATAGTGAAAAACTCAAGGAGCTCACTCTAGCTTAATGCAGAGAATGTTAAGGGGTGACTTGATTCACAGTTTACAACTACCTACATGAGGGAAAGGTATAAATAATACAATGGCTGAAAGATGAAGCTAAACATATTCAGACTGAGAAGTTGTACTTTTTTAACAGTGAGAATAACCATTGGGACAACTTACAAAGGGTCATGATGGATTCTCCATCATTGCAATTTGTAAATGAAGCTCGTATGTTTTTTCTAAAAGATATGTTGTAGGAATAATTTTAGAGAAGTTCAATAGCCTGTATTATAGGGTGATCCTACAGTGGTTCTCAAACTTTTTGTAGTGGTGACCCCTTTCCCACACCGAGCCTCTAAGCGTGACCCCACCCCAGGGGTCAGGCGCGGGGGGGGGGGGGGGGAGTGCCTGCAGCCCAATGCGGCAGGGGCCAGGTTGGGGGGGGGGGGTTCCAGTAGCCCCCCCCAAGGCCAGTGGGGGGGTTCCAGCAGCCCCACGGAGGCGCCAGCAGCCCACCGTGGCAGGGGCTGGGCTCATGGGGGCGCCAGAAGCCCACTGCAGCGGGAGCTGGGACCAGGCTCGTGGGGCCACCAGCAGCCCACCGCGGCAGGAGCTGTGGCTGGAACCGGCCTTATGGGGGCGCCAGCAGCCCACCACGGCAGGGGACCGGCTGCCTGCAGCAGCAGGGGCCAGATGCCAGCAGCCCACAGCAGCATCATTGTTCGGGGCCGGCTGCTGGCAGCAGGGGCTCGCGACCCCCCACAGAACTGCCTCGTGACCCCCAGAGGGGTCCCGACCCCCACTTTGAGAACCAATGGACTAGATGGTCCCTTCTTGCCTTGGAATCTATAATTTCATCCTCTGTTGCTGCAGTTAATTTCCACTGCCTTTGGTTGTTTTAGAAGCAGTGCTACCAGCCAGAACAGACAAGAGGCACAATTTTCAGCAGGATGTATTTTTCTACTTATATCTTTTTCTCTGCCTACTTTTCATCAACTATTTCTGTATCTATACTCTCTGCCTTCTTTTTGCTCCTTTTAAAAAAAAATCCAACAGTTTTGTCTTTTTCTTTAAGTAGCCTTGATTCAGTAAGCATCTTGATTTTGATTTAATTTTGAATGTGAACCTCACAATTATGTGTGTTCTTGCTCAAGCAATGAATTCTTTGAGGGGGGAGGCTGAATAGTATTTCTTCCTTTCCCATCTTTTCCCAAATAGCTTTTATGGCTGTGGTTCACAATTACAATTGTCTTTCATCAAGGACACTTAAGTTAGTGGGTCAAAACCGAGACTAATTGAGACTAATTAGGCTTGATCCGCCTACCTATATGCCAATGTAAATCAGGAGTAGTCAGTGGAAGCAAAGTGCTGTAAAACAGTGAAAGTGGAATCAGAATTGGACCCAAATGAGTTTAAATGGGCCTGATTTTCTTTCTCCTCCCCCCCCCCCCCCCAACTGATTTTTCCTTGTGTAGACATTTACAGGTGTATAAAACTTTGCTAAATTGGGATGGTAGTATTTTGCATACCGTTTGAATAGGTGTTAATGACTATATGAGATGCGAGTCAATGAACAACCAGGCCCAGTGGATTGATGCAACTTAAATGGTGAGAGCCCAGCATTTAAGAGAAGCCTGTAGCTTGAAAAGCAACTAACAGGAGGGTACAAGAATGTGTAAGTTAAAGTAGACATCGACCTACTTTAATTTACTTATGGTTATGTCTTCTTCTAATTCCTTCTCATTTAAATTGCATCAATTTAGATTTCCTTATACTCACTTCCATGTATCGTGACTAGATAGCAAGTGTGAAAAATCAGGATAGGGGTGGGGGTAATAAGTGCCTGTATAAGACAAAGCCCTGAATATTGGGACTGTCCCTATAAAATTGGGACATCTGGTCACCCTATTTTTGTGGTAGTAAGTAGTTTAGCAAGGGTCTTGGAGCAAAAGGGCATCTCACAACACATTACACACTACCTGAATTTGGCACCCTTTTCCATTTTATTTGCATAGACTCATAAGCAAAACTATGCTCCAATTTTTTTGTTTTGCAAATTAACTTTAGAGCTGTATTTTAGTGTATGTATTTCTCATAAGGGGACTTTGGTAATTACATATTTCTTTGTGAACCAGGATTGAGCTTTGTGTCAAATCAGACTCCACCGTTTTGTGTGTTTCTCTAGCCACATGACTTGGAATTTTTGGTGGCTAGAACCCTTTCAATCTTTATAGGTTGTCATTTATTAATATAGGACCATAAGTGCACATATATAATTTAAAAAACACAATAACACAGTCACTAATCTGTTTTGTATGGAAGGCAGATACACTGTGATGTGCAGTAGTACGAAATACTAAAAGTACCTTTAGCAAAAAGCCTCTATGTTTTCTGCAAATTACAAAAAAACATTTCATTTTTCTGTCATGAAACACATGGATGTTGTTTACTTTGAATTCTGAAGAGTGTATTTACATCTAAGTTTTTCATATTCATCAAAATCCTCTTCTGTGCATATTTTATGCTTATTTGACCCTTTAATGTTAATATTAATGTTTTTTTTAAAACACAGCATGGTGGTTTGAGTTTATTTTTAAAAAGGTGGAAGACAGTCTGCATATGTAGCTTTTATGCAAATGTATATAATTTGCAAATCTATCATTGATTTACTCACTAATTTAAATACATAAGCTGTGACACCAGAAGCTAAACTTGCAATTACAAAGCTGAATCAAAATATTAGATAGCTCATCTCTTTTCTAAATTCAAATCATTTTGCAGAAGCAATAAGTAATCAAATGTTAAGCTTATTTTACTATAAAGCTTTCTGTGGCTTTGTTGGTAATTGGTAATTTAAACTACCACTCGCCCTTCTGGAAACAGCTGCCTTTGAACTATTTATTTATGAGCCTTATTCTCCTTCTTAAAATCAAATCAAACTGTGACTTGCTGCTGCTGCTAAGTATGCAAGTGTAAGAGGGGGAATGGTCCCGCTACTGTGGGGAACTTTCCTGGCTTCCGCTAGCCCATTTCACCGGGGGTGTGCAGAATGACCCGAGTCCTTGCTCCCAATTCCTTTACCTAGAGGCCTTCCTGCCTTTGAGGACTCCCCTTTCACTCTGTCTGGCAGAGTCCTCGTAACCCCAGCAAGGCTGGGCCCAGGATTCTTGAGGGGCTCAACTCCCAACCTTGCTGTGGTCACCTAGGTCAGGGGCTAGGGTGTCCCCACTCCAGGGTACTCTCTCTGCACTGGATGCTTTCCTGACACACTGATCACTACATATGATTTAAATCAATCCATTTATTCATTCATTTATTTAATAATCCTTTAAAAAGGAATACAGTAGACTCTTGATTATCCAGGATTGGATTAACCAGGATGTGGCTTAACCAGGATGTCAAAAAAAAATATGCACAACTCGCAGGGCCGGCTCTGGCTTTGCTGCTGCCCCAAGCACACACACAAAAAACCCCTACCAGGGCGTAGGGCAGCCAGTGAACCAACACCCCCTCCCCCCGGCGCAGGATGGCTGGTGAATCAACCCCCAATTATGGATGGTGATTATCCAAGATTTTATTAACCAGAATTATTTTTTTCCTATCATCCTGGATAATCAAGAGTCTACTGTAAGGAAAAATGAGAAAGGTTAAAGGAAACACATCACCCCACTCTGTGACAGGGAGCATCACAAGCAATGTCTCTGGCATGTCAGGGCAGTTCTCAATCTGTTCCTTGTAGGTCCCAGGCCTCCTTCTCAGGCTCTGGCTGTGCTGCAGGGATGCTGTGGCTTGGACACTTACTCTGGCGGTGGCCACACGTTCTCAGACTCTAGGTGGCTGGACCCGTCTTCCCAGCATTGCCCCTACCCTGTCAGGCTTACGATCCCCCTCCAAGTCTGCCCTGCAGAGCCTCTTGGCTGAGGCGTCTCCCTGCGCTGGGCCCACTGCCCTCCCTCATTCTTCCCAGCTGCTCACCATATCTGGCTCTGTACTGCTTCAGCCCCAGCTCCACCACTCTGCCTCAGCTCCAGCTCAGCTCCAGCTCCACTCTGCCTCAGTATGGCAGCTGCTGCTGCTCTGCCTTCAGCTTCCTGGGCTGCTTCTTTGGCCCTTCTGGCTCTGGTTGCTGCAGCTCTTCTCCCGGCACAGGGTCTCCTCTCTCTGGGCTGTGCTCTGGCTTTGGGCCTCAGCTCTGCTTCTGGGGCAGGTCTGCTCTCTCTGGGCTGCTTTTCTGGCCCCTCTGGCTCTGGCACAGCTCTGTTCCCCAGCTCCGCTTGGGCCCCTGCTCTCTCCTTAGCTCAGCCCCACTCTGTCTGATCTCCTCTCTAATTCCAGCTCACATGGATGACAGGAACCATCCTCCCCTCCTGACTCCTTGATTAGCCTGCCCGCCCTGTCAATCAGGCTGACCTGGAGCATTGGTCTCTCCCCATTGTTCCTGGGGACTGTAAGTCTCAGGGTCCTGATTTCTCATTGACCCTTCCCCTTCCTTTTGGTCCTGGGAGCTATCAACCAAAACACCCACTGAATGTCAGTAAGGGGACAACAGCCCCCTTGCCCAAGGCTCTTAGAGTAGACTGTGTGTCAGCTTCAACTTGGCTGAGAAGTTAAAGGTTGCTTGTCTTTCTGGCAAAGAGAACCTTGAACGACCTGACCGACTGCAGCTGAAAAATCCTTACCCCAGTCATTACAGTTCTCTAAACCAGGGGTTCTCAATCTTTTCCTTTGAACCCCCCCCTGACATTATCTATAAACTGCATGGCCCACCTGTGCCACAGCAGCTGTTTTTCTGCATATCCAGTGAAGCACACACATATAATGTAAAAAAGAAAAGGATAATATAGGTAGAAAAATAAAAATGAATATTATGTTCAAATATTAATATGCATGAGCTCTGTCCCCCAGGGCTGAAGCCGAAACCCAAACCCTGCCTTGCAGGGCTCCCTGTCGCATGGGGCCCTGGGCAGTTGCCCTGTTTGCTATCTCCAAAATAAAAAAAATCAGTGTGTCCAAATAGCATGAGGTAAAATGTGTTTTTTTTTATGGTCTCTAGCTTATTTTGGCAGACCCCTTGAAACCTGGGGTGGGGAGGAGTTGAGAACCACACCTCTTAATGGAGCAGTAATAGAACATTCTGCTTGAAACTCAGCATTATACCTTTCTGATCCTACCTGTACCTGTACCACCGACAGACCCTGTTTGTCAGTGGGCAGGATTGAACTTGGGATCTCTGGAGCTTAGTGCATGAGCCAAAAGCTAACCTATTAGCTAAGGCTGTAGTGCAGATTCGTTTTTCTCTAAGTGGTCTCAGTGCTAGTAACTGGGACAGAACACCACACCCAGAAGGCATGTGGGTTACACAACTTCCTGTAAGGGGTCACGTCAACAGCTAGGCTCATTCTGCTCCCCTGTCACTGGCAGATCAGTTTTGCCCATCCCTTTTCTTCCTCTCTTTGCCTTATTTCTACTCGGTCACATCTGGCCACCCTCTTCTCAGGCAATTCAGTAACTGCTGTGCCCTCTCAGACTGTTCAGCCTCATAGACTGTAAGGTGAGAAGGGAACGTCATGATCATTAGTCTGACCTCCTGCAAACTGCAGGCCACAGTACCTCAAAGACCCCTAACCTCTGGCTGAGTTACTGAAGTCCTCAAATCATGATTTAAAGATTTCAAATTACAGAGAATTCACCCTTTACACTAGTTTAAACCTGCAAGTAACTCGTGCCCCATGCTGTGAAGGAAGCCCCTCCTCCCCCCACCCAAAGAACACCAATGCAGGATCTCTGCCAATCTGACTCAGCTGCCTCCAGCCTCTGCAGATCTGCTTGTCTAAAAGGCAAGAAACCTGACACTTGCCCAGATATAACTTTTCCCAGGCTTCTTGGCATTAGGTTTTTTCCCATTCTGCCTCTGGCTGTAAATAGCAAAGGTGTTTATTTCAGGACTGAGATGATTTGGCACAGTAGCAATATGGACGCTTGTCCAACACCTACCCACTCAGTCCCTCACTTTATAAAATCTAATTTTCAAATACTTAAAGGTGGTGTTTAAAGGAACCTCATTACACAGTGAAAAATTAACTCTCGTCAGACGTCATGTCCTTTTCTCAGAAAGCCGCTTGATGAACAGTGGTGTTTTTTTATGCATGTACATACTCCACATACTAAAAGGACTAGGGGTAGTTACTCAAGAGCTGTATATCATCCTAACTTTGGTCATTAATAGAGTTATAAACTTTTTTTATTGTTTAAAGATCCCTGCATATTGATTGGATTTGAAGCGGATGTAAAACTTTCTTCTGAACCTTTGGGATGGTACAGACATATCCTGCTAAGCATTAGTTTGGTTGACACTCTGGAAAGTGACCAGTGTTTTAAGGGTTGTAAATTGTGACAGACCGCTCTCTCACCCCCCCTCAGGAACACAGGCAGGAAACCCCTTTTTGCTCCAACAGTGCCCTTTAATTTACAGTGCAGGACCCCACCACCAATATATACAGGTTAAAACAGCTCATTAATATCCAGCTCAACAGCTCATTAATATCCAGCTCAACAGCTCATTAATATCCAGCTCTATGGACTCTATGTAGTCCAGCTAACAGTGACACAAACACACACAGCTCTTGATAGCTCATACAAACACACACAGCTCTTGATACCCCACTCTAAACAGCTACAGGGGGAGGCTGAGTCCACTGCCCCCGGTTGGGACTTCCTCCCCAACTGCACCCACAGATTGAGTATTGGTTAGCTCTAGCATACACACACTGCTCTGGTTAGCTCATACACAACACACTCACAGCTAATAGCTCAAACACCCAGCTCTACGGACTCTATGTAGTCCAGCTAACAGTGATACAGCTCTATGGACTCTATGTAGTCCAGCTAACAGTGATACAGCTCTAGGGACTCTAGGTAGTCCAGCTAACAGTTAACACAGCTCTAGGGACTCTAGGTAGTCCAGCTAACAGTTAACACAGCTCTAGGGACTCTAGGTAGTCCAGCTAACAGTTAACACAGCTCTAGGGACTCTAGGTAGTCCAGCTAACATACAAACCCAACTCTGAGTAACTCAAACAACCACCACCACTCTGGGCTTGCTTCCTGGCAGCCTTATATCCCCCAGAGGAGGCTGCCAGGTGCAACTCATGCAGGCTGATTGGCCTGCACCTCAGGTGGCTAATTAGCCTTCCTGCCAGGGAGGTTTGCAGAGGGCTTTTCTCCCTCTTAAAGGGGCGGCAGGCTGGGTCAAGCCCACCCTGCCACACACCTCCCCCCTTAGCCTAGCCCCATAGGGCTGGCTCAGACCCTTCAAGCCTCCGCTTAGGTCTAGAAAGGCCCGCCCCTGGAGTTAACCACTCAGGGCAGACCAATACTCTGCGGAGGAGCGTGATGGGGAGGCTGAGTCCACTGCCCCCGGTTGGGACTTCCTCCCCACCCGTACCCGCAGAGTGGGTGCCCCCAAACCCCAGTCCATGGGCCATCGCCCCAAATCCCGGACCCGTCATGGTCCGTCTTCTCCCCGAGGTCCCTCTGTCTCCACGTATCTGGTCGGGTGCACCGCAGACTTCACCGTCTCTGGCTGGTGCCTTCTGACTCCGGTACGGACAGTCTCGGGGAGGCTGAGCAAAACTGTTCCAATATCGGGAGTCCATAATGTCCCCAAGTCCTGGGCCTCTGCCCACAAGGTACGGAGCAAGACTGAGGGCCCGGGTGGTCTGCTCCCACCCGGCTGTGGTGGCTGCCCTCTCAAAAAGTCCCGCAGTACCTTTACAGCTCCAACTGAGCCTACTGCATCTGGTGGTTTTGCTGCAAGGCGTGCATGGCCTGCTGGGTCCGCTCCTGTTCTTCCACGAGCCACTGTAGGGTTCCCTCCATCTCGGGGCCACCAGTTGTGTTGCTGGTGTAGCGATCCCACCTCTGACACCATATGTGACAGACCGCTCTCTCACCCCCCCTCAGGAACACAGGCAGGAAACCCCTTTTTGCTCCAACAGTGCCCTTTAATTTACAGTGCAGGACCCCACCACCAATATATACAGGTTAAAACAGCTCATTAATATCCAGCTCAACAGCTCATTAATATCCAGCTCAACAGCTCATTAATATCCAGCTCTATGGACTCTATGTAGTCCAGCTAACAGTGACACAAACACACACAGCTCTTGATAGCTCATACAAACACACACAGCTCTTGATACCCCACTCTAAACAGCTACAGGGGGAGGCTGAGTCCACTGCCCCCGGTTGGGACTTCCTCCCCAACTGCACCCACAGATTGAGTATTGGTTAGCTCTAGCATACACACACACTGCTCTGGTTAGCTCATACACAACACACTCACAGCTAATAGCTCAAACACCCAGCTCTACGGACTCTATGTAGTCCAGCTAACAGTGATACAGCTCTATGGACTCTAAGTAGTCCAGCTAACAGTGATACAGCTCTATGGACTCTAAGTAGTCCAGCTAACAGTGATACAGCTCTATGGACTCTAGGTAGTCCAGCTAACAGTTAACACAGCTCTAGGGACTCTAGGTAGTCCAGCTAACAGTTAACACAGCTCTAGGGACTCTAGGTAGTCCAGCTAACAGTTAACACAGCTCTAGGGACTCTAGGTAGTCCAGCTAACATACAAACCCAACTCTGAGTAACTCAAACAACCACCACCACTCTGAGCTTGCTTCCTGGCAGCCTTATATCCCCCAGAGGAGGCTGCCAGGTGCAACTCATGCAGGCTGATTGGCCTGCACCTCAGGTGGCTAATTAGCCTTCCTGCCAGGGAGGTTTGCAGAGGGCTTTTCTCCCTCTTAAAGGGGCGGCAGGCTGGGTCAAGCCCACCCTGCCACAAAATACATAGCATTGGTCAGTTCACAGTTCATGAAAAATGACATGGTGTAAATTAAGAGATCACTGACCGTTCAGGTCTTATTCTGAACTCACACCAGTGTAACTCCTGTGACTTTAGCAGCATTTCTCCTGGTTTACATTGGTGTAAGTGAAGGAGACTCAGGTCCTGTTATCGAGGTCTCTACAGAACCCCAAAGCTGTAGTGCTAGCAGCAGATACAGAAGTACAGAGAGCCCCTAACTTTAATTACACTGCTGGAAAATCTATGGTACTGTACTCTATTTAAGACTAAACTTAGGTCTCTAGCATCCATGTTCTGTGCATACTTTGCAGTGGCAGATTACTGCATGGGCGATGAGCAAGAGCATCAGAACTCCAGCCCCGACACCTGCTCTTCCTCTCTTCCCCACCTGGGGCCCTGCCCCTGGCCAGGCTGGAAGTCACTGGCCCTAGTAAGCAGAGTGCCCAAATTTCCCCCTGCTCCCCCTGTATGGAGCTCTCCCGAGATCCTCTTCCTCCTCCCCCCTACCCCAAGTACCTCTTTCCATCCACCACTCCCCTGCCCTCACGGAGCCCTCCAAAATGCCTTTCCCCCCTCCTCCTCCAGACTCCCCTCCCCACCCCCCGAATCTCCTCCCCTGGTCCCAGACTCATTCCCCTCCTTCCTGGACTCCCCCCAATCATCCTCTTGGAGACTCTGGGCTCTGGTTCCCTCTCTGAGCCCCTCCCCCCCCCCCATGTCCCAAACTTGCTGGAAGCTGTTGTCTCCACCAGCAACCACAGTCTGCCTCTTTGTTTCAGTGCTCCGCCATGGCCTGGCACTGGCACCTCCTCTGGGCACAGGCTGCTCATGCAGGGGATGAGGAGAATCTGGGCAGGGAGGAGCCTTTGCAAGGGCTTTCCTAGCCTCTTCCCTGCTCTGGATGCTCTGTCTGGGACTGAAGCTCCCTCCCTGTGCCCCAGCTAAGCAGGACTTCACAGTTTCCCCATCACAGCACAGGCAAACGGTGACTCACGGTGCAGCTCTGATGTAGTGAGTGATTCTCAAACCTACCTTGCAGGGCCATGTGTTCACTCATTGTCTCAGATGATCCAAGACGGTGAACGCACTTGAGCAGTAGTCTGAGGGACTACCTTGTACTGTATGGGCCACAGCAAGTGAAAAACTTCATGTTCCCCAAAGAGAATGAAAATAGAAGCTTCCATCCCACACATTACTGGCGTGAAATCCCTGATGGTGACAGAGTGGAGAGTTCCTGGCTTATGTAGTTAAAACTACAGAATGCTGCATACTGTTTTTGTTGCAAAGTCTTCCAGGCTAATATTCCAGTCATGTTGGGTTCTACAGGAACAAAGGACTACAAGAAGCTGGCTAGAAATCTGGCATGTCATGAGAAGGCAGCAAATCACCAGGGAGCATTCCACAGGTGGAAAGACCTTGAGATGAGACTAAGGTTAAAGGCCACCATAGATGATCAGTATCAACAAAAGATTGCATCAGTCTCTCTTTACTGGCAAAATGTTTTGAAAAGGCTCATTGCTTGCTACCTTAAACCTAGCACTGCGTGGCACTTTAGATCAGCTCTATGTGCCAAACAATGAAAACTTCCTGAACATTATAGAGCTGATGGCTGAGTTTGATGCTGTACTCCAGGAGCATCTAAAAAGAGTCACCACCCAAGAAATGTACACAGACCACTTCCTTGGAAAAACAATTCAAAATGTGATCATAAAGTTACTTGCAACAGAAGTCAAACAGAAGATTGTGGCAGATTTGAAGTCAGCAAGATATTACTCTAATTCTGGACTGCACACGTGACATCAGGCATACAGAACAAATGGTGCATTTTGTAACAACAACAGAACCTAGTGAAAATGCTTTGCAATGGTGACTGTCAGAGCACTTTCTAGAATTTATTGACATTGATGATACTACAGCAGCTGTCTGTACTAAGTTAGTATTTGATAAGTATAGCTGTTTGTATTATAAATGCCACAGCATTCTTAGTGGTTATGTAGTTTTATTGAGATGGCTTTATTGAGGGGAGTGTGTCTATAGACATTAAATCTTTAATAATTTACACCTAAAATATAAGGACCAATTACTGATGACATCTGGTTACCTTTTTTTCCAGATTCCAGCATGACATCAGGACCTGCTTCCCCCACATTTGCACAAGAGGAGAAAGGAAAACAAAAGGGAGAAGATAATGATGTGGTAGGACAGCTATCTGCCATGAAAGTATTTGCCATGTGTTTATTAAAAGAAACATTTAAAAGGAATATCACATTTTTATTTGACAAAAAGTACTATTAAAATTTTGTTTAAATGTTTTAATATATTGTACTTTTATCCATGGATCTCAAAATGCTTGTTATACAATTAACTAAGCCTACAAAACCTGTAAGGTTGTGTTCTTCTATCCTTTTTACAGATAAGTTTTGGTGTTTGACATTATTAAGGCCATTTTGACAAAGGTTCACTAATTTTGGATTGCTCAGTTCCTGAGTGCCTAACTTGAGACAGCTAGAACCTGAATTTTAAAGAAAAGGACATATGAAAGGCAAAGATGAAAACTCTGTAAACAGTATGGAAAGTTTCCTGCATTACTTTGTTGAAAGGAAAACACAAAAAAGTGAGGAGGGAGGGAAGAGGGAAAATCAGAGTAATTTGTAGGAGTGAAGTTAGATTAAAACTGATCTCATACTTGAGCTCAGACTCCCAGCTGCAAATGATTATGTAGGGATAGTGGGTCCAGTGCAAGCCAAAGATGGCTTCCGAATTCACAGTTAGAATATGAATCTTCACCTTTTTTGACACACTGACCAGCATTTCATCAAATGAGGTAGAAAAACAAAACATAAGGATGCAGAATGATCTGAAGCAAAACAGTGAGCATTTTAGTGGAAATAAGATTTTTTTTCTCCATTTTGCAGAGTTCTGGTAATATGGTATGTTCCGTGAGGAGGCTGTAATTCACATAACTTTCAATTGCTACATAAATCAAACAGCCCAAAAATCAATAGTTGGATCAATTTAATTTAGAATGTTAAATGGCTCGCACACAATAATGGTTCTGAGCATGTGCATCTTAATCATTGCTCTTGGTACAACAAAAAAGGACACATTAGAAGTCACGTTTCAAATAGTTGTTAATAAATAAACTACTCCAATCTTGTCTCCTAAAATGTACAATTATCCTTGGAGTTATCATGCCAGCTATGAAGTTCATGCAGTATTTATGCTGTAATCCCAGAAATACTACATTGTGAATAACTTCTGCATGTTAACGCACATCCCCAACAGAGAACTAACTGCGATATAAATTTCAGCACAAGTCCTAAATAGAGTTTGAGTGACCTACAGATAAAATATATTTTTAACCTGTTGCATGTAATTGATTTCCTTTCAAGACTGTGAAAGTTTAGTTCTTTCTAGGAGATGTAATTATTAATAAGTTTCAGCTGGGTCATTTCATTGAAGAATGAAAACCTACTGGAATGCCAAGAGAGTTATAATTATATGGTTCTATAATTCAAAGTACTTTGAAGAATATGGTAAAACTAACAGATCCTAAGATTAATCAGAAATAAGATGATTAAAAATATTAGTACTGTAGTCTCTGTATCAACCAACAAAGGACTCTAAATTTTCTTAGATCACATTGATGTGTATTACCTGATCATCATGATTTTAATCTTCTGTGAAAAACGTGTGGCATGATATTTCTAGTCTGCATCATAAAACCCACCTATAATTTTGGTACAATTATCAGTGTCTAGTCAAGAGAGGCCCAGGAATGGGTGAGGTTTTGTGGATTATGAGTGAAGTGCAGTACTGCAAAACTTCCATATCACTTGTCCACAGTTTCCTACGGACCAAAAATAAATCAATCACCAAGCTGCATGTCAATGAAAATGTTAAGGTCCTGGAAAAGTGAGCTGAGACTGTCATGCCATGTGATATATAAGATAGGTGATACCTTTTATTGGACCAACTTCTGTTGGAGGGAGGGACAAGAATTCTGAGCTACATAGAACAGTTCTTCAATCTGGGAAAGGTACTCAGGTGTCACAGCTAAAAAAAGATTGAACAGATAGTTTTGCATAAGTAGTTAATATATATTTTAAGGCAGTAGCTCTCAACTTTCCAGACTTCTGTACTCTTTTTAGGAGTCTGATTTGTCTTGTGTAACTGCTAAGTTTCACCTCACTTAAAAACTACAGTACTTGCTTACAAAATAAGATACAAAAATATGTACGTGTCACAGCACACTTACTGAATAATTGCTCACGTTCTCATTTTTACCATACAATTCTAAAATAAATCAATTGGAATATAAATATTGTACTCACATTTCAGTGTATAGCATATAGCTGGGATGGCCAAACTGACTGACCCTCCGCATATGACAATCTTCAGAAGTTTGAGAGCCAGGGCGCAACTGCCAAGGCTCAGGGCTTCAGGTCTGTTGGAGGCACCTGGCAGGGCTTGGGGCTTCAGCCCCACTCCTGCTGAAGCCCTGAGACCTGGCACGTGCACCTTGCAGGGCAGAAGACACCCCATTCCGAGCTGGGCTGGAGCCCCTCCCCCACCACTCTGCTGCAAGGCAGAGGTTCCGAGCCCTCCGCCCTCCCCCACCAGTCTGGTAGGTGGAGAGTGGAGGGGAGGGGCACTTTGTGAGCTGCACTTTAATGGTTAAAGAGTTGCATGTGGCTCGTGAGTCACAGTTTGGCCACCCATAGTATATAGAGCATTGTAAACTAGACATTGTCCATATGAAATTGTGGTTTGTACTGACTTTGCTAGTGCTTTATATGTAACGTGTTGTAAAACTAGGCAGATATCTAGATGATGTACCCCAGGGAAGACCGCTGCCTACCCCCAGGGGTACATGTACCCCTGGTTGAGAACCACTGCTCTACGGGTCCACTCCAGGTAAAGTGGCCCATTAACATTCCTGGATGGGAGTTAGTGGGTTATAGATTGTTGAAATAAGCTATAAATCCAGTGTCTTTATTAAAACCATGATTTTTAGTGTCTAGCAAAGTTATGAATTCATACTCACATGCTCGTCTTTTGCAGGCGTTGTGCGGTTTTCCTTTGAGGATGAGGACTGGACAGACAGAATGATTGCTTTGTGAAAAATGTTAACCCACAAGTGATATGGTGTTTTTTGTCTTCTATCATTTTCCGGTGTTAATTCATTTGAGAGCATAGTGATTGTCTGGTTTCACCCACATTGTTATCGGTCCACTACTCCTTGAATGGTCCCTTAGATTATGTGATTACTGATGCTAAATGATCTCTTTGATCTTTTATTTAGCTATGACCGTGGGCAGCAGGTATAATAGGCCAAGGGAGGCCAAGCCTCCCAAAACAGAATGTGGTGCACCACCCTTTGGAGGCACACCGGCTGCCTACCGCCTTTGGAGCGCCATCAAAAGGGTCCCCGGACCATGGCCCCACCCACACTCTGCCCAAGGCTCTACTCCAGTGTCCTGTTCTCCCCTGGTGGCCCCTCAGGGGAGGGGGCAGAGAAAGCCAGGGTCAGGTGAGAAAATATTACTCCCTTGCTTACTGTTACCTGAGGTCTACCATGTGTGGCCTCCCCTACCTGGCTGTTGCCTTTGAGTGCTCATGCTGCTCCTTTTCCCACCCCCAGCCAACAGCTTGCCTTGCAGTTTTCCCTGTCCGCCGCTCATGCTTTGCTGCCGCTTCCCCCACAACCCTCCCTACTCGTGCTTCACCGCTGCTTCCCTTGAGACCCCCCTACCATCTCTGATGCTTCATCACCACTTCCCCCCAGTCCTCCCACCTGCCATTCATGTTTCTCTGCCACTTCCTGTGCCCCCCCATCTCTTGCACTTCTTCACACACACCCTAGTCTCCATCGCTCACACATCTCCCTGCTTCCCTTGAGACCACACCTGTGCGCCACTTTGCCCCCTCTCTGTGCTCCCCCATGCCCTCTGCTTGTGCCTCTTTGCCCCGAGAGGCATGGACAATGAGGTCCCTCAGGGGAGGAAGCAGAGAGGTGTTGGTAGGGGTATGTCCTTGGGGAAGGGGGTTGATTGTAGGCAGAGCTCAGAGTGAAAGCTTCTGGTATTCAGACCCAACCTCCATAAATGTGGGAATCACATGTTGCCCATGGCTGTGACACTCTGAGTACCTTCTCAGGCCTGTAGAAGTTAGTTCGAAAGCTTGTCTCTCTCATCAACAGAATTTGGTCCAATAAAAGATATTACCTCACCCACCTTTTCTCTCTAATATTGGGGCACTGACACAGATAAACTAACAATGTAAATCATAGAAGATATGGGTTGGAAGGGACCTCAGAAGGTCATCTAGTCCAACCCCCTGTTCAAAGCAGGACCAACACCAACTAAGTCATCCCAGCCAGGTCTTTGTCAAGCCAGGCATTAAAAACCTCTAAGGACAGAAATTGCCCCGCATCCCTAGGTAACCAATTCCAGTGCTTCACCACTCTCCTAGTGAAATAGTTTTTCCTAATATCGAACCTAGACACTCCCACACACACTCTGCAACTTGAGACCATTGCTTCTTGTTCTGTCAGCTTCCACCACGGAGAACAGCCTAGTTCCATCCTCTTTAGAACCCCCTTCAGGTAGTTGAAGGCTGTTATCAAATCCCCCCTTACTCTTCTCTTCTGCAGACTAAATAAGCTCTGTTCCCTCAGCCTCTCCTCATAAGCCATGTGCCTCAGCCCCCTAATAATTTTCATTGCCCTCTGATAGACTTTCTCCACTTTGTCCACATCCTTTTGGTAGTGAGGGGCCCAAAACTGGACAGAATACTGGAGAGATGTGGCCTCACCAGTGCCTAATAGAGGGAAATAATCACTTCCCTTGGTCTGCTGTGAATACTCATAATAATGCAGCCATTAGGCTTCTTGGCAACAAGGGCACATTGTTAACTCATATCCAGCTTTTTGTCCACTGTAATCCCCAGGTCCTTTTCTGCAGAACTGCTGCCTAGCCATTTGGTCTCTAGTCTGTAGCAGTGCATGGGATTTTTCCATCATAAGTGCGGGACTCTGCACTTGCCCTTGTTGAATCTCATCAGATTTCTTTTGGTCCAATCCTTTAATTTGTCTAGGTCCCTCTGTATCCTATCCCTACCCTCCAGCATATCTACCACTCCTCCCATCTTAGTGTCATCTGCACACATCCTGAGGGTGCAATCCATCCCATCATCCAGAACATTAATGAAGATGTTGAACAAAACTGGCCGCAGGACCAACACCTGGGGCACTCCACTTGATACTGGCTGCCAACTAAGCATAGAGCCATTGATCACTACTTATTGAGCCTGACGATTTAGCTAGATTTCTATCCACCCTTTAGTCCATTCATCCAATCCATACGTGAACTAGCTGGCAAGAATACTGTGGGAGATTGTATCAATAGCTTTTCTAAAGTCAAGATATATCACATCTATCACTTTCCCCATAGGCGTAGAGCATCTCATCATAGAAGGAAATCAGGTTGGTCAGGCATGACTTGCCCTTGATGAATCCATGTTAACTGTTCCTGATCACCTTCCTCTCCTCCAAGTGCTTCAAAATGGATTCCTTGAGGACCTGCTCCTTTCCTGAACTTCTTTCCCCCTCACATTAACCTCTCAGGGGATCCTGCCCATCAGCTCCTTGAGGGAGTCAAAGTCTGCTTTTCTGAAGTCCAGGGTCTGTATTCTGCTGCTCTCCTTTCTTCCTTTTGTCAGGATACTGAACTCGGCCACCCACTTCTACTTCCCCTACTAATTCTTCCCTCTTTGTGAGAAGCAGGTCAAGAGAAGCACGGCCCCTAGTTGGTTCCTTCAGCACTTGGACCAGGAAGTTGTCCCCAACACTCTCCAAAAATTTCCTGGATTGTCTGTGCACAGCTGTATTGCTCTCCCTGCAGATGTCAGGGTGACTGAAGTCCCCCATGAGAACCAGGGCCTGTTATCTGGAAACTTCTGTTAGTTGGCTGAAAAAAGCTTCATCCTCCTGGTCTGGTGGTCTATAGCAAATGCCTACAATTGCAAGATGCAAATTATGGCACATGGCAACTCTGGTGCCCTAGTAGATGACTTTACTGGCTTTGTAATAGTTGCTAAATGCAAGATTTGTTTTCCATTAAAAGAAGCATAATCTCCCATCAATGTACAGCTATTTATTCGTGTGACTCCCAGTAAAGTTGCAAACGGCTAAATATACTTTCATCACATTGATAGCAAAATAGACAGCACATCCCACAGGTATTGTAGGATCTTTCAAGAATATCTGCTGAGGTATTTTTTTTCTCCATATAAATATTTCTAGGTGCATCCTAGGCAAGAGGAAACCTGCAGAGAGAATACCAGAATGTATGCTCTTCTGATTTAAAAAAAATTGCAGGCAGATTTGACTGTTTTTAATATGAATCATTAAATTGAATGCCAATTAATTTATATATGCACCACTTTCATTTGCAAACTCTACATCTTGCTATGCGTGGAGTGCCCTCAGAGCTCCCATTTAACTTTCCTCTTTTGTGGCCTATGGGAGACATTGGGCATGTCTTCACTAGGACTTAACGTCGACTTTAACGACGTTAAGGAACTAAATGTGTACCTGTCTTCACAGGCATGCCCTTAAAGTCGATTTAAAGGGCCCTCAAAATCGACTTTGTAACTCCTGCTTGACGAGAGAAGGCTAAAATCGACTTCTCTAGCTCCATTGTCATGTAGTGAGGAGGCATCTGACGTTAAGCCTCTGACCTCCGAGCAACCCCGCGGACCCCCGTGCCCGCAGGAGCAGCCCCGCGCCGGACCCCCCACCGCCCGCCCGAGCAGCCCCGCGCCGGACCCCCCCCTCCCAAGCAGCCCCGCGCCGGACCCCCCCGCCCGCCCGAGCAGCCCCGCGCCGGACCCCCCCCCCTCCCAAGCAGCCCCGCGCCGGACCCCCCCGCCCGCCCAAGCAGCCCCGCGCCAGACCCCCGCGCCCGCCCAAGCAGCCCCGCGGACCCGCCCAAGCAGCCCCGGGGACCGCCGCGCCCGCCCGAGCAGCCCCGCGAACCCCCCCGCTTGCCCAAGCAGCCCCGTGCCGGATGGGGGGGGAGCCGGCGCCGGGCTGCTTGGGCAGGCGGGGGGGGTTCGCGGAGCTGTTTGGGCAGGCGGGAGGGGGGGTTCGCGGGGCTGCTTGGGCGGGTGGGGGGGTCCGGCATGGGGCTGCTTGGGCGGGCGGGGGGGTTCGCGGGGCTGCTTGGGCAGGCGGGGGGGTCTACCTACCCACAGTGCAATGCAGGCTATGTCGACCCCTGCAAAACTTTACGGACAGACAGTGTCGACCACTGTCGACCTGCTGTCCTGGTGGGGACACACTGATTCGATTTTCTAAAGTCGAGTTTAGAAAATCGAATTAAGGGAAATCGACCTAGTCCTGTAGTGAAGACATACCCATTGTCTCACCTCTTTAAATCAAAACCTGTTTCAGACATTATCAAAATATATTCTAGATACACAACTCCAGGCAATGGATTGCAAATTTTTATAAAGTGGGTTACATAATACAATTTTGAGAGGTTCTTTTAAAAATTAATGATTGGTACTGGTGTCCATACTTTGAATTAGCCCCTGGGAGGGCAGCCTACAATGTCTTTCTGTCAGTATAATTTAACTTGCAGACTGCAGTGTTGTAACCAATCTGAGTGTTCAAGAATTACATTTTGAACAATTAGTCCTGTGTATTAGTTTTCATTGGTGCTTAATGTAGAAAGTAAATCTGCATTTTTTTTTGCTAACGAAATGTTTTGAGTTATGAGTTGAAAATAACTTTCCATTTTCAGAAAGTTCCTAGGGTTTTTTTAAGTCCCTTAAATGAGAAAATTCTGCTCTCTTTCAAGTATAGAAAAAGTGGAAACAAAATTATAGAGTAAAATATGTTACATTTCTGCTTCTTGTTATGGTTTCAATTCTTTTTTTGATCTTCTCCAAGGGAATGTGAGTTTTGATTCTTTCTTCTCAAGATGAATTTCTCTCCTCCCCCACCCCACACTATTTTGCACCGTAATAAATCATCTTTGTTGTAAGCTGGTACCCTGTATTGCAGAAAATAACATATCATTTTCAACTCTGAATCTTTTGTATTGTATCCCAAATGTCGTGCTCCTGTTGGAATCCCTCCCCTAACCTTCCACATTAAGCTTCTACTTCTCTTCAGGACTGCACATCTCCTTTCCTTCTTTCATCTATAATCTCATTTCTTCCTGTTCTCCCTCTTGTTTTCTTCACTCAGTCCAAGCCATGTTCCTGTCATGTTCCTTATCCATTTCCCTTCCCCGTGCCTACTTTCAAGAGTGCCCAATAACCATTTTGAGGACTTTTGGGAACAGTTCTGTGGACCTCCACTAGGGGATTTATTGAGTTGTCTCTATCTGTGCTGGTATTCTTGCAATTCTAGACACTGACTGGGGAACAAACATCAACCCACATAAGTTTACAATTTTATATAATTTATTAACTAAACTAAATGACTAAGCCAAATACCTGTGACAGATATGGCAATATTCTGGCCAAAATTTATTGGATTAAGTTAAATCTTACAGTATTAAATTTATGTATCATTGTGGTGCAATGCATGTAATTCCATGGGTGAGGGTGAGCCACAGCCTCCAGGAACTGAGAACAGTGTGTGTGCAGGGAGTGATTAGGAAAATTCACTTAGATTGTAATACCGCCCGAGGAGCACCACCACCTGGCGAGTCTTGCATATATTGCTCTGTTCTATTCATTCCCTCTGAAGCATCTGGCAACTTCCCACTGTCAGAAGACAGGATCCTTGGCTAGGTGAACATTGGTCTGACTCACTGTGGCAGGGACGTGCAAACCTTTTGCCCTGAGGGCCAACTGGGGTTGCAAAATTGTGTGGCGGGCCGGGTAGGGAAGGCTGTGTCTCCCCAAACAGCCTGACCCCTACCCACTTCCTGACTCCAACTCACTTCCTGACTCTGACTGTCCCCCTAAGAACTCCCAACCCATCAATCCCCCCTGCTCCTTGTCCCCTGATCGCCCCCTCCTGAGACTCCCCCGCCCCTAACCACCCCTCTTGGGCCCCATCCCCATCTAAGCCCCCCCCCCCCCGTTTCTTACCCCATCTTGAGACCCTCCCAACCTAACTGCCTCCCAGGACCCCACCCCCTATCCAACTCCCCCCGCTTCCTGTCCCCTGACTTCCCCGACCCCTATCCACTCCCCCCGCCTCCTGACAGACCCCCAGAACTTCATGCCTACCCAATCCCTCCCTTCCCCATCCCCTGACAGTCCCCTGACCCAAACATCCACCCCATTCAACTGCTCCCTGTCCCCTGACTTCCCCCTGACTTCCCCCAGGACTCCCTGCCCCTTATCCAACCCCCCGGCCATCGGCCCAGCCCCCTTACCATGCTGCTCAGAGCAACATATCTGGAGGCTGCATGCCCCCCCAGAGCTTGCATCCCTGCACCCTTACCATGCCATTCAAAGCGGCAGAAGCTCAGGCCCCGCCTGAGCCTGCAGCACTGCCCAAGAGTGGCAGGCCAGAGCACTGATGGTGCGGCGCCTGAGGCTCCGAGAGAGATGGAAAGGCAGGGGATGGGCCAGCGGAAGCCTCCCCAGCCAGGAGCTCAGGCGGGCCAGACAGGACAGTCCCATAGGCCATAGTTTGTCCACCCCTGCACTATGGCCATACTTTGTTCTTATGTACTGGTTCATACCGAATTCTGTAAAGATCAGCAGACAAAGAAAGGACTCTTGGATAAATAACCTGAATTTAAACTGCCTCGGGGCTTCCTTGTGATCCAGAAAATGGATGGGACCTTCTGTCCAAGGGTGGGGGCAGTCCTTAGGGAAGGGCTGGAAGTAATGACAGTAACCAGAGCCCTTCAGGTGCTGGGGGTGGAGTGATCTCTAGTAAACTTATTAGCATGTGTATTATTTTTCATATGTTTTTCTCTGCAATGCTTTTCCCTTAAGAATAAACCATCTGGGTTTTGTTTTTATTAGTAGAGGGATGCCTCTTCCTCAGCATCCTTCCACTTCTTGTTTTTAGACTCCAGCAGGTTTATAATCTTAGTGTGATAGTTGTAACTCTTATGGTTTCATTGGGTTCAGGAGGCTGTTGGCTGGTTGAAAGATTTACTGGTGCCTTTCTTGGTAATACTCCGCTGATAACGCTGATGGACAGGGCTGGCTGGACATAGACTCCTATGCCAAATCATATTTAGAAATCTAGTCCTTAACATTTGGTCTGAGTTAACAGTAACCTCATAGTCATCATTTCCATCTTGTGCTCAAAACATGCTGGGCAAAATTAATCCCTGGTGCAAGTCCACTGAAGTCTTGTATTAGCGTGAGGGATGACTCCTGTTTCTACTCTATTATTATAAAGCTTTTCTTTTCCATAAAACAAGCTCTTTGCCTTCATTGCATCCTTCTGGATGTGATTTTTTTTGTTTTGTTTTGTGCCACAGCACAGCAAAATAAAATACATAAATACTGGGAAATGAATTTTTGTAGTGGTAGAAAAACTCAAATGCAAAGTACTGACATTTCTGTCACCTCTTTTAATTAAAAATGTGTCCAATTAGAATGAAAGAGTCCTTGTTTGAAGCAAAAGCTGTAGTTCACATAATTGAACATACTATATAATGTATAGTCATTACCATAGCGAAAAATCCATCATTTCTATTCTGAAGCTGTGAGAGGCCATAATTAAGTGGGCCTGCCAGCAGCTTCAATTTATGCACCTTTCAAAGAAAATTATACCCTATAGTCAGTAAGAAAATTGTTTTGTTTTTTTTAGTCTGCCACTTACAGATTTCTTAACAGAAAGTGAACAGATGTTTTTCTTGTTTAAAGCAAAGCAAATTTTGTATTACTTTTCAAGAAAGCACATGAGGTAACGCAAAATCATTCATGTTATTCCTTGAAAGTGAACATTTTCATTGTGTTTCCCCAAGAGTGTCTTTTTCTATAAGAGCGACAAGGTAGGTGAAGTAATATCTTTTACTGGACCAACTTCTACTAGTGGAAGGCACAGTACAAGCTTTCAAGCTACACTGAGCTCTTCTTTAGGTCTGGGAAAGGAAGCAGCATGTCTGAGATAAATGCAATTTGAGACATTTTGTTAAGCAGAAGGAGTAACATGTTGGAAGAAGTCACTTGAACTGAAATGGACAATTGGGGGTTAGATTGTTATACACAAGGAGTTTGAAGTAGGCAATTAAGGGTAGCAGGCAGTTGGTGAGTTACAAATTGTTGTAGAAGTTACAGAGAGTCCTGTGGTACCTTAAAGACGAACTAAAGTATTGAAGCATAAGCTTTCCTGGGCTAATTATTGTAGTGAGTCATAAAATCTGTTAAATCCCTGGATTTTAGAGTTTAGCAGAGTTATGAATTTAAGTTCCCAGTTTTGCCTTTTGAAGGTGTTGTGCAGGTTTTCCTCGAGGACAAGTATTGAAAGAACAGATATCCAGGGTTGCTTTATGAAAATTGTTCACCCACAGGTGATATGGTGTTTTTGTATCTTACCATTTTAATTTGTGAGTTCATTTGAGAACATAGTTATTGTCGGTTTTCCCACACATAATGGGTGTAGGGGTATTTGATGCATTGGATGAGGTATAGTGCATGTGGTAGTAGGCATGTATAGGACCCATGGATCTTGAAAGGTGCATTGTGGGGAAAGCGGGGGGGAACACTTGTCTGCAGGTTTTGCATCTGCTGTTCTGGCAGGGTCTGGTGCCACTCTGGTGCTTCTGATAATGAGCTTGGAGAGGTTGGGGGCTTGTTTGAAGGCCAGAGGAAGGAATTTGGAAAGATTTCTTTCAAGATCTTTCAGAAAAGGGGGATTATAGGTTTTTACACTTTGGCTCTGCCTGGTCCATAAAGGAGGTTAAATTGCAAAGTGTAAGTGTAAGCAGTGTCAGGATGAGCTCCACCCTGACATCTGGTGGTGAATTGCAGGAATTGCAGTGAGTTTTGGAAAATAACTGATCTTATTTGCATAGACACACCCACCGCACCTAGCCTGCACTCTAACAGCCCAAATGGTCCCTTTGGCTACTGTGGGACCCCCAGTTTCTCTGGTATTGGGGCAAGAATGATAAAGTGTTGATTAACCTGTTTATGTGAATGAGGGATTGGGACATGTATTTGGCCTTTGGCATGCTGGAGGGACTCGCGATCATCTAGGTAGCACTCACTAGCCAAGGGACAGGGGTTCCAAAACCCACTGCATTGAGAGAGGCTGTAGACGGGCTTCTATACCTTGTGGTGGGGGCCTTGTCTGAGGGCCCTTCAGGCCTATTCCACCTGGCCTCTTTCCCCTGTGAAATGTTAGAGCTGACTTTTGCTTCCATTAGGAGTCTAACTTCAGCCTGCTGAGCTGAAGTCACTTTGGGTCCTGTGGTGCATCTGCACTAAGGTGCTCCGCCCCACTATGTGCTGAAATCACTTAAGAGCTGAGATCACTTAAGAGCTGAAAAATCACTGAGCATTATCTTAAGTGGGGGGGCCCTAAGCACAGCAGTTCCTGTGTCGGCTAGCAGAGCGGCTAGCGGAGCAACCAGCAGATCTGTTCGTGAGACAGCTTATAGAGCAGAGTCGGGTGGCTGGCAGAGCAGTTCCTGTGTCGGCTAGCGGAGCAACCAGCAGAGCTGTTGGTGAGACAGCTTGCAGAGTCGAGCGGCTGGCAGAGCAGTTCCTGGGACGGCTAGCAGAGCAGCTAGTGGGGCAACCAGCAGAGCAGTTTGTGGGACAGCTGGTAGAGCAGCGCAGCAAGCGGAGCAGCAGCACCACCCCACGGAGAGACAGGACAGTCAGCCTCAGACCTCATAAGGTACCCCTCACTCTGCCCTCCATTTCCACCCAGTCTGGGAGGTAAGACTCTGCAGAGTAACTTTTGACCAGGGACTCCAGAGACTTTGGGGCTGTTGGACTTGTGGAACTTTGGGTGATGTTTTGGTTGTGGGACTCCTGAACCTAAAGGAGAAGACACAGCCCAAACTTGCTGGGGTGAGAGATGCTGGTTCATGGTTTGGTTTGTGAATCCTGGTTGTGGTGTTTACCCAATATAATGCCACATTGTTTCTCTCTGTTATTAAAGGGTTTTGGTACACTCAGACTCTGTGCTTGCGAGAGGGGAAGTATTGCCTCTTAGAGGCGCCCAGAAGGGTGGTATATGATTGTCCCAGGTCACTGGGTGGGGGCTCGAGCCGGTTTTGTATTGTGTCATAAGAATGGAACCCCTGGATACTGAACCCGGCCCTTGTTGCTGCCAACTCTGATGGGCAGAAGGGTTACATAAGTATGACATGGAATGATTAAATCAGTAATATTTTTAGTTTACAGAATACTTGTGTCCAGATGTCATTTATATAATGTCAAGGTAAATAGTCTAATATTATCTCTAAGTCCAGACTTTAAGTACAGAGAACTATGACTACATGTATGTCTTTTGTAATGCAGTTCACTCTAATTGTGAAATCTTTGGGAGTTTGTTATAAACACTTGACAGAATACAGAAACATATTACTATCATTGATTTATATTTTTAGTAGTACTGAAAATCCCAGTTGGAATCAGGGGCCCATTGCGCTAGGTGCTGTAACATACCCATACAAAAACAGAGCTCCTGCCCCAAATACCTTACAATGTGAATTAAGGTCTCTCCTGACCCCATGAGTATAACAAACAATAGGATGGAAGGGCAGAATGAGGGTGACTGAGAGGAAATGTATTGATCAGATGAACTAATACAGGCTATCAATGATTTCATTGATTATCATTTGAACTTCCCTATCAAATCTCCTGTGTTCCATTAACACCTCTACACACACCAGAAAATGTGTCCCTGGTCTTACTGCCTGTTTTTAGAACCCACTCATTATTTCTCACATTTTGTATATGTTGTCTCCATCCACCCTCTACCGTCCATTATTAGTTCTTTAAAAGAAAAAGGCTATCTCCATATTTCCTTCAGACCTTAGGCCCTCTCCCTGGGCATAGGTTGTTTCCCCCTAGGCTGTTGTCAAAGTGGGAATGGAAAGACACCATGATTTTGCCACTCTCTGCTGACCAGGGGGCTAAATGAATCTCTATAGGAGTCAGAGGCAAGAGGACAAAGTCTATTGATTAGTTATAGAGCATATATTCAGACCTGATTGGAATCCTAGGTCTATGGGGGTGTGCAGCTGGGGCGTCTCTGGGATGGAGGGGCTGGAGTATGGCTCTACCCCAAGAGTTGCTGTTTCTCCTCCCTCCAACCTTTTGACCATTTTTTGTTCATCTCTGGACTTCCTCCCATTTGTCACTATTTTTCTGAAAATATGGCTCCCTAAAGTAAACACAATCTATTCCAGGTGAAGCTGAACCAAACCTAATACAGATTGAGCATTACCTCCCAGTTCTGAGACATGCTGCTGCTTATGTTGGCTTTTCTTGCAGCTCTATAGCATTACAAAGTCAATTCTGATTTACTCTCTGCTGTCACTCCAGGTCACTTTCAGTACTGCTGCTTTTTCAGATTTCTTCCTTCTTCTGAGTATGTGTTTTGTATAATTTTCCCTCAGATGAGTCAGTTTATGTTTACACAAGGTGATTCTAATTTTGTTCTTGTCTACCCATATTTGTAATCTCTGCCTTGGTCCCTTTATTTCTCTATTCAAACTGGTAACCACAGCTCTTGATAATTTGTGTTATGTAAGATCAGACCTGATACTGATCCCTGCAGTACCTAACTAGACACAACAAACCATTGCACAATATATAGTAATTTACAGGATCTTAGCCTGTTTCCAATCTGTGTGACTGTACCCTTCTCTTAAGCCAGTTTGAATTAATTTTTCAAGTAAGTTTAGAGCTACTCTATCATTTTTTATTATTGGCATATTTACCACTTTGTTTTAGCTCTAATGAAAGTCCTTGATCATATGGTTAGGTTGAAAGAGCACTGTCAAGATGTGAATCACCAAGGGGCAGTTGGTATAATCTTATGTTTATATCAATATTTATTCAGGACTTTTCATATAAATAATTCAGCCACTTTGCTTTCACGCACCTGCTAGTTAATCTTTATGGCAATGGTCTAAGACCTGTTTATAAAACTAAACTGTGACTGTATCTAGTGCTGCAATGATACTGTACTGAGCCATAAATAGAAGCACATAGAATCCCAGAAGAGATACAAACAAATGTACAGCATGTACACAAAAATCCTTCACCATTCTTAAATTCAGTTAGTTTTAAGAGTTCACTGCAAGTACTCCTGGATTGCTTATTTTACCTGAAAGGCAAAATACAATCTACATTTAGAGCTTTTCAGACTAAGATAAAACCATTTTGCCTGAATTACAAATATGGTTGAAAGTTTTTCCTTTTATTTGGAACCTCTCTTCCCTGTTGTGAGTTATTTAAAAAAATTAATATACTGACTGAAAGATCAGTAGTGAAGTATGCTTAAACTTGATTCCTGTAGGCTAACATTATATTGTTCAGCACATCCTTTGGGAGCTTCAGAAAAGTGTTGGTCCTCATTGAAGCAGGAGAATGGAAATCTTTCCCTGGTGCTGTCGATTCTGTACATTCATGGATATGTACCAGAGTTTAATCTCCGAGGCTAGCAACCTCTCAGTAGCATTAAAGTCACAAACAGTCTAAAGGAAGAATCAAAAATATAAATAAAATTCAATAGAACTGTTTTCCTTGTGCATGTCAGGACTTGTACACATATCTTGTTATAGGAGATAAAATTGTTTCCAGGACTTTTAGCTGTAATAACAGATTTTAAGAAATGAAATGTGTGTACAAAGGTACAAACATTTCAAACTTCAATCCGGGGGGGGGGGAAACAGAAACAGTTTTCTTCCTGCACAGTGCTTGATTGACAATAAATATTTCCTTCTCTCATTTTATCTTCCCTTTTCTCTCCTTCCCTTCTAGAGATGATGGATGATAATAGGTTTTAATGGAATACTTAAAGATGAAAGTAACCTCTTTTATGTCTTCTAGTCCAGCTGTATATCTCTTGGCATGACTCCCGCCCTAAATTTTCTCACAACTTGATTTCAATAGGATGTTGATTACAATTCTGCTCCCCCCTTCAATGCACACATTCCATTGCCTAAATTTATTTTAATGTTAAAAAATTCCTGCAATTTAACCTGTACTGATCTTGTTTTGGTTTCATTCTGTTCTTTGTTGTTTTATTTTTCACTCATGAGGACAGCCTGTCTCCATTCCCCTTTTACATACTTCCTCAGAGTACACAGCAATATATTCTGAATTCCTTTGATCTTTCCTCTCTCATTGGTGATGTTATAGTGCTGTTCTGAACACTGGGTGGCATGGAATTGCCCAGGAGAACACTTGGAGGCCTTATGTCCCCTGGAGCTTCCCAGTATCCAGGGGGAGAGTACCAGCTGCATCAGGGTGGCTGGTAGAGGAAGTAGGGCCTAGACCTGGGCTCCTCTCTGTCCTTTCTGGGGTGGCTTGCACATGAGGAAGTGCTAATGGGGCAACCTCTGCACTCAGGGATGCAAGAACTGCAGCTGTGGTCAGCCCCTGTTCAAGAGCTCTTAGGTGAAAGCTCCTTTGGCAGAGCCAGTCAGACTCTTACCATTTACTTAAGATAACTATCATGTGCCATTTCCAATTCAAGTTTTGTTTCCATAAACAATGAGAGTTGTGCTGCTTATTATAAATTTAAATAAGACTGAAGAGATGAAGTGACTAGGTCCTGCAAGATTCTTTCTAGATATCAAACAATTAGGTTATACTTTTGGTTGCCTGGCCAATGCAGACTGGCACCAATGGAGATTGCTGAAGCTAGATAAGCACTGGAAGACCCTTCAGTGACATAGAGATTTTTAGGCCAAGTCCACACTAGCACTTATGTCAGCCAACTTTTGTCACACCCCTGAGCAACATAAGTTTTGCCGGCCTGAGCTCCCATGTGCACAGTGCTATATCAGCAGGCGATGCTTTCCTGCTGACATAGCAACCGCCGCTTGTTGAGCTGGTTTTATTATGTCGACAGAAGAGCTCTCTCCTGTCAGATAACGCAAGCACTCTTACAGCGGCACAGAGAAATAAGAGAGAAATAATTAAGGAGCTAGTTGAAATCTGCTGAGACAGGGTATCAGCTGTTCTGAGTCTCACTTTCTGCCTACTGAGTAGCTTATCCGATCTCAGGTCTTTCTTGGGCTGATGCTGATGTTATGAATACAGAGAAGGAGTTTCTCTCTCCTCCATGTAGGTCTTTGATTCATCTTGGGATGCCACATGGAGCTTCCCTGGGAAGAGCTCATCCCCTCCAGAACAGGGTTGACTGTGGACACAGTACTACCAGGGGCGGCGCTAAGGTTTTTGCCACCTCAAGCGCGGAAGTTCCTGCGGCATGCCTATAGAAGGTCTGCGTTTCTGCAGGAGTTCCATGGACCCCATCATTCCTGCCGCCGAATCCCGCCAAAGACACCCTGACTGCCTCCCTGATGACGAACGTCAGGCCACCCCCCATGGCATGCTGCCCTAGGCACGCTCTTGGAGTGCTGGTGCCTGGAGCTGGCCCTGAGTACTACTGTTCTTTATAGTCCGGTTCTGGCATGCTAGAAAATGGAGAGTATCATGAAAAGGTCATTGTGATAGCTGTCCAGTCTTCCTCATGCATAGCAGCTATGCATCCTCGGGATTACAGTATGTTGCATCCATTTACTCTGTGGGGAACAGGTTTAAATGGCCCACTGGAAATAAAAAATAGAAGGAAGAAGAAAATTTAAAAAATCGTCAGGATACAGTGTGGCACAATGAGCATTGGCATAGATATTCTTAAAAACACCAACATGGCTAGGAGAATGCAACACTTATCAGAAACACTTAGCAGAATAGAAGAACACATGTAAAATTAAGTCAAAGAAGCTAATGGCCCTTGGCATTCAGCAGGATTCAGAAAGATTGGAAATAACTACAGATATTCATGATTTATTGACGTTGCATTTGGAAAGTAAATTTGAACTCCTTTGTGTACTGATGAGAAAATGATGTTCAGTGCACATCAACATCCTGAGATTTTATCAATGGCTGTTAATAGTCCATTAATATCTGACAAATGTAGAACAATTGTGGCTGGCTGGTCTTTCTGCTAAGCACAGGAGAGACCAGATTCATCAGGATGATAAAAGCAAGTGTTCTTTTTCAACAAAACACTTCATCTGTTTCTGGCCGGACAAAGGCAGACGAGTGAGATGCTGAAAGCTTTGAAACTAGAATTCATGCAAACTAGTGTTCAGGCTGCTGTATTTTTTCCTCCCAGGCAAACCAAACAGTTATTTTTAAAAAAGAACAATGTAACAGACCTGACTGTGGCTTTACCACTACCCTATAAGGGCTTTGGAGGTACACACACTGATTGGTCTGCCTTTGGAGTACATGCGGCTCTGAGAAGGTAATATGTGGCTCCTTGTATAGGCCCTGACTGTGGGGCTGGAGCTACAGGCGCCAACTTTCCAATGTGCTGGGGGATGCTCCTTGCTCAACTCCTGGCTCTGCCACAGGCCCTGCACCCACTCCAGGCCTATCCTCTGGGCCTGCTGGGCCCTTGCTCTTCTGCCACCCCTCCCAGAACCTCCTGCACGCCATGAAACAGTTGACTGAGAAGTGCAGGGAGGGAGTGGGAGGTGCTGATTGGCAGGGTTGCTGGTGGGTGGGAGGCGCTGGTAGCGGGGAAGGGGGGGCTGATGGTTTATTACTGTGGCTCTTTGGCAATGTACACTGGTAAATTCTGGCTCCTTCTCAGGCTCAGGTTGGCCACCCCTGAAATACACAAACACAAAGCTCCTGTGTGCACTGATGGAGCAACCACAGATATTTCCTATAACATTCCCCCACTGCCAGCCTAGGTCTATAAACTGATGCAGAAACTGGAGGAGAGGGAAGAGCTTTTTCTCTTGATTGGCTGATGTCTAATAATAAGGACCCAGTGGAAGCCACGACCTTTCCTTCTCCATTTCCTCTTACCTGAGCATGTAAAACTCACTTTTCTATATTTTTTATCCCTCTTGTTATCTTTTTCCATTAGATAATCCTATAATAGGTAATGTATATGATTACTATTATTCTGTCTTTATTAAGATATTCTCTGTATTTATAGAAAGCTTTAAAGCCACACTAATAAAAAGATCAAAATAAACATGAGCAAAGAAAAATAAATAACTAAATATCTTGGGAGAGTCTCTCTTCTTACTTCTTTGTTTAGTA
The DNA here is from genome assembly GCA_032164245.1 of Sternotherus odoratus. Lineage (NCBI taxonomy): Eukaryota > Metazoa > Chordata > Testudines > Kinosternidae > Sternotherus > Sternotherus odoratus. The sequence goes on from JAVMKO010000007.1 coordinate 86,802,463, forward strand.
TTTGGATATATTTATCTTGGCATGATCTTGACTTTAGCCTTTTTGCACATTTCTCTCCTTTGTTTTATTATAATGGTTAAGAATTTTTAAACTGATCTGGATCAAAAATGCATAATTTTTCCTTTCTTATATTGCTGTATCTAGAAAGCACAGGTTTGTTTTTTTTTAATTAAAACAGTTAATCTTTCCTAAACCTAGATATTCAGTAGAAGTTTGGGTTCTCTCTTATTTTACCAAAAGCCACAATTGCAGCTGATGTTAAGTATGGTAGAGTTTCAAAACAAGTTAGCTAACACCATTTGTTAGCTAACACCATTTGTATAACCTCTTATCCTAGCATGTTAGGCCTTGTCTACGCAAGGTATTTATCTCGCACTACATTTTTGTGCGCTATTGTGCAATAGATAACCCACAATACAATAACTGCATCCATATGACCAGCTTTTTCTACTTTATCCGTGCATCTACACAGCAGGGACTTAATTTAAAGCAAGAACTCAGCACTCTGGGCAGATATCCCATGCTGTTCTGCCTTGATGCTGGGTTCTATGCATTCTGGGACCTTTCTCATTGTGCACAGTGGGATGTACAGCAGAAGCCAGCTGGAAGCAATTAAGAGTTCTGGATCTTGGGGCCAAACTAAAAAATTCACATGATTCATCTCTATTTTGTGAGCCTGTGCTGTTTTCAGACTGCTGTCAGCCAGCATGGACAGAAGATTGTTCCATGCCACAATGCTGACAAAAGCTGATACTAAGAGGCTAATGGAGAATATTTGGGTTCTTGCAACTGAATTGCATTTGTTTTAGAAAACAGCCTGTAATGGTTCCACAAACCCTCTTCTGAGCAGAGGTGGAATGGAGAGGGCAGCTTCCCCTGCCTACAAGCTGAGGCACCGACTTTCTCATTCCCTTGTGGATGCTTAACCCCCGTTCCGGCCCAGGCTCTGCCCCGGTACATCCCTCCTGTCCTCACCTCTTTCCACTCCACCTCTTCCCAGTCCATTCTGTGCCCTGTCCCCTGATCACACCCACCCTCACTCTGCCCTCTAACCTCCAGCGCCTCCTGCCTGCCGTTGAACAGCTGCTCCGTGGCAGGGGGCACTGGGGCGTGAGGAGGTGGAGCAATCAGCAGAGCCTGCTGGTGGGTGTTGAGCACCCACTGTTTTTTCCATAGAAGCTCCAGCCCCAGAGCATCCATGGAGCAAGCAATGTGATCACATTTCCATGCAGCTGACACAACTGCCAATCGTGGAGGCAGGCATCCACAGCTGCAACCAATCGGGGAAACAAGACCTGCTACAAAAGCAGGGAAAGGAGGTAGGAAGGCCTAAGCCAGTGAAAGGGCAACACGTCTGCACCAGGTTGCCTCCAGAAACATGGCCCAAAGCCCTAATTAGGGGCCAAGAACTGTCCTGATCAGGGGTTAACCAAAGAAAGTCAGTCGGGCAATAGAGACTGCTCGAAAGAACTGGTGACACAGCGGCTGTTTTTTACAACTACACCACTTAGAATTGCCAGGCATTGGGTTTTTGGAACACCTGGTCAAAAAGGGACCCTGACAGCTCCAGTCAGCACTGATGACCGGACCATTAAAGGTCTGGTCTGCAGTGCAGAGGGGCTACGACGAGTTCTGTGCAGCTTCTGGAAGTGGCCGCATATCCCTGCAGCCCCTAGGCGCAGGTGTGATCAGGGTAGCTCTGTGCATTCCACCCGCCCTGGGCGCACACTAGCTCTGCAGCTCCTATTGGCCAGGGGCTGTGGCCAATAGGAGCTGTGGGGGGCAGTACCTGCTTCTGGAAGCAGCGTAGAGCAAGGGCAGGCACGGAGCCTGCTCTAGCCTGGCTGTGCCACTGACTAGGAGCCACATGAGGTAAACACTGCCTGGCTGGAGCCCAGAGTCTGACACCCCCCCCCACACACACACACACACACAACTCCCTGCCCCAGCCCTGAGCCCCCTCTCAGAGCCCACACCCTGCACTGTCTCCTGCACCTCCAACTTCCTGTCCCAGCCCAGAGCCCACTCCTATATCCCAAACCTCCTGGCCCCACCCCAGAGCCTGCATCCCCAGCCAGAGCCTGCACTCCAGTCCTGAGCCTGCTCCTGCAATCCAAAGCCCTTGATGCCAGCCTGGAGCACCTTCCTGCACCCTAAATTTGAGCCCACACCCCCAGCCAGATCCCCTTCTGCACCCTGAATCCCTAACTTCTGGCCCCACCCTGGAGCTCACACCCCAACCCCCTGACCAGTGAGTGTGGGGGAAAGCAAGTGATGGGGGGAGGGGGAGGCAGGGCCTCAGAGACAGGGTGGGGCAGGGGTGTTCAGTTTTGTGTGATTAGAAAGTTGGCAACCCCAGCACCACCCTCAGCAGGAAGAGGAAAACACGGAGCAGCTGCTTTTGGATAAACTTTCCTTGTAGCAGTTTCACTTGGTGCAATGTTGTTTCCGGACTTGAGAAACAAGCACGGACTGTTGGGAAAGACTCGCAGGCGGAGCAGTAGTGTGTCAGCGGCCTAGCCCGCAGCCCAGCCAGTCTCCTAGCAACCTGAGGAGCGCAGTTGGCCCTGACAGAAGCTGTCTGAGCCATGTGATTCGTTGAAGGACTCAGCTGGCTGATTCTTAAGCTCAATAGCAGCAATCTTATGGCTGCTCAACGCATTCCTAGCTCATTTCTATGCTTGGTCCTGTGTCCACCTCTTCTGGATCGAGCCTTGCCCCAGACCTCCCCTTCCCCCCCGTTTCCCCTCCCTTTCCTCCCCCAGCCTGTACCTGCTCCAGTCCTGCACCTGATACCATAGTTCCACCTTCTGACTGCCTCCAATTAACTCTTTGGTTTAGGCTTAGTTTTTTGACACCCAGTTATGACTCTTGGCTTTGCTCCTGGTCCCTCGCTGTTTGATTTCAGCTCTAACTGGTACGCCAGATTCTTGCTCCAACCACTAGACCAGACTGCCCACAACGTGGTTGCCAACATAGTGATTGCAGAATTTTAGGATGTCAAAGGCCACTTTCCTCGATCTTGGAGCTCAACACAGAGCTGAAGTGTCAGGATACCAGCATGAGATTCCCCAAAACATTCAGAAGCATGTGACAATAGCCATCTGGAACCTCACTACTCCCCATTACTACTGGTCAGTAGAAAATCAGTTTGGCATAGGCAGATGGGCTGTGTTAACAGAGGTGTGCACTGCTATGAATATATTGTGGAGGGGGGGGCATAAAGTTTTTGCCATACTGAGGAGGTGATTGATGAATTTGCATGTTATAGTTCCCAAATTGCATTCGGGCAATTGCTAGGACTCTTGTGCCTATATTTTTGTCCCCCATGCCAGGCCTCAAAGTTCATAAATACAAAGGGGTATTTTTCCATTGTGCTCAAGGCCTGATTGAATACCAGGGGATGTTCACCAACATTAATGCAGAGTAGTCAGGAAAGGTCTGAGAAGCTAGGTTCTTTAGGAACTCATGTTTGTTTTCATTAATGAAAAAGACAGAACTTACTCCCAGGATGAGTATGGACATTAATGGTGTTAAAATTCCCCTAGCTATGCTAGGAGCCCCAGCTTATCCTCTGCTTCCCTGGCTGATGAAAACTTTTTTTGGACACTGGGGTAGTAGGGAGGAATATTTAACTATATTAAAAAAGGGGAGTATGCATCTGATAGTCAAAAGAGGAGATTGTGTTTACCCATGACAAGGCTAAAGCCTGCAGAGGAATACCTGCTTTGTGTTATAACTGCTTAGCTGCATTTTGCACAACATCTGTGAGCGCAAGGCAGAGGTGCAAAGACTTTCAACATGATATGAACAGCCAGAGAGCCTACCTTTCCAAAATGGTATTTGCCAGGGTCACGCAGTCAGGGATGCCTTGTGCTTTTATTTTGGGGCCATTGTTGAAAATGTTGTAATGTGTTTTTATTTGGAAACCTGGTACCATCGGCCTGTGTGTAGGAATTTATTGTATAGTGACTTTGGGGGATTGTTTAATGATTTGTGCAATGCTCTTACTTGGACTCCTGTAGACTTGATGTGGTCTCTTTGGCTTGGTTATAGGGATTTGTTGTCTAATGACTTTGCAGGGATTTTCCAATTATTTATACAATGTTTTTAAAAGGGTCTACCTTTCTCCTTCTTCAGAAGGGGGGGAGGGATAGCTCAGTGGTTTGAGCATTGGCTTGCTAAACCCAGCGTTGTGAGTTCAATCCTTGAGGGGGCCATTTAGGGATCAGGGAAAAAAATCTGTTGGGGACAGTACTTGGATAATCACCATCTATAGGAAATATGGGGAGTGGGGGTTGATTCACCAGCCACCCTGCACTGGGGGAGGGGGGTGTTGGTTCACTGGCCGCCCTGCGCCCTGGTAGGGGCTTTGTGTGTGTGTGCTTGGGGTGGCAGCAAAGCCAGAGCCGGCCCTGTGAGTTGCGCATATTTTTTTTTGACATCCTGGTTAATCCACATCCTGGTTAATCCAATTCTGGATAATCGACAGTCTACTGTATATTCAATGTATGTACACCAAAAACCGTTTCTGTGGGGTCAGTGAGCACTTCATAGTATAAGCACTGTGAGGAAATGGCATGGGTAAGGTTCAATGATGCCGTTTCTAAAGTGCTATAAACTCTACAGTTATGCAAATTTACTAGTCTGGTGTCATCTTCCTGGACCTGGATGCGCTACTGAGATGCTGGTGGTGTGGCACTTGGAGCCGTGTTGTACCCTGCATCCACCCCACCACCCATTTGAGTCTGCTCAGCTCAGCATAGCATCGCTGGATGCCAAATAAAGATACCTGAGTGATGAAATCTGTAATTGACCTGCTTGGGAAGCTGTGGGGAAAGGTCTAGGACTCTGAGGTAATCCCAGCATTGCAGGGCATGTCTATGCTGTAATTTAAGACCTGCAGCTGGCCTGTGCCAGCTGACTCAGGCTCAAGCTAAGGGGATGTTTAATTGCAGTGTACATCTTTGGGTTTAGGCTGCAGCGAGCTCTGGGACCCTCCACCTTGCAGGGTCCTAGAGTCCAGGCTACAGCCCGAGCCTGAACATCTAAACTGCCATTAAAGAGTCCTTAGGGACAGGCCAGCCAGGAGTATCTAATTGTGGTATAGACCTGCCCATAGAAGACGGGCCCTGGGCTCTTGACTCCGTCATTGGCCGGCCGGCCTGCCTACCCTGTCAATTTGAGTGAGTGCTGGGGGGCCCTGTCAGTCTCAGGATCCTGACTCCTCTTCGGCCCTTCCCCTTTCTCCTGCTGTGCAAGAGGACCAACCAAAAAAATCCACTAAGACTCAGTAAGGGGCTATCAGCCCCCTTACACAGGCATTCAGGCATTGATAAGGGCCCTACTCTTGAGGACTGCAGCACTCCAGGTGCTGAGAAAATTAACAGTAATTATTGTTCTTATTTCAGTCTCCATGGTAACAATGATAACATATTTTTTCATTAACTATTGGAATGCCATCCCCAAAGTTTGTTCCCAGTCTGGGGAGAGGCTTGCAGTGGTAAGTTGTTTTGCATCTTGCTTCCCCTGTTCTTATGGATCCTATTGCACTAAACCTCATTTTAATCCTCGTAGTGGTTGGTTGGTTTGTTTTTAGGTTTGGGGGACAGGAGGGCATGTCTGGCTGTGTGTGTTATTGCTTTGCATGAAGCAGTGGGTTTTCTGGGGTTCAGAGAATAGGGGTGAGGAGGAAACGAGACAAGTTAGTAATTAAATCTGCTCCTCTTTAGGCAGTCCTTACCCTGGAGAATGTTACACTAATATAGGTGACCAGGAAATGGAGAAGGGCCTCTTCAAATAAGCTAAGGGCAAGCCAGCAAGATATGCATTGATTTTATTTACCTGGATGGTCCAGCTGCAGAGGTTTTGCAGGACCAACAGGGCATTGTGACCTATGCTGGCATGCATAAGTCTGCTATTCTAAGCAATGTTCATGACCAAATGTAGCACTTTCTGTGTCTTAAATAATTCCACTTTGTCTCAAATGCAGACAAACACAAAGTGCACTGCAAAATGAATCACATTTTGCAGTGGCTGCTCTTCAGAACATTAAGGGTTTACAACGTTCTGTTGTGACATGATCTCCTAAAATGCCGTTAGAATGCTATTAAATATACCTCCGCTATTTGCCTTAATAACTGTCTGCGGTTCTATGGCTGCGAAATATTACACCATTACATATACTTCTGTGACCAACCTGACACTGAGACAGCAACGATTAATGAGCTGCTGTGGGCTCACTCAGCCCTGGCCCACTACACCTGCACTTGTTGTCAGGTAAAGAAGGGACCGTGGAAAAGGGCAGAGAGAAGCTCAGTAGGTGGCTTATCAGGGAAGGGAACAGACCACCTACTCTCTGCTCTCTGTGAAAAGGACCAGCTCAGACCTGCATTGGGATGTGGTGTAGCAAAAAGATCCTGTCTCTTCAAGGTGATCTCTGCAGAGGCTGACTGCTGGAGCCTTTGGAGGATGATAGACCTGGCACAGGCTTATTGAGTTTGCGTTTTGGGACGGTTTCTTTGCTTTACTAAATAAAGGGTTGGCGGTTGGCAGTGCTGCCTGCAGTAAGCCTGAAGGGCCTAACAAGACTGTTGCAAGGAACCTCCGCCTGGGGTTGTGTGGTCAACTGCCTCAAACTCTGGACTTTTGCCCCTACTTGAGTCTGCCCTGTCATTTGTCTTGGACCCTGAAAACATAGGCACACCTCCTGGACTGGACTGCAAATGAGCTCTGGGGTGTATCTCATAAAATGCTGTGATATGTGTAACCACGTGCAAAACTTAGATCAAAATGTGAAGCAAAATTTCAGTGGTGCCTTTTTTTAACAGTGTAGCATGTCTCAAATATATTTGCAGTATAAGGTTTAGCTATCCGAACTTGCCATGCCAGTACTGGGGCTAGAGGGTGATCAGGCAGTGGTGTGCTGAATGTGGTGGTTAGGAGAAGGGAAGGTCCCAGCTCCCATCTGACCAATATGGCTGCATTCATTGGGCACCCAGAACCAAACAATCCCCAGCTACATTTCAGAGTGGTAATATGACTTAATAATAAAGATTAATTAAATGTATAACCGGAAGATGCTTGCACTGGCTGAGGTCCCCTCCCCAAGGCTGTCAGGCAGGTTGTCTTCAGGGATATGGTGTATGGATATGTGGATGTCTTCAGGGATATGGTGTAGCAAAGAAATCCTGGCGCTCCAAGGTGACGATCTCCTCTTATTCTTGTTTGGCCTCGATATCCTTAGTACCTTTGGCACAGCCCCTTCATATGTTGCGGTTGGGTCCTGGTGGTGTCCTGGGAAAGAAATGCTATCCAGCACCTCATAATAGAGGCCGTTGTACCAGCATGGCTGGAAGATCTGTTTCTGCCCTGGGCTTTATTATAAGAGCTGTTGAGTTCCTTGACTTTGTTTTGGTATTACATAGAGTCCCAGGAGTGACCCCTCTCAACCATCCCCTTAGAAAGGGCTTTATACAACCCTTTATTGGGATGTTTCCTAGTAAGGGATGCCTATACTTTCACTTGTCCCTAGAGTGGGGGTAGGCAAACTTTGTACATCTTTGATAATATAGTCTTTGCTTGTACTTGAAGTTAAACTATTTTATGCAATACCCTGAATTTACTGGGTAGTTCAAAATAGGTTATGGTTTCTTGATGGCTGTTTGTTATATAACATGGAAAAAAACCTAGCCGGAGCACACTATACATCTTTAATCCCAAGTGGGCAATTTTTAACCTTCCAGAAGGTATTACTGAAATTGTGCTGAGTATGTCTGTGTACCTTTATCTTGATTATTCTGTTATAAAATAGTTTATCTTTTGACATTATCTTCATTTTGATAGCATCTTATCCATTTCAGGTCCATTATACAGAGAGGGTATAAGATCTCTTACAGTAACTTTTATGGTATAATAGTTTCAGCTTCACACCCTAGGCTAAAATCAGATTTTTGGTGGATTCTTTGCTTAAACTTGAGAAACATATGTTTATGTACTTGCAATTATTTTTCTCATTTCTTTCTCTGATGTTGTAGATGTGGTGAGTGCCATCAGTAGTTAAAGTGGGCAGGAGCTCATGGGTACATAGTTTCATATCCTCTTTACTAGGCGCAAACTTCCAGGAACCCTCTACTCTTACCTGCAACTTCCAACTTCATTCTCCACGTTCCCATTAATTCTCTGTGGCCTACAATACTGTGATCAACCAGTCCTCTCAGGCCTACAAGCTGCCACTTGTGGTACGCCAACATCTAAAATCCTGCTCAGACATCTTCAGGTTCTAAGAACTCAAAACACATGTGCTCAGAAGCAGCCTGAAATCCTACATCTTCCTTCCACCCCCATCTCCCTGTTCAGCTTTAACTTGTGCACACCGAAGGCAAGGAAATGTGGGCAGTCAGAACACTGAGAACTTGTAGGCAGGATACATTAGGTTGGGGTCAGCTGACCAGAGGCTGTAGGTGAGGTCATCGTTTGCCATTAGAGGAAGCAAGGACAGTTCCTTTGATGTGTTCAGGTGCCAGCTCCAGGACAGTAAGAATTAAAACAGATGGGAGCATAAAGAATGGAATGGCCAGCTGACCTCTCCGGATCTACTCCCAATCACCTGGCTTTGGTTCTCTTTTTGGGGGTTGGGAGAGTGTTTTGGCAGCACATGAGCCTTGGCAGCACATGAGCTCTCCCTCTCCCTGCTACCTTGGCCGACCTTCTTTGGCTGCTTTAGTTTTCTTTCTTAAGCAGCCAGTGCTGCTGTGCCTGGCTGAACTTATTGGTCTGTTGATGTCAGAAGGGGGAGAAGGGGGTGTCAAGGAAAGCAAGAAGAAAAGGATAAAATTAGAAAGGACACCAGAACTTTCTAAAAGCTTTAAAATGCCTTGCCTGATTGATGCAGAAGTTTTCCAAGAGACCAAACACACAAACTTTCAGTTTGGAGAGAGGTTCATTACAAGAAAGATTTCTAATGGAAACTCTTAGATAACCTTAGCCATGGAAAAATTAATACAACTCCATAGTTGGGTGGGGGTGTTAAACAGCCAAGATTGCTATGTAACTCAGATTTTCTTTCTATAAGATGAAGCTTGCTGAAGAAAAGAATCTCTTTGCATTTTATCATTCACTTTAAGCAGTTTGTGTTAAGGATTGTTTTACTGTAGTTCCTATTTAACCAGGAGAACTGCAAATAGTTTAGCAAATTATTCATTCTTTCAGGACCTAGGCCCTCAAACTCGTGGCTTATTTTGCACTCTGTTTGCCATGTAAATCTCCAGTGGTCTTATTGCATCTTTCTAATAAATACTGGTCTTCAACATTTCAAAAGGGGTAAAGCAATTGTTGTAGTCTGACATAGTTTATTTATATGTGAAGTTGGTGTGTTGCATCATGCATCTGCTATAGTACCTTGAAAAGACAAGGTGCTAGATTTATAAAGGTACCTAAATTGGGTGTTTAGACAGCTTAAACCCCAATTCCAGCACTACTGCAATTCACAAAACTCCTGGTGAACATTTAAATGCACCTAAACTCAGTCTACACCTAGATTTTTGCAGCAAAAAGTTCTCTTGGCTCTTATTTTTTTGCCTCAGATAATGTGTGCTGCTGTGTCTTTCTAGCTATCCATCTTGTGCCAAAGCTCCAGAGTGATTCACAAAGCAGGAAAGATGAGCATTCAGCCCTTTAGCTCACCTGAGGGGCTCAGAACATGCCCATTGGATTGGGCCTTGGGGTGACTTCACACCCAACAGGCAAGGGTTGGGGGGGGGGGCTCTCAACTTTTAACCCAGCAGTCAGAGAGTATGCATGTGGGAGGCTCCTGTGGAAGCTGTTACACTCTCAGTAAATAAACAAAGAGTCATTGGGCCAGAGAGAGAGACTGACACTCTTGCCTGAGAGTTAGAGCACTCACCCAGGGTATGGGAGACCCAGGATCCAGCTGCTTTGCAAAAATAATTAGTCATTGCAGCAAAGTGGAACAGCTGCCTTGGGAGAAGTGAAGTAGCCCCACCTCAGAGCATCCCAAAGACCAATGGTTAGGGCACTCACCTGAGATGTGGTAGATCTTTTCAACTCCCTTCTTCTCATCAGGTGGAGGGGAGACGTAAACAGGTGAGTACTCTAACAAGCGGGGTAGAAGCTATGAGGGAGCTCCTCCTCCTAAACACCAGAGGTATCTAACACCAATGAGGGCTCACAGCTGAGAATCACTAGCAGCGATAGGGGGTTCCCTACACCCTGGACTTAGATCCCTACCTCCATGGGAGGAGCAGGGCTTAGCACCCACCCCTCTTGTGAATCGTAGTGTATGTTCCCGTGTTAACGTTTTTCTAGTCACCTAATAGTTTGCTTAGGTGACTTTGTGAATCTAGGCCAAAGCAATTGATTGCATGTATTTACGCCACTGTCTCATATACCAGTTTATGCTGAATTTGTCCCACCTTCTCACCCCTCAAAAATGAGATCTTGGAAAGCAATGATAGTTTTCTATTATAATTTTCCTCAACAGCACTTCTTTGTTATGTACGAAATACAAGGGATTTGCTATGTAATAAATAGAAGATGGATCTTTGAGAAGGGTGGCAGCTGGTTTACATTATGCCATGTTTAAGGGAAACAAACTGATTAAATATTTATGGGTCAAGCTTTTGCATAATCTATTCATCTTAATTTGAAAATGCAAAGAACAGATTTTTGTTTGCTTTTAAAAGAGCATAGTTGTTTAAAGTTAATGTGAGTGGCATTTACGTATTTTAGCATAGGACTGTCTTGTCTGCATGCAACTTTGGCTTTTAGGTTTGCCTTGAACAAACGCATGATATTAATTGTGTCCTAAATTCCTGTTTGCCAGTTGCCATGCCGTGTTAGCTTGTGAAAGGATTCTTCTGTAGTCTATTACGAAATATTACAATTACTTATTAAGCAGTTGAATAGATGGGAAATATCTCCCACTGAACAGTGGCCAATTGGATTTCCACTGACATATCATGCTCCAATCTCAGCTGTTACTCAATGAATATAGGCAGTTTCCCACATCACAAGGTGGGTTTTGCATCTGTTTGTTCTGGCAAGCCCTGGTGTGGCTTTGAGTCATCATGTCCACCTTGTGTCTCTAATATCCTGTGACTGACATGGATACAACTACTTTAGATTACCAGAAAGTTTTAAAATGGTTATAGAATAGTAAGTTTCATGTAACTGGAAAAAAAAATGCTGCACGTTAATCAGCTGTTTCCAAGGTGCAGTTAAATTTTACTACCATAATGTGTGTGTGTTATTTTTGGGGTTTTTTTTTTTTTTTTGAATGAACATTGTTGACTCCCCTGTTCTCCAGCCCCCTCCAGACGTGGTGTATTTACAACAATAATGATTATTGAAGTATAATTTAAAATGTGATTTTAAAAATAGGAAAGGGTTCAAATACAAAAAATGTGTAATGCATCTCTCTGTCCTTAAATAACTGTACGTTACCTACTTACAATGTAAGCTCTTCAGATCTGTCCGCCTGCATGTCTACCAAACTTTTAAGCTCTGTGTAAATCCATAATAGGTTCAAATGTTTAAAGTTGTTTCAAATACTGTGATGGAATGACACTACATCTGGAAAGCATGACACTGCATCTGCATGGAAAGCCTGACTCTATTTTTGAAGCTATTTTGTAACTGAAGCTCTCTTCCCCTCCACTTCTGCCGAATGATTTGATGCACAACTGGGTAGTTCCAAAACAGGAATGACCAATGCCCCGTAGGCATCTTTATATGCACCTAGTAACCGCCAAGAAAAAAACCCAAAGCCAAACAAACTGGGTAAAACAGTGCTAATGGTATCACTTCATTAGTGCCCAAACCTGACCATTATCATCACCAAAACCTGAGTCTAACACCACTTCTCAGCAAAGATTCCGCAGAGATCTTGTACTATTTAGACTTCATTGCTAATAGCAAAATTATGGTAGCATACTTTAACACACTGTGTCACAAATAATTGAAACCAAATTATACTTGTGGTCATTTACTTTTTTACAAGGCCCTTAAAATGTGGCTTTTTTTCAGTATTCCAATGAAATGCATTCAATCTAAATTCTTTGAAAATATCAGACAGGGAGTTTAACCAACCCAGATGACAGCTATAATCAAGCACGCTGCAGTACCAATGTAACATATCCAGTTAAGCAACAAAACATACGAAAGTTATTATAGTCTCAAAACCGGAAAACAGTGAATTTTCTGTTCTCTCTGGATATTGTCAGGGTGGATTTGATTTAAATCACTAGTCAGGAAGACTCGATTTAATCATGGATTTCTACATAAGTGCATTCTTGTTGGTTGTTATAACCTTAATACATATTCTTCACAACTCAGAGATGTAGATTTCATTTTTAGAAGGTACACACTATACATTTTTAAACCGATTTATTTTGAAAACTTTTTAGATTCATTTTACAGCTATATCAGAAAATGAATGAATGATTGGTTATTTCATTTTCCAAAGGTAATTGAAGCAGATATTTCTGAAGTCCACAGGGAGGATTTTCTTGCCATGATGTATTAGAAGGAGAACATTACCAGGCAGACATTAAATTGTTTTATTGAACTAAAACAACGTTCTGGATTTTTTTTCTTCAACAGCAAACATAATATTTTAACAAAACAAGCATATGAATTTTTGAATTTAGTTAAACATTCATGTTTTTCAAAATCAGGTTTGTAATTGTTAAAATTGTTTAAAATAAATATTTTTTAAAAAATTAAATTGACTGTGAGCCAGGTCAACATGTGAAACTTAAAATATTGACTTCTGCACCTAACGCCATCATCTTTACCTTTTTTTTCCTGTTTCTTCATAATCTGGAAAAGAAAAACAAGCTTTCCTGCTTTTTCAGGTCCCAAATGAATTCTCAATTCAGAATGAATTAGTCCAAAGAAGAAAATATTCTTTGTACACCAGCAAAAGAAGCTACTGCTGTTAAAAATAGATTATCACTTCAACAGTCTCTGAATCCAACTGCTTAAGTGACTTCCATTCGTTCACTGGTGTGACTTTCTTTAAAACATCATCAGCAAACATATATTTCTTGAATGGTCTCTTTATTTGGCCTGCTACCATTATAAGTTTTCCCTTCTAGTGAGAGAATGGTATGGTAGATCTCAAATTGATGAAGGCTATACTCAGAAAGACCTCAAAACTTCTGGAATATGCTGCTAAAATAGTTTCACTTTTGTTTCTACTGCCTGTTCCTCCCTTTCCACATTTATCTCCAGACTATTTCTCCTCGTTCAGATCTATTCCGCCCACAATAATCTTCTATTCATTGAACTTTTTGAAACTTTGTACTTTTAGAGAGAGGTAAGGAATTAACTCTGTATACAAAAAATGCAGAGGGACAGTAGGGTTGAGGTCTGTTATTTCTCACCACTGTATATTTATTTAAAAACAATTTTGGTGTTAACAAGCACGTTATCTCTGGAGACACAAATCCACAGTTTGAAAACTGCAAAACTAAGCATCTCCGATGGTATCTTCTAGAGCACTGAGTCTTATTGGGTAGACAGATTAATTTAAATAATCTATACAGAAGCCCCTGGAACACCATAAAATTGGATCCCTAATCCATGAACTATTGGAACTCATTTACAAAACTTTCTTTAAACATTACATGACTAAATTGTCTCATACTATAGAATTTGAATTTGTAATCCATATTCCATGATGAGATATCTTTGAGCTATAATGTTAATTATGATAGTTAATTAAAACTATCTTTAGGTAGGTTTTTTCCTCAAAACATTTTATCAAAAAAATCCTATGTAAATTTTAACAAATGCATTATTATTTTTTACTTTTAAAAAATAATTGCATTATCCACCCTGGATATTGTATTCCAGGTGTGTCTCAAATGAGTCTTAGCTTCTTAGGAACTGTCATACCTCTTAAACAATTTTGAACCTTTAGGGCAGCAGTAGCAAAATTAGAATGAACTAAGACCCCTAGTAACCATTGTGCATAACTGTGCCCAGGGATTAAAACATTCCAGTTGTGTTTGTTTCCGGGCTAGCAAAGGAGTTTCTGGTTCTCTGCACTTCTCCTTAAAAATGTCAAGGGGAAAGAGTTTGGGATTCCTGTGCCTGGAGCTGAAGAAAGAGGGAATTGGGCATCTCTTCTTCTTTGCTGCTTAACTTTGAAACAAGGGGCATTGGGAAACTTTGAGGAGAATCTTTGAATTGTGTTGTTAAAAGTCCTAGAGAGATTTATTTTGTGATTTCTTTGCCTGGGTTTTTTTCAGGTAAAAGGCCACTTGTAATTTCTTTGAGATCCCTCAAACCTTTTTCTGTGCAAGAGTGAGAATCCTGGACTGGTAGATGCTATCTGTAAAGAAGAGAAAGCTTCGTCCTTCTGCTTCTCTGACTATGCCAGTGAAACAGAATTCTCACCTGCTTAACTACAGCTCCTTGGAGGCTGTGGGTTATTTTTTTCATCATTTCCCTGCATACACCTTTTCTACTTTTCCTGTGATGTTTTTTTAATTTCATGTGGTATTGGCTTATTTTGGGACCTTCCTCTTCCATACTATGGAAGGCACTAATTGGAATGTTCAGAGGGCAGCATTTTATATCTTGCAGAGACTGGCATGTAGGGGGCCTGGTTAGTGACCAGACAGCAAGTGTGAAAAATCAGGATGGCGGGTGGGGAGTATTAGGAGCCTATATAAGAAAAAGATCCAAAAATTGGGACTGTCCCTATAAAATCTGGACATCTGGTCACCCTAGGCCTGGTTCAGATTGTATCTTGATACTGCTGTCCTCAGGGTTAACTGTCTAATTCTAGGGAACATTTTAATACTACTGCAGAACGTGGGACTACTGCAGAACGATCTCTTCAGAGAGGCAGAAGCACAAACAAGTAGTTCTCCTATCTGTGTATCAAAACAGCTCTAATTATCAACTACAGTGCTGTGCAAATGGGTAAGATGGCAAAAGGATTATCTGCTTTTAAGTGTCTGCTGAAATAAGCATGTAATACGTTGAGCGTCTGTTGCCATAAGCAGCCAAAATGTGTATTTGGCACACAAGTAATCACGGAAAAGTTTCTTTTTAATGGACCCTTATCAAACAACTACTATGATACATGTTCTTGTTATCGGGGAGACAGATGGTTCAATCCAGGCCTTTGTATATAAAATTGAAACTATACAGTACATAACATGAACTAATAGCGTGAGTCCCCCAGCTTCACTAAAGATCAAAATGTAACTAATGAGGAGGCCTCCAGGAACCATTCCAGCTCATTAACGAAAAAAGGGGGAAAGCAATAAAACTTATTTAGACTGAGAGGATGCCAGGCATGAAACATTTAAATGAATTCAATGTCTTTAGCACCACACACATGAAAATCTAAAATAGAATTGGGTCAGTGAAACTATGTAGTAGGAGACTCCTTTTCCAAGCCAACTTCCTAACATCAGAGAATCATCCTCTGACTGATCTTATGACTTGGAATCAGCTGTATTCCCAGTGGAAATTTTTTATCCTGGTTTCTTGGGATATTGTTGGCAGCTGCTAGAGCAAAAAGAGAATGGCGACTGGAATGTGTGGTGGATTTGGAGCTGTTCTGCAATTTATGACTCCAGTACACTGACCTAGTTATTGAGATGTTCCCTGTATGAATATTTTGGTTTAGTTTCAGAGAGGGCTGTAAGGAAAACCAGCAACAAGAAAGAGGAGCTCAAAATAAGTCACTCTTCAGCATATAATTGAGAGTTGTTACAGGACAATGGCAGAGCCACTGTGTTTGAGGATTCTACCTTGAGCTCCTACAAAGAAATTGATTTTTGACAAGCAGTGTTCAAAGCCCAGGAACTGAGGAGAACAAAGGCACTCTGGCCATGTACAGAGAGACTCTGTCCAGAGGGAAGGTAGTCATTGGGCATATCCTGACTGACACCAGCACTTGCTCGGGGGCTGTAGGATGGTAGGTAAGACAAACATGCATGCAGAGTTTTGATTTAAAATCTTTTGCACCTTGTTCCTATTGCCCTTTGGTTAAAGAAGGCTGTTCAGGAGTCTGGTGTATCTATGGACTGTTGGTTACAAAGGGAAGGATCTCAGGTGCTGACCTGCAAGGTACTGTAGATAAGCCCTGACCTGAGTGGGAGAATTGCAGAGTTTCATCCCAGGAGAGAAAGGCATGAGTCCTGAACCCCTATGGGGGTGCACTCAGACTTGGAAGGGGACAGAAGTGCAGCTTGCTCTGAAAGAATGATGGAAAGCAAACTGGCATGAAGTGTACTGTATCTTGGGGTGGGGGAATTTATACTTTAATGCCTTCACTTCCAAAAGCTGAATATATTCTGAACCACTGCTGTACATGCAGAAAAGACAATGAGAGAAATTCATGCTATTAAAATCCTATTGCCATAAAACTCAGTTGTTACACTACAATGGAGTGGTTGTCCAGGATTGTAGCAGACTGTAATAAATGAAGGGGAGGGAGGGCTTACTCCCTTTTATGGACACCCAGCCAACAGTTATAAAATCCCTCTTAGTAGCTGTTCTCTAATTGCTGTACCTGTAAAGGGTTAAAAAGTCTCACTGCTCTACATAGGTAAAAGGACGTGAGTGGGCACCTGGCCAAAAGAGCCAATGGGAAGGCTAGAACTTTTAAAACTTGAACAAAGGCTCCCCTGTCTGTCTGTCTGGTTGTTCTCCCAGGGAGAGGCAGACAGAGCAACAGCTTTGCTGTAAGAAGCTTGGGGCCAGGTATGAAAAATCCTTGGTGTGATACCGAAACACTTCATTTGAACCCCAGATATGTAAGTAGATCAGAAAATGTCTAGGAAGATGCAATAAGGTTTCTCTCTTTTTTTAAAAAAATTGTTATTTCTTTATGGCTTGTGGACGCCTCTGTGCTAACCCCAGATGCTCTTGTTTTGCTTGAAACTTTTAAGTTGGACCTCAAGAAAATTATTGTTGGTGCTTAATTCTTGTAGTGGCTCTTTTAAAATCTAGCAATAACTTGAGCTCCTAGATGTATTTTCTTTCTTTTTTTAATTAATAACATTTATCTTTTTTAAGAACAGAATTGGATTTTTGTGTCCTAATAGGTTTGTGCACCTGTTCAATTAGTTGGTGGCAACAGCTGATTTCCTTTGTTTTTTTTTCTCAACTCTTAACCAGAGGGTGTGTGAAAGGGCTTTAGGATACCCCACAGGAAGGAATTCCCAAGGTCAGAGAAAAGCTGTAACATTGGGAGTTTAATACAAGCCTCAAGTGGCCAGTATTCATTCTTAAAATCCTTGTGGGCCCCCACTTTCTGCATTCGAAGTGCCAGAGTGGGAAATTAGTCTCAACACTTTTTCCTTCTTAAACTTACTGATTCTTATGATGATCTTCCAGAGCACTAACAAAGCAATGTTAGGTAATGGTAAATGCTCCATTCATAATCCTTTGCACTTGTTTACATCCTTTATCCAAATAGCTGTAACCACTTGACAGCATTAAGTTAATTATATTCATCATAAGTAATGGTATCAGAACCTGTCCCAATTGTTTTATTGACATAAAATATTAAATCATTAGATTCTACTACCTGTAGTCAGGTTGTGTGTAGAACCTTACTTCTCAGATAGTTGTATTTACAGGGGACTTCTGTTGCACATTAGAGGAAAACCTAGTTACAATCTGCTTTTTTAGTTGCTTCTGGGGCAGACAGGTTGCCAACTTTAACTGTACAAAATCGAACACTCTTGCCATACCTTGCTCACTCCATCCCCCTCCCTCAATTGCTCCTTCTCCCCCACCCTCCCTCCCTCCCTCATTTGCACGGGACTGCATTTATTTCTATGGGATTAGTTGTAACATGAGATTCGGTGGCTTTCAGCAGGAAACTACACAAATTTGAATGACAACAAAGTGTTGATTCATATGGTGAATGAACTCCCCTCAGATTCTCATCAAGGACTCAGTCCCATAAGGTGTTAAGCAACTTTAACAGGACACTCCACAGAGTCAGGTCTATATAAGAAGTTGTTTGTGTCTTAAATTCTGACCCTCGGTACTCTTTAGTCTTCTTAAAATTTCAACTTTTTTTCAGATTCTTACCGTGTAGGGATTCCTCAATACAAATAGAACCCTTGTGGGTGCTGGGCAAAAACTGCTGACTCTGCTCTCTGTCACTGGCTCCCATTAAGGGAAATAAATTGGAGCTGGCTAGAAAAAACATCCACCTAACTGGTGAATGGGAGACAGCTGCCCACCCCATTCAGCCAGGGCTGTGAGGAAGGAAGCTGGGAAGGAGGAGGAGCAAGGGAGTGGAAGCAGAGCAATAGCTCTTCCATCCTGGGTGCAGACACTAGAACCCAAGCTGTGTGTGGTAAAGAGGTGGTGGGAGCACAACCTGTAAATAAACCGCACCAGTGGTTACGGAACCCCAAGGTCTCTGAGTAACTTTGTCAGCACGGTAGGGCCAGGAGCCAAGAGGGCCCTGTTGCACCTTACTGGCAAGAATTTGGAACAGGTATAAACAGTGGCATCAGTACACCATAAAAGCTCCATGTACACTACCTGATGAACCACTTAGGTGCATATTCAGCATAGCTACCCCATGCCTCTGCTCCTGCTGCCCATGCTGCCATTGTTGCACTACTATTTTTAGAATGCTAGCTTGATAAGCGCTAGTATGATTGTCTGTGCAAACTGGGAATCACACCCCTAGCTCATAATGTAGACATTCCAAGACACAAGCAATATTGCTCATAGAAATCCATCTCAGAATGGCAGAACTCAGTTTAGTATACAAAGTCTATCAAAGCAAGGTGAGATTCCAAATGTTCTGTAGCAGCAGATTTGCTGCCAAAATTTTAACAAGAGCTCTCACAAAATTTTCCCCCTTACCCTGTGATATTTTTATTCCACATACCAACGGAACATAGGGCCTCAGAAACCAGCAAATCTATTATTTTCCTTATTAAACAAAACACTTTTTCATAACTAACTAAGGAAGGAGGCAATGACACTTAGCCAAAACATTTATATAAAGCTCTATTTTTCAGAAAGTGTTTGGACTTTACTTTGTTCCTGAAAGATATACAGAATATATCAGTAGTGTAGAGCAGGGCTGAACCCGCATAGTTTGGAGGAAGATTGGGTGAAGGAAATATCTTGAAGGGTGTGACTGAGGAGCCAATTGAGGTCACTCAATTAGGGTGGACTCCAAAAAATGAGGCAGACAATCCCCAAAGCTGGTTGATATTCCAATACTTAAATTTACCAGACTAGTACAAAACAGCTTCTTTAATCTCTCACTGGTTACCGAGATAGCAAACAATACAGGTCAGTTAAAGTAACACAGCCTCAGGTCTCCACCCAGACATCCAAGTCAAATAAGATGAAGATTTCTGAAAATCTTAGTCATAACATAAAAGCATTCTACCAATCCAAAACCGAAAACCTTCTACCAGTCTCAAACGTTCTACCAATCCCAAAGGATCAGACACGTTATCTCCCAGTTTAATGAATATTTCAGATCTTATCCAAATACACACTTACAGCCAATTCTGATTAAGTAAACTAAAATTTATTAGGAATCAGAGAGGTAGCCGTGTTAGGTAAAAATAGCCATTCCTACTTACCGTTCCACACCTGAGTAGTGTGGAGTTGGATTAGGGCTCACAAGCTGTCAGAGACCAAACACTACAGACACCCAATATGTTGATCAAGGGGCTCACACTCTCCTCGGAACCTTAAGGAAGTGGCGGCAGGGCTCCGAGAGCTATTTAAAGAGCCCGCTGTGCTGCTACAGCCCCCAGCCCTTTAAACTGCCCCTGGAGCCCCGCCGCAGCCTCCCCCAGGCTCTCGCAGCAAGGGCTCTGGCAGCAATTTAAAGGGTCTGGGGCTCCAGCCGCTGCTGGGAGCCCCAGGCCCTTTGCGCCCGGGGAAGCCAATCCGCCCTGGTACGGTGCATCAGCTCTTGCCAATACACCGTAGCAGGGTGTACTGGCTTACTTTCACCTATACTGGACACCCCCTACCCCTCCCCCCCCCCCCGATCCTGGCCCTGGCCCCTGGAGGCTGCTGAAATCCCCCCCCTCCCCGACTGGCCCCTGTAGGGAGCTGCTGAACAGCCTCTCCCCCAAGCCCGGCCCCTAAGGGGGGTCGCGCTTAGGGGTCTGGTGCGGGAAAGGGGTCACCGCTACAAAAGCAGATCTGAGATAAAAAATGATTGGGACCCAAAGGTCTTTTATAGAGTTTCACGCTCTCTTGTGACAACGTGGAGTCCTTTGGCGAACAATAGGCACTCATGAGGACTTTGAAGTGGGCCCATTTCCTAAGCATTGCCAATAATTATCTCCACCGATTAACATAAAGCAATTGCCTGTTTTTCCATTTGCAGATGGTTTGCTATACATTGTGAAGAGCGATCAATACAGCAATATCCTGTGTTTACAGTTCATTTAAATGTTAAAATGTCCTTTTGATCTCTGAATTAACATAATACAGCATGGACAGGGACCCTTTGAGTGCATTGTTAATCATTACACACCATATAAGTAAACACATACACCATCCCCTTTAATTTCTACCAATGTAGTTTGCATTTCAAAGTTCTAGCCTATGTAAAGTGACTCTAATCTCCACCAGGCTCCTTTGAGGTGGTTGTAGTGATGTAGGAAGCCAGCTGGCCCAGGCTTTGCAGACCTGGGTTCCAGTCCCATAGATCCTTACAGTCAGCAGGGCAGTGAACCTCTCCACAACATACCACGCTTACAGTAATGAGCAACAAACACATGGAGAGCACAACAGTGGGTTCTACAGTAACATCAGTATATGCCAAAATATACTGGATACAGAGCCAGTGCTAGGCAGAAGCAGAATAAGCAATGAATTGCTTAGGGCCCTGAGCTGCTCAATGGTCCCCCTATTCACTTCTTATAATAACTTGTCTGTTTTAATATTGGAGATGGGGGAAATATTCCTGTTTAGGGTCCCCAATGGGCTAGCACTGGCTCTGACTGGATGATATGTGCAACATTTTTTAATCCATTTTAGCATAGTGGATCCTGATCAAAGCCCTAAAAAGGGGGGAAAGGCTTGCCTCTAACATGCTTGGAAAGGTCAACTATTTTCTAGATCCTCATTGAAGTCCCTCTTAAAGACTCATTTATCTGATATAACCGACAAGCAATGAAATAATTAATATATTGAATTAAAACTAAAAAAACAAGATGTCATTTTTCCTATGGAAATAGCAACATTTACAAGTTAATAAAAAGGTTTGAAATCCATTCAAGGGCTTCAGGAGATGCAAAGTGCACTTTTTTATACATCCTGAAAATGAAAAGATAGGACACTTGTTCACGTGTTTGATGGTTTGGAGTCTCTGCATTCAGACTGGTGAATCCTTGATTCTTCATCTGTTCATCAGGTGTGGGCACCTTCTATGTATTGACTTAATATGAACGACTGCAAGAAATCAGGTGGTTCAGCAGTGAGATCATCTATGTGGTGCTTACTGTTTATGTCAATTGCCCATTGCATCAGGCAGGTATCTTCTGGGTTGATTTTTGGATGACAGAAGAGCTTCTCCAGCGGCCTGCAGAATGGTCAGTAGGACTTACAGCAAGTGGAAGGTGGGAGAACAGGGCTCTCATGGAGAAGGAGCTTTTGGCTAGTGAGAGCTTTGTTTTACTCATGCAGTATAACCATCTCTTGCCCAATGGTTGAAGGAAGAATGTTTCTAAGGCCTGGAAGCCAAGGCAATGGAGTGAACTTCAGGGTTACAAGTTTCATAATTGCATTTAGCTGGATATCAATGAGGTCCATGTATGAATTTCTTCCCCAATCAGCTGTGCACTACAGGGCTATGCAATAAACTGAAGCCAGTGTTGCCATTCATAGTGTCCAAGCATCACAATCCAAGCTAGAACCTTCTATCTTTTGGATGATCTTGATATAACTCTTCTTTTTATGGCTCACCTGCTTCAGATGATGTTGCTAGGTAAGGTTGTGATTGAGAATGACTGATTCCTAGGTAGTGGGAGTTAGTATTGTGGGTGATTGCCTTGCCACAGTAGTTTGTTTAGCATTCTCTTAGCTTCAGAATTGCTAAGATGGAAAGCAGACAACACCACTTTTTTGATGGGTTGTCTTTGAGCCACCAGTACTGAAAATAGATTTCCAGCTTCAAATTTATCATGAAAGTCATCTTCTGCTTCCTTGAGTGTTGTGCCCAGGGCCGGCAACAGGGGGGTACTATGGGTACAGCTGTACCGGGCCCCCCAACTCTAGGGGGGCCCCGGTACACCGCTGTACCTGTTGTGTCCCCCCTTGTCGCCGGACCTGGAGAGCGGGGAGGCGGCGCGGCTCTCCCCCGGACAAGCGCGCCTGGCCCCGGCAGGAGCAGAGAGCCCGGTCGGCGGCAGCAGCGCTGTCCGGGGGAGGGGAGGGGAGGGGAGGGGGGAGAAAGGGCGGCTCTCGCTCTCGCTCCCGCTGCCGCCAGCTGTCAGCTGGCGGGAGGGGGAGCGCGGGCTGGGCTGGACTGGGGGGGCCCCATCCCCTGTCAGCTGGGCGGGGGGGGTGGCTGGACTGGGGGGCCCCCATCCGCTGTCGGCTGGGCTGGGGGGGCCCCGGCTGGGCTGGGGGGGCCCCAAACTATCGGAGTAGGGGGCCCCCAAATTTCTGTCGCCAGCCCTGGTTGTGCCTATGTCATTAGTGCCAGGTCATCTGCATAAGTGAACTTGCAGCATGTCATTTCAGGCACATCACTTGTATGTTAAAAAGTGATGGTGCTAATCCCCGTGGGAGGCCATTTTGCTAGCTGGACTTCTGAGATGGACACAGAATCTTCTGTCTGAAAGCATTGACCTAATGAGTCGACATGTCTGGTTGCATTGAAGCAGTTTTGATAGCTTCAGCGGTAGGCCCTTGAGTCAAATGTTATCATAGGCTGGTAAATTGATAAAAGCTGCAGCCATTTGAAGCTTCCTCTGAAAGCTTACTTTAATGTGTAGCCAGTGCAAGCATTTGGTCAAAACAACTTTGCCCTGCCCTGAAACCTCCCTGTTCCAGTCAGATTGCACTCACCAGGATCGCCTACTCCAATAATTTGTAAGATGTGTACATGAACAGAGTCTCCACGTGTTATGCAAACCACCTCCCTCATTTGTCTGTACTTGTCTTCACCTGGCATGTCTAAATTCTAGGTGGTAAATTCCCAGGGACAGGGACCTCTCTACCTGCTCTCTGAGGAGCCTAGAATACCTATGGACATGGTTTAAATAATAATAGCAATAAATAAAAATAAATAAAAACTTTCCGGAGCAGAATAGAATCCATTCAAAATGAGTTTGTATATGGCTGGAAAACAGAAAAGGAACAGCTAGTTTTGGATGATTTAAAAAAATATATAGATTAGAGTTTATAAAAAAAAACCAACCCAACCTTGGGCAGTAATTCTGTCATAGCTTCCACATCCCAATAGGAATTAAAACCTTATAGAAACACACCAATTAGACAGGGAAAGACCTTTTAAGTCTCCTGCCAGTGGAAAAATGATTCCCGTGTGTGTGTGTGTGTGTGTGTGTGTGTGTGTGTGTGTGTGTGTATGTGTATTTCCCTCATCTCTGTTTAAATCTCTTGAGCGATACATCTTCCCTCGGCAGATTCCAGTCTAATTTGTCAGCAAATTCTCATCAGCACCAAATTGCCTGCTGGGAATGACAAAAAAAAAATCTTCTCTGGAGAAGAATTATTTGGAAGGGATTTCAACTAGATAAAGCCACAACATAAGCTCTAATATCCAAACCATAGGAACTACAAACTAGAAAACTGATAGCTACAGTACATCGTCCATATGCATGTGACATATAGGGACAGATTTTCAGAAGCGAGTTTTCATGTTTACATCTACAGTATACAAGGGACAAATAATCACAGGTGTACTTAGTGGCATCGCTGCGATGCACAGCGGGTTTCAGACCATTGAGTGCCATAGATAGGCCAACTTTTAAAAAAGTTAGACAAGGCCTTAGTTCTTTGTACATATTTTCTTTGAAGTGTACTGTACTCTGTATGGTGGGGCTGTAGCAATACTTTGAGCACTTGGAGCCATTGTTTGTTTGTTTCCTTGGTGTTCTATTTTCCAAGTACTATATTTTTTGTCATTTAGCTGGCCTAGCTTTTCTTTTCTTTTTTTCTAATTGAATGACTTATTCCATCTGGCAGTATTGTTGTGGTTTAGATAAATAGTGTATTAATTGCTTCTCCCAATTTGTTTCTAATTGGCAGAAAATTATTCATGAATAATTCCACATTGCTTTTTGTGTGGTATTTTTAATGGAATTTTATTTATCGTTGTTTTTTCAAAGAAAATGTTTAGATGGAAGAGACCATGTAGTTGTCATTGTTACTGTACACAAAGAGCAAAACAGTGTGATTCAATTATTTTAGATTAAAGAAAACAATAATACAAAAATGCTACTGTCCCTGCAGACAGGAAGAATTCTTAGAATTTTAAAACAGAAACGCAGAAAACCGAGACACAAGTTTTGGTCTGATTCAACTCAAAGTTCTGTTTGTTGGATTACTTCTAATCTACACGCCTTCGTTTATTTGGCTTGAATTTCAATTTTTCTTTTTTTCTTCTGCAAAATTCTTCTATGCAAAGGTAACCCCACTGGTCATTATGTGTGTTATCCTCTCTGCGCTTGATCCATAGACTACATGAGTCTCGTACAGCACTCTTCTGCAGAGCCTGATGTTGTATCAAGCAGGCAAGGTACTAACAAACTTTAACAGACTTTATTTAACAATAGTGAAATCTCTTTACAGAGCTGCTGCTGCACCCCTTTGTAGTTCTAACTCCGGCTTGACTCAACTCCTCCCCCCTCCTTCCTGTTTCCTGTCCTACAGTCCCCCAGTCCTAATAATTACAAGCAGCATCTAAAACACCACACCTGACTCTTTACATTTAATGTGAAAACGTCACAGGTTTAACTCCAGTAATTCTGGTTCAATCTTGTGTCAGCCAAGATTCGTAGATTCCAGTGCCAGAAGGGACCACTGTGATCCTCTAGACTGACTTCCTGCAAAACACAGGCTAGAGAACTTCCCCCAAATTTTTGTTTGAATCGGAGCATAGCTTTTAGAAAAACATTCACTCTTGATTTTAAAATTGCCGTTGATGGAGAATCAACCATGACCCTTGATAAAGTGTTCCCATAGTTAATTACCCTAACCATTTAAAAAAAATGTACACCCTATTTTCAGTCTGAATTTGTCTAGCTTCAGCTTGAAGATGGAAGCTGTTGCACAAGACCATCATCCTCACCAATTTTCTAACAATTTTTCCTGTCGTAGGCTATTAGGTACTGCACATACTGATCCTATTATCTTAGTTGTGCATTAAAAGTACTAAAAGAGTATTAGAGTAAACATTTTGGTGACTTAATAAATCCTATAATCTTGGTGAAAGGATATTAAGATCTAGTTGTTGCATGCCATGTATGGGATGTAAATGGGTGTCTATTTGCTAGATAAATAATGATTAGAATAGTGATGCTGTTGGCACAGGGCGAAAAAAGGGATTTAAAGGCACAACTAAGAGTATGAATGTACTTCTCCATTCATGTAATAGAGGGTAACAAGTAATGTGCAAGTACTGCACACTCTTTCTGGATGGCAATGGGAAAGGAGGTATTTCACTATAAAGAAGAGGTGTAATCAAGGGAAACCCAGCGGTGCCATATTATATGATTGTGCATAAAACTGAAACCAACACTTTGCCCAAAATCAGAGGTAAGAAATTTATCATTTCAAACACAAGTACTATCCTACCATCCAATGTCCTGCCATCCCCACCAATACCAGCTCTTTATGCATTTCTCCAGCCCCAAAGTCTGGGTAAGATGTGGGCCTTGCAACATGTCTTTAGATGCTTTTATGCTCAGACAGACTACTAGATACAGAGGTTTTCATTTGACTGTTTATTCTTCCCCTTGATTTTGGCTTCCCAATTTATTAGTATATTTAAATAAAAGAAATGGACCAATCAATCCTTATAAATAAGTAGGAGACAAAGTCCTTTGAAAGGGCTCCTTTTTCTATTTTGTAGCTTGTTCACTGACAACCTAAGATTGGGGTGGGCAAACTACAGCCCCGGGCCAGATTCAGCCTGCAGGATTGTCGTTCCCCCCACTCCCCCCACCCCCCCATGGCACCATGGGGCTAAGGCAGGCTTCCTGCCTCCCCTGGGCCTGCACCGTTCCCAGAAGCTGCCAGCACCACGTCCACGCATTGCCCTAGGCAGCAGGCACTGCCCCCACAGCTCTCATTGGCTGGGACCAGGGAACTGCAGCCAGTTGGAGCTTCGAGGGAGAGCAGGTGAGGGCAGTGCAGAGAGCCCTCTGCTGCCCCCTTTCCTAAGGGCTGCAGGGATGTGGTGCTAGCTGCTTCTGGGAGCGACACGGGGCCAGGGCAGGCTGGGAGCCTGTCCTAGCCCTGCTGCATGCTGCAGCCATCCAGGAGCTGTAAGTGGTGCCAGGCTAGAGCCTGCACCCCAAACCCTTCCTGCACCTCAACCCCCTGCAAGCCCCCTACCTCTGCCACACTCTTTCTGCACCCAACCCCATGCCCTGAACCCCTTCCTGCACACCATACCCCCTCACACATGCCACACTCCCTCCCACCCCCCAACTCCCTGCCCCAGCCCTATGTTCATGGCCCTGCATGCAGTTTCCTCACCCAGATATGTCCTTGGGCCAAAACGTTTTCCCACCCGTTTTAGATACATTTAATCTTAGAAATGTAGGACCGGAAGGGCCCGTGACAGGCCATCTATTTCAGTCCTATGCACTGAGGCAGGGCTAAATATTATCTAGACCAGCAGTTCTCAAAGTGGGGGTCGCAACCCCTCGGGGGTCCGGGCGCCTCCCGAGGGGTTGCGAGTCCCTGTGGCCGCCGGGAAGCTGCTGAATTGATTACTTCCACATTCGGCGGCTTTTCAGTGGACATACCAAGCCCTGTCAGAAGGGCTCGGCATGTCTGCTGAAAAGCTGCCGCGGAATGTGGAAGTAATCAATTCGGCGGCTTTTTGGCAGACACACAGGGGTCACACCGGGAAGCTGCTTTTAAAAAAAGGGTCGCAGTTCTCGGAAGTTTGAGAACCGCTGATAGACCATCCCTGACAGGTTTGTCTCACCTTCACTAAAAAACCTCCAATCATGGAGATTTCTTAACCTCCCTATGTAACTTTTTTTCCAGTGCCTAACTATGCGAAGAGTTAGTAAGTATTTCCTAATATCTAACCTAAATATCCCTTGCTGCAAGTTAAGCTTGTTACTTCTTGTCTTTTGCTTGGTGAATAAGCAGAACAATTTAGAACAAACTTTTTGTAACAATCATTTATATACCTGAGATATAAGTATGAGACTTCCCCTCAGTCTTCTCTTCTCCAGACTAAACAAAGCCTTTTTTCCCCCCCAGTCTTTCCTCATAGGTCATTTTCTAGACCAGGGTTTCTCAAACCAGGGGTTGCAATCCCCCTGGGGATCGCCGAGCACTCCCAGAGGGGTGGCATGCTCCCAGCACCGCTTAAAAGCCGCCGAATGAATTACTTCCACATACGGTGGCTTTTCACCCATCATGCCAAGCTATTTCGGGAGCGCTCGGCATGTCCGCCGAAAATAGCTGCTGAACGTGGAAGTAATTCATTCGGCGGCTTTTCGGTGGACATACAAGGGTCCACTGCAGCAACTGATTGATGAAAAAGGGGTCACGGTTCTCAAAATTTTGAGAACCGCTGTTTAGACCTTTAATCTTTTTTGTTACTGCACTCCTCTGGACTTTCTCCAGTTTATCTACATCTTTCCCAAACGGTGGTGCCCAGAACTTGACAAAATACTCCAGTTGAAGCTGTACCTGTGCTGAGTACAGTGACGGAATTATGTCTAATGTCTTGCTTACAACACTTCTGCTAAAGCAGAATTATTGTAACAGTATTACACTGTTGTTGTTGTTTTTTGCAACGGTATTACACTGTTGACTCATTTTAGTTTGTGATCCGCCATAACCCGCAAATTCAGACCACTTATCCAGTTTGTCAAGGTCATTTTGAATTCTAATCCTGTTATCCAAACCACTTGCAAACCATCCCAGGTTTGTATAGTCCCCTTTATAAGTGTACTCTTTATTTTCTCCAAATCATTTATGAAGATATTGAATAGAACCAGATCCTCAACAGATCCCTACGGGCCCCCACTTTATATGCTTTACCTTATACTAGGTTCGTCTAGGCTATATTTCCCTAGTTTGCTTATTAGAAGGTCATGTGAGACAGTATCAAAATCACATGTTAAGTTCTCTGGAAATGCAGTCTAGTGCAGAAATGTGGGTGCGTTGTCATTACTGTGGCAGGTGTGATACCTGACTTAGTCTATAACAGCTCTAGCTATAGATTAGAGAGATAAACACAAAGTCTGAGAAGTTAGGCAGATCTGTCACTTGAAATCTGAATGGGAAGACTAAGTAAGACATTACATATCTTCAGGAGAGGGCTACCTCATATTCATATCACTACAGATGATACCTCAGTCAGCAGTTAGTCAGTTGTAGTATATTTGATAGCATGTTAGTGCAACAGCTCTTTTCAGCTTCTCCAAAAATATATTAACCTGCAACATTATATAAATGTTTTAAATAGGCCTCTGAACACTGGATTTTTGTCTCAAGCAATGGTACCTACTTAACCTACACAGAATGGATTATAAACTATATTTGTATCACCTTGTACTATGATTTAATCAGATTTTGTGAATTAAGCAGGGTTTGAGCTGGGTCAGTCCTCATATGGGAGACTTCCAAAGGAAAACTAGGCACTGCAAAAAGTGGAGCTTGCCAGTACAGATCTGCCTTCTTCTCACTGAGTCAACATAGAATCAGATCCACTGTATGGTGATATGGGTGCTGTATTTCTAAAAATGAAATCATTTGGATGAGACATGAGATCAGTCTCCTTACAACTTGGCTATAAATGATTCCATAGCACTTTCCACAATAGTCTAGTGCAGCTTTGGTCTGGCACGGGGTGGGGCTGGCTGAGGGGGGAGAGAGCACAAGGCAGCCTGCAGGGTCGTTCCGACAGGCAGAGGGGCTGGTGAATGCTGCAGGGGGACGGGAGAGAGGATCTCTGGGCAAGTTTGGGAGGGCTCTGGGCAGTGAGGGGATTGGGTGCTGAGAACTAGGGGTTTACGAGGGTTCTGCAGCACCTCCAAGTTTTATGTGGGACTCTGCTCCTGGCCTGGCATCTCAGGTCCTGGCTGTTGGCCCATGCCCGGCGCTCCACTACTGGCTTGGCACCAGGGATCCTAGCTGCCCAAGCACAGTGGGACTCAGGTCCCAGCTGCCCAGCCCCGCATGGCGGGGGTGGAGTGTGGGTCTGGCTGCCCTCTGTGGTGGGATCTGACTGGTGGGATCCAGCCCCACACTGCAAGCGTTCCCGGTCTGGCTCCCTGGACCTACGCGGTGGGTCTGCATCTCAGCTATCCAAGCCCAAGCCCAGGACTCTGCTCCTAGCCTCACTCTGTGGAGGGGTCTCTGGATACGGGGGCGCTTGGCATCTGAGGTGGGAGCATTTGGGGTGGGGTGCTGTGATTCTCAACCTGCGGCCCACGTAACACAGCACTGAGAACCAATGGGCTAGTGTAACCCTCAGTGCCCTGGCCAGATTCCGACTTCAGTCATGCAATTCTAGTTACCGTAATTCTCCCTGTGATATCAGTTAGATGTGGTGGTGGTGTAGTTTTGCTGCAAAGCTACTAAACATCTGTTGCTTTCCACCAAAGAGGTTGGCTACATTTCAGTAGTGATTGAAATGCTCTCTAGATTCCATAACAATTTGCAGCGCTGTTTTTAGTTGTTAATGTTTATAAAATACTTTAAAGTTCTCGGATGAAAAGTGTTATATAATTGCAAAGTATTTATTATCATTCACAAAATGTGCTTTGCAGAAATTCCTTAAACTAATGATGTCCTGTCTGATAATCAGCCTCTAAAATGTGAGGGGCACAGAATAAGATCTGAGAACAGTTTGTCCGTAGCATTAAGGCCAAAAATAACTTGATCCAATTCCAGGAAGAAAACCGCCTTCCAAAACATCATCATAAGTAAGAAGCTTGAATGCATTAATACTCTGTATGATGGAGTGAGCTTTTTGTGATGCCTCATGGATAGCAAAAAGCCAAAGGCAGATTGTAACATGGTGTCAGGTTCTAGAACTCTGCATACAGACGATCCATCCTTATGTCAGGTTTCAAGACCCTGTACAAAATGGCAGTCATCTACCTACTTGCCCTGGCAGCCAGATCAAGTAGAGCCTATGGGCTGTATTCCAGGAATATGAAAAAGTTTGGGTATCTCTAAGGCAGAGTGGGAGGAAGAGGGTTCTGTAGGGACACAGACAAGCAACAGCAAGTTCAGGAGAAAGCTTACCACAGACATAGAAGGCATACCTGTGGCAGGCGAGTATTTATGGCAGGGGTTTCCAAACTGTGGGTTGTGACCACTCAGGGGGTTGTGATGTTGTTAGGTGGGAGATCACAAGCTGTCAGCCTCTACCCCCAAATACACTTTTAATCCATCTTGCATAAATAATGACCAAGGGCTGTTCCCAGCCGATGGTTCTCTGGCGGTGTCCAGTAAATTATCTTAGTGAATTTAGTTAATTTCCCTTTGCAGAATTATATGCTCATCACAATAAGCACCACAACAATAGTCACCATACAGTTTCAGTAGAGAGGCCAAATAGAACTGAATTACCCTCTCAAAGAGATGGTTTCTCCAAGTATGAGTTGAAGGATACTAGTGGATCAGTTGGGGAAACTTCTGGTGACTGACTTCTACCTGTGTTGCAGATTTCTAAATGACGTATGTGAGGAGTGCTGTCATTTTCACATCTCGCCATCAGAACTATCTCCCAGTGCATCAATGGGAGTCTTTAAATTGACCTAAATGTGGACTGGATCAGGCCCTTCATGAACTCTAAGTTAATTCACACACAATGGTGAAAAATAAGGAACGTTATCGTGAAGATAACTGAGGCATAGAGTCATAGGCACCATGAAAGGACGTCCTGGCGGGCGGGGGGTCTAATTTGGGAAGAAGTGGCTAAGATGGCCTCTTCAGCTTTGAAGTGTCAGCACCAGGTGGTGCAGGATTTGATGGTGGGTAGAGAATTGATTGGAATTGAAGATGGAGGACTGAAATATATGCTAAATCTTACAGCTCTCAACCTCTTTTGTGTGTTAGATATTCAAAGTATACTGATTAAAGTGTGTGTGATACATTACACCTTTACTTCTGTGCTGCTGCTGAGGGGGACGCTGCCTTTAGAGCTGGAGAGCCAGGGAGTGAATGTGAGGACAACTTAAGGGTCTGCCTCAGCTCCCTGGGATCCACAACTTTAAAAACTGTGTTTGCGAGGGTTCTGCAGCACCTCCAAGTTCAAAACAGCAGCATCCCCTGCATTAAGTGTCCAGATACTTGCTCGTATATAGTTTTGTGTATAAAGCCACAATCCTTGGACAAGTATAGTTATTACCATAAATTGGACAATATTATGATCAACACAATCACTGGAAAAGGTTTCCAGCTCCCTAAACTGTATCCTGTTGGGGTTGGGTTTTTTCCCAGAAAACCTGTTTCTTAAATGTCCATATATTATTCCTGAAAACTGTTGCTTTACATTTTTTGAAAGGCTTCAGCGCCTTTTTACTGCAAGGATAATTACATGCTTCATTTAGTGCTCCTAGTAAATTACTGTGCATATTCATATCCCTCTTTTTGAGGGCAAAGGGTCCTTACATCCTGAAATATTTTCAAAGAGGGGGCAGCAAAAAAAGTTTGAGAACCCCTGTCTTAAAGTAAACAAAATAAATTCCACTAGAATACTATTGCCCTATTCTTATCTTGATTTGGCTTCACTGGAATTCAGTGACCGAATCTGGCTCTACATGCCTGGCCACTTCTGGGAAAACCTTGCAACGCCTCATTTCCTAGCACATCCGTTTCCTTTGCATTGCATCCAAGCCATGTCCAAATGCTACAGCCTCTTCTCCTTAAGGTTTAAGGTCTCGTCTATACTACATCTATTTAGAAACTGATACAGTTAAAACAGAGCAGTTGTTCGACATCATAGGGGTGTTTGTTCAGCAAGTCTGTCAGCAGATTATCATGCACTCTTTCCCCCCCCCCCCCACTGGTTATATCCTAGCATTTTGGGGCCTGTCTGAGTAACTGCAGAGGGAACAAAAACAGTCTTGTTCTAGGGCCCAATTGTGTTCCACTGACGTCCACAGGAGTCAACACTGAAGTCAACATGGCCTATACGCAGAATTTTCAGTGTAATTTGACATAGATTGAAGAATAGTAGCATTTGGTTGCTTCCATAATTGAAACGACTTGTACCCTGTTTGCAGGTTTTTGCTGTTCTCTCTCATGGTTTGGTGTACATGTTTTTAAAGTAAGCAGATTTCATGCTCCGTACATTAGCATAAATCATTGACAGTTTGTGAGACTGAGATCGCTGGCTGGATCCACATTGGCTATGGGATTAGAAAAAGTTAGTATTTAGTATCTGAGTCCATAAAAAGTGGATTTGTCCCCTTCTTAGTTGTATTAATAATAAATTAATATTGTGAGCATGATGTGGTCAATGAGGCATGCTTTAAGACCTACAAATTGGTAAAGTTTGTTACAGAAGGTCAAAAGTGACAATAAAAGTTCATTTGACTATCTGGTAATGAATTCTTTGATCACACAGGGATAAAACAAAGGAGGAAGCATCCGCATTGTATTATTAATCCTAACCCAGAAGCAAGACTCACACACACCCCTTTTCTTCTATCCTCCACACATTCTTACAGGGCAGTGTCTGAACTTACAGGGGTCATAGGCAAGAGATACACAGCTGGGTAACATAAATTTACTCATTTTGCCCACATTTAGAGATGGTGTCATAAATACACAGAACAACATGGCAGATAGGACTGATCCCAGAAAGATGCTGCATATAACATCTCAGTGATGAGAATTTCCCATTAGTTTTATTTATATAAATATTTATATCTAGTACCTCATGAGCAAATATGAACACGTAGGGCCAGCTTTTAATTTTAATTACTCCAGTTTAACTCTGGAGTAACTATTTACCTCATTTGCTCAGATTTCCTCTAACATACCTGAGATCAAAATGTACTATGGCTGTACATCCCTGAACATGCCCGATCCCATGTGATCTCAGAAGCTAAGCAGCATCAGGCCTGGCTAGTACCTGGATGGGAGATCTCCTGGGAATACTAGGTGCTGTAGGCTTAACACCTGGCAGTAGGTATAAAATGCTTCCAACGATAGATGGCACGATGCATTGGTTGGAGTATACCCCAGTCATATCACTGGTTCTAAGCGGACCCTGCCATAGTGTGGGAATAACGCTAAGAAAAACACACACACCTGAGATGAAAATGTAGTTTGAGGTGTCTGGCTAATAATGTTAAATTACACCATATTGACTACAAAAATGATGACAGGCCAAATTAACTTGAGCACATCCTAAATTCCTCTTTTTTTCCCCCCTTCTTATGAAGGAAATCCACTTGTAAGCCCTTAAGACATTAGGCTCCTAGGAGCTATAATAATACAAATAATAGTCATGGGGTATATTAGTGTGATCTCCTGCATCATCTAGTAAGTGAAGTACTCTCTATGCAGTATTTCTCTTTCCTGGCTGTATTTTTAAAAGCCTTTCTTAGTCCCCTTAACTCCTTTGGCATTGTTAACTCATTCTGTGTTTGGGGGACCGATGGGGGGGGGGGGGTTGCCCTGAGCTTTTCCCTGAGCTTTACACAGATCACTGATTCTTCCCTCAAAGCAACTCAATGACTGTCCCCATAAAGCAGACAATTTTATCTAGTAAATGGAATATCATAATCACAGTGAAGCATTCCATCTGAATGCCTGGTACCATAACTGATAAACATGCTTCTAGATTACACAGTTCACTAATGAATCTAAGGGACTATTAGGAACTGATGGATTCATACGGTCATATCAAATAAGTATATATTTATTTCCTCACTCTCCGATAAGAGGCTTCAGTTTGCTGCTTGTACCCTGCTTAGGCTATTTTAAACTCATTCAGAATTCTTCACTGAACTTCTAAGTTACAGGGGATTCATGCTCATGAATTTCACAAAAAATCATTGGGACCTGTAACTTTCACTTAAGCTGGTACAAAGAATTATAGAGCTCGCATCTTATAGGAATGAGGCAAGGACTCCGGACGGAATCTTTGTAGAAGTTGGGGGGGGGGGGGGGGTGCAAGACCAAAGTGCCTGCTCCCTCTCCATGGCTGGCTGCTCCCTGGGGTGAGCCAGCTGCCCTCTCTTCTGGCAGCACAGCAGCCCCTGGTGGGCAAAAGGTGTAATTGCAGTGCCTCCCTGGCAGAATCTATTATTCTGTGGGGAGGGGGAAATCTGTGGGGGACATAAATTCTGCACCTCTGTTTCTTTTTGTTTGTTTGTTTGTTAAAAAGAAGGGGGCATGGGCCCCTGTGGTTTTGGTGCTGGTGGATTGAGGTGAAATCATTTTACTTATACTGAAAATGCAGCTAGGGTTGCCAAGTGTCTGGTTTTGACCGGACACTAAAAGTCCCATTACTGGAGTATCCGTGATCAGCCTCCCCATCAAGAGGACAGGAGGAGCAGCAGCTGATGATGATGATGAAGAGAACTGCCTGGCTCCCAGATGCTGCTCCAGCTTCTCCAGTGGAGAGAAAGGTATCACCACCACCAGGGTGGGCTCCTGCCTCCACTTCCCCTCCCTGCTGTGCCTTGATTTCCTCACTCCAGTGGGTGGCACACACCTCCCATGCTTCAAATAGAGCATGCCCCCTTGCTTTCCTCTTACCACTCCCCCACGCACACAGCGTGCAGGTCCCTTCACTGCCCCTTACTGCCTTTGCCCACCACACACACCCCGTGTTCTCCCCTGCTGCTAGCCAGTGGTCACCCAACTCCACTGATCCTTCTCTGCCAGTCAGTGCACCCACCCAGACCATACCCCATCAGTTCCAGTTAGTCCTCCCGACAGCCCCCATCAATGTTGGTTACTGCTCCCACCACACCCAGAACATCCCTCAATGATACTTGCTGCTCTCTGCAAAACCCTAGTGCAACCCCCCCAAAGAACAGCATTTCCCCTCAATGCCAGTTATTGCCCCTAAAGTACCAGCATCCTTCAATGCCAATTACTGCCCCCACCACCAATCTTTGAGAAATAGAGTAAGCTACCATTTTCTAATTTACCAAGAGTGTGGATTAATGCATTTCTGTCCAAATAATATTCTCAGATGCTTATTCTACTGACACTTTTAAAAATTAGTTGGATTTAAAATACAATACTTTCTTAACGAGCGAAAAATCTCTTTGCTAGCTTTAAAAAGATGTGATTTCTACAAAACAAATCTTACTGTACACAGGATGCCAGAAGCCATAAAATTTGTACCATATTTAGAGATTCTAAAACAGAAAGACGATGATCAGGACTATGGAAAATGGGACGGGTAACTAGCAGCAGCCTGGCAAACGAGTTAGTGCATTTTATAGCAGAAATACATATGCTGCCAGGTTTATTTGACATTCTCTTAGGATACTGTGTTTTTTAGCAAGGCATTCTTGTTTGCATAGCTGAAACTTTTTTTTTCTAAGTTTGTGGAACCTCTCATTTGCCCTCACCCGAAGAAAAATCTCACATTCCTGTATTCTTTGCTATCTAATAACACATAGAAAAGAAGTGGGTTTGAATTTTAACCAAGTTATAGGATGATTTTTAAACTTTGCTTTTTGGATATTATTCATGGTGGTACTTCTCACTTAATGTAGATGCACTTAAACCCGTTAAACCCATTCAATCCTTGTTTAGCGTATACTAGTAAATTACTAAAATAAACTAAACTGATTTAAGTGAGGGTCAAAGTGCATCTACGTTAGGGGGTATCACCTATTTAACTTCAAAGACTTCAAATTAATTTAGCTAAGACTGAACAACTTTTCTAATATAGATGAGCCCTAAGTATTAGGACACAATTGCAAATAGATGCACATTGGGCAAATGTCAACATGCATTTATATAATACCACACTGAATCTGGTCATTAGATTTTCTTCATTTAAGTGTGCAATCAGTTTTCTCTTTTTAAAAAATACATTTAAAAATCCCTGAGAAGGGGAAAGCCTACTTACAGAGTAGGTGAGACATTTAATAAACACTCCTAAGGTTTTTTCTACATGATTTTTCTGTGGAGAATTTTCTTGTCAGAAGGAACCAAGTATGAGTAGGGGAAAATTCTAAAAGGCAAAGAACAAAAACTTGTTTTAAACCTCTCATGCTATTCTAAGTTTCATGAATCAGCACCATCTTTCTCAATCACGCCAGCTTCCGTGGGGGAGGTGGGGCAAACAGAGAGCAGAGTCTTGGGGGAAGAACTGGGGTAGGGCCCATGGCCTTGGGGAAGAGGCAGAGGAGGAGTGTCTGGTTTTCAGCCATTAGATAGTTGACAACCCAACATTATACAGATTTTGGCTTTCCATGGTCACAGCTACCTCAGTGTCACCAAGGCCCGCTAGTAGGGTGACCAGATGTCCTGATTTTATTGGGACAGTTCCGATTTTTGGGTGGTCTTATATAGACTCCTATTACCCCCCCCCACCCCCTGTCCCGATTTTTCACACTTGCTGTCTGGTCACCCTACCCACTAGTGGCAAGAACGTCTCTTGACTGGGCTTGTCTCCACTGGCATCCAAACATTCTGTCTAAGTCGGAGTGTGATCGTTGTGGTCGTACCACCACCATACACCACTAGGCACTGTCATTTTCTACCTGTGCTTGTTAGGCTTTCTTTTCCTTTACGGACCGCCTGCCTCATTCTGAGCTCTTGGGCATTTCAATTTGCCCTGCTAGCACTTGGTCTTTTGGCCTTTTTGCAGAGTTAAATGCTTTTTCTCTTGCTCCTCTACCCTTTGCTTTCTGGGCCCACCTTTGTTGGTCAGCTGCCCATTTCACTTTCTCTCCTGCTTAAGTTTTCAGGGTAAGCTACAAATCTGGACTAAGTTCAGAGGCAATAGGAGAGGTTCATCCATCAGTGTCTCATCCCCAAATATCCTGTTTATTATCCTGTAAAGACAAAGAGAACAAAACTGAGAGAGTGAGACTGGGTAAAATGGCTTCCTTCCAATTAGCTCTTTCCATCGGTCCACCCCATGTTGTCAGAGAAAATCTGAATCTGGCCCAGTCCTGAGCACAGCTGAACACACAACTCCTGCTGAAGTCAGCATCAGCTGGAAGTGCTCAGCATCTCTCAAGAGGAGCTCAGCGTCTTGCAGAGTTGGACCCTTGAGTCTCATTTGTGATAGACTATACAGTCCCAAAACAATGGTCTCACTCTTGAGGTCAATGCATCCATGACTCCTTTTGTCTACCCAGTCCCAGCATTAACAAAGGTTAAGGCCGGCTGGGACAGATTGCACTGTCTACACTGGCCCTTTTTTTTTCTTTTTTTTTTAACATTCATGAAACCAAATCAGCGCCTACTTATTCCTTGTATTTGTTTTTTACGTAGGAACTCTAGTCTGCTGTGCCTTTTGATATTAGTGTGTCCTTTTAAGGTTTCTCAGCCTTCTTCAGCACTAGTAATTCCTCCTAATGCACTCTACTCATTAAGGGCCTGATTCTCCTGTTACACTGATGTAAATCAGGAGTAACTAAGTGTTGTTACAGTGGTGTAAAAGTTGTGCAAGTGAGAGGAGAACTGGGCTCTTGAAATCTTAATTTACTAAATCTTGCTCTCCTAAAATCTAACACTCTTGTGCCACTGTAGCCTATGAAAACTATATATTATTACTATGCTGAATTTAAGTAGCTTGTCATAACTAAGAATAACAGAGAAGCCCGGAATCCATCACACTTCTGTATTAACAAAACGATGATTCAAGATAGATTCTTCTTTAGCGGGATTTTCTACATATGCATCATGAAGTAGGTAACTTGGAAACCTTTCTGATACAGGCTTGGCTCAATTTATTAAACAACACATTTCAGTGTGGTTAAAATCCCTCAAATGTGCAATGTCCTAAGGCTTTGGATACCTGGAGAGTTGGTTCAATAATTTTTCAGTCTTGTTCTGTCTGCATTCTGGGGATCTGTAGCAGGAATTCTGAATATTGTTTCTCCTTTACCTTCATTCCTTTCATTAAGTAAAATGTTTCACTACCATCTTTAATATTAAAGTTCTCACTGATTTGGTATATGCTAAGTAACAGTTATTTAATTCTCATCTTGATCCTGTCTTCAGCTAGTAATCCTTTCTTGTCTGAGGAATCTCATTGATTTCATCTAGACTCTTCAAGTGAGTAGGATCTGAGCTTGCATCTTGCCCAACCAAGAAGTCTTTAGAGTTGTATTCCCTTGTATTCCACAAATATTCCACCTTCTACAAATCCCCTTACAGATGTACATATTAACAATCTACCACATAACACCAGAAGCAGCCCTTTTCCCAGGAGCACCTTCCTGGTTCTTACTAACTGTCCCTTGAACACAATTTCTGTCCTTTTCTGTACTTGCTGTTCTAGGGCTAGTCCTCTACATTCGGCAAACACAAGCAGTTGCAGCTCTAAAGCAGTTGGTTGCAGCCCACTGCATCTTTCTTCCAGCTGATCAAGTATCTGCTATGTTGTCCTTCAATTTCCTTTTCTTGTTGCCGAGAAGATGCATATTCTCACAAGACCCATCCCCAATCTATCAGAACCACTTGACTGCAAACTTCTAGATAGAGAGCCACTGGAGAAAATTTGCACACACTGGTAGAGCTGGTTGAATTATTTCTTGTGAATATTTTTAGTTGACATGTTTAGTCTCTGTGAGTAGATCATGACTTGCAACATTTGGGTTCGTTACTTAAAATTGTTTGCCTATGGATTTCTCACTGTTTTCATATGATTATTTGGTATGTGAAGTTGCTCAGGCTTTTTAATGGATCACCTGAGTCATATGGTATTAGTTCTGGTCCATGATTAGATCTACAGAACGTTCACTCAACTCATTTCATGATAAGTTTTAACTAAAAAATTTAAACTGTGTGGCAGGGTACTGGCCAGGAGTGTCTGAGCCAGCCCTGCCTGCCCTTTAAGAGGGAGAAAAGCCCTCTGCAAACCTCCCTTGCAGGGAGGCTAATTAGCCACCTGGCTTGCAGGGCAATCAGCCTTGATGAGTGGCACCTGGCAGCCTTCTCAGGGGGATAAAAGGCCTGCCAGGAAGCAAGCCCAGTGTGGTGGGGATGGTATAGAGTGAGGTGGTGGTTTGAGCTATTCAGAGCTGTGTGGTTGGAAATATAGAGTCTGAAGAGCTGTAAGCTGAAGACTGGATTGTATAAAGTTGTATATATTGGTGGTGGGGTCCTGCACTGTGATTAAAGAGCACTGTTTGGAGCAGAGAAGGGTTTCCTGCCTGTGTTCCTGAGAGGGGTGAGAGAGCGGTCTGTCACACGTGGTGTCAGAGGTGGGATCGCTACACCAGCAACCCAACTGGTGGCCCAAAGATGGAGGGAACCCTGCAGTGGCTCGTAGAGAAACAGAAGCAGACCCAACAGGCCATGCACGCCTTGCAGCAAATCCACCAGGAGATGCAGCTGGCTCAGACAGAGCAGCAGAAGAGGCTGCAGGACTTCATCCAGGAGCAAGCAAGTACCCAGGCGAAACTCCTGCAGCTGCTGGTGAGTCCAGGGGCAGGAGAAGGCATGCGGCCGCCGGGCTGGGGACTCTGTAAGATGAGCCCGGTGGATGACCCCGATGCCTTCCTGGGGACTTTTGAGAGGGTGGCCACCACAGCCGGGTGGGAGCGGACCACCTGGGCCCTCCGGCTTGCTCCCTACCTTACGGCCGAAGCCCAGGCGGCCTACATGGCCCTGGGGAATGCAGAGGCCCAGGACTTTGATATTGTAAGAGCGGCCATCTTGGACCGGGTCGGTTTATCACCGGAAAAGTACCGGCAGAAGTTACGGGTGGCCCGCTGGACGCAGGCGGTGCGGCCCCGGGCGGTTGCCCAGAGGTTAAGAGACTGGGCGACGCGCTGGCTAAGGCCGGAGGCCCGGTCAGGGGAGGAAATCATGGACTCCCTGATCTTGGAGCAGTTTTTGCTCAGCCTCCCCGAGACTGTCCGTACCTGGGTCAGGAGGCACCAGCCGGAGACGGTGGAGTCTGCGGTGCGCCTGACCGAGGAATACGTGGAGGCAGAGGGACCTCGGGGAGAAGACCGACCGCGACGGGTCCGGGATTTGGGGCGGCGGCCCATGGACTCCCCCCCAGCTAAGGGAAAAGGGACTGATGGGGAGCCCAGGGGGGCGCCAGGAAGAGTGGCCCGGCTTACCTGCTGGCAGTGTGGGAAGCCAGGGCACATTAAAAGGGACTGCCCAGCCATGGAGTGCGACTACTCTAACTGGTGTGGGTTGACCGAGGTTTGGGGGCGGAAGCCGTATAAGGGGATACCCACCCTGCGGGTACAGGTGGGAAGGAAGTCCCAACCGGGGGTAGTGGACTCAGCCTCTCCCTGTACGCTTGTCCGCAGAGCATTGGTACGCCCCGAGTGGCTGATCCCAGGGGCTACCATGGACTTACGGTGCATCCATGGGGACAGGAAGACCTGTCAGGTGGCCCAGGTCCCCCTAGAAGTCAGCGGCAGACTCCGCTGGAAGCGGGTCAGGGTGCCAGAGGGGTTACCTTGCCCCGTAATCATTGGGCGGGACTGGGGCCCGGTGGGAGGTATGAGGCCCCGGGCTGCCCCAAGGCCGAGCATGCGAACCCGTACGGGGGGTTCGGCCGAGAGAAGGGGCGGGTCCCAGCCCACTAACCCTGCGAAGGACCTAGACATCCAGGAAGGGCTGAGGCCAGGGCAGGAGGTGAGCTCCACGGAGGAAGCCCCGAGCTCCTGTGAGAGCCAGGAGGAAATTGAGGCCGGGGAAGTTGCCCTGTGTGGTGAGGCGCCATGCGAGTGGTGTGAGCGCCGAAGGGCACAGGGGCGGCCGATACCCTGCCTTTATTGTGCAAGGCTGGAGGTAGGGCTCTCTGCCTCAGCCGCGAGGGAAGCTGAGGCAAAAGAGGCTGGCCCTAGCCCCGAAAAGCAGGGGGGCAATAATCCACAACCCCGGACCGGGCGGCGCCGGTGAAAGGGGAAATATTGAAGGGTCCGAGCCAGCCCGATGGGGCTAGGCTAAGGGGGGAGGTGTGTGGCAGGGTACTGGCCAGGAGTGTCTGAGCCAGCCCTGCCTGCCCTTTAAGAGGGAGAAAAGCCCTCTGCAAACCTCCCTTGCAGGGAGGCTAATTAGCCACCTGGCTTGCAGGGCAATCAGCCTTGATGAGTGGCACCTGGCAGCCTTCTCAGGGGGATAAAAGGCCTGCCAGGAAGCAAGCCCAGTGTGGTGGGGATGGTATAGAGTGAGGTGGTGGTTTGAGCTATTCAGAGCTGTGTGGTTGGAAATATAGAGTCTGAAGAGCTGTAAGCTGAAGACTGGATTGTATAAAGTTGTATATATTGGTGGTGGGGTCCTGCACTGTGATTAAAGAGCACTGTTTGGAGCAGAGAAGGGTTTCCTGCCTGTGTTCCTGAGAGGGGTGAGAGAGCGGTCTGTCACAACTGCAAACCCAAACTTTACCTGTCACGAACAAAACTTCGGTCACCTTATGGCAGAGAGGGTGCAAAGATGGGTCAGAAATGTGCAAAAATGCTTACAAATTTCTCACTGCTCGCCCAGTTCTACACAAGTAATGCAAAGCCTGAGCCTGTAAACTGAAGCTTTTTTCATCTCATAGGATTTCTGACAAATCTAAGGGAAAGATTCTCATTTCTCTCTCAGATGTCTCATCAATGCAACAGGACCCAAAATACTGCACATTTGTACAGTTTTATGTTGCTGTAAAATAAAAAGGGAGTTGACACTTTGGTATGGAAAGAACTTTTGAAGTAGTTTATGTTGAAAGAATATTGGATTTACTACTTTAAAAATGTGTTAGATGCTTTAGGGAAGGCATAGTCATTTCTAGCTGGTAAAGGTGATTTTAAAAACAAATTAATTGCTGGATTTCTACACTCCAAAGTACCTCTCTAACTTTGTAAAACTGTCACGCTCCGGACATTTTGCACACTGAAGAAAATCACTGTTTTGCCTGGAGCAAGGAACATAAATGTTGCAACACTGACTCCTCCTCTAATGGGCTGAGAATGTACAAGTACATAGTTATATTGCTCAGAGCCGTCAGACTGAGTATCTTGGGAGTCAACGCTGTAAACATTAGAGATTTTTCTGAATCTCGTTTTGTATAGGGGTGGATTTTTCTTTCTCTGGATTGATTGAAGTTGTTTAACTATGTTACCAATGCTGGATTTTCATATCCTTATTCAGGAAGTGTTCCCGAACTGACATGGATCAACCCAGACTTCATTACCAGGCAAAAGTGAGTACTGTGGCTAAACCTGTTCCTACAGTGTGTTTACCTAGGCATATAAAAGATGTTCGTCATTGTATAAAGATTGATTGGTAGCGTTTGTTAATTTTAATAGGCTATTAAAAATAATCAGAAACCAGCTAAACTCAAAACAATGTGTTAGATACTGTGTAGCTAACAGCTTATGGAAAAAACTATTGTTTTGGTGACAACTGTCAGCCAGATGACAACTGTCTCTCCTATGAATTGCTAATAATAGCCTCGACAGATATTCTACTTTACAAGGACATTTAGCCTTGCACTGGTCTTTTAATTAATTATTGAAATAATCTTGAATGATTTCATTATTACCCTAATGTACATTCACATTGATGTGCTTTGGCACCGCCAGTGTTTCTCAGAAGATGACTG
Source organism: Sternotherus odoratus (assembly GCA_032164245.1). Taxonomy (NCBI): domain Eukaryota; kingdom Metazoa; phylum Chordata; order Testudines; family Kinosternidae; genus Sternotherus; species Sternotherus odoratus. The sequence goes on from JAVMKO010000007.1 coordinate 86,845,403, forward strand.
ATTGGGACCAGATTAAGTGTTTGACATCTTAGCATTCACTGACACTGGCATCGGGTGGAAGGGAAGCGCAGAAACATGAGAACAGCTAACTGAGCTGCGAAGGAGAAAGGGAGCTGTGATGACTTATAGCTCTTGATTTCAAGAATTCAGTGATCCCTTCCTGCATCCCGTGGAAGCCTGGTGCCATCCCTAACACATTTTCAGTATTCTGGGTATCACATAGGAGCTGTTTGGTTGTGTGGGGATTTTTGGTGTGTATGTGTGTGTGTGTGGGGGGGGGGGGGGTAGAGTGTTTCTTTGCTGTCACTTTGTCAAGCTGACCCACCCAGAGCAAGCAGCATGGATCCCTTTTCTTTCCCTCCTACATCAAGCCTCCCTCTCACTGAAGCCCTGTATTGCAGAGCCCTTATCTTTTATTTTGTCTTGGGAGAGGGATCACTGTTGTGCTAGGAACTTCCTTTCCCAAAGGCAGATGAGTGGACTGACTGCCTCTGCAGTATGAACAAGTCTAAGCAGGGAGTGATGCCTGACATGTGTGTGTAACAAGTGCTATCATTTACTGCATGTTCTATGTTGGCACTACTGCCTGCTAAAACTGATATTTAATTATGCTGTGGGCTGTTTATCTCCGATGAAATGTCCTAGTTAAACAACCTGGCAGGAGGATCAGTAACAGATCACATGCAGCTGTGTGTATGTGGCAAGCAGACCTTGAAGGGAAGCAGAACCTGGAGGAATACAGGTTGTATAGATTAAAGTTAGTCCTGGGCAAACATGAAAAGAATTGGTATTTGAGGGTGGGGTGGTAATTCAGGTTTAGATTCATGCCTACAATGTGTTTGTGGTTATTTGGTCTAGAACAGGGGTCTCAAACATGCGGCCCGGGGGCCACATGCGGCCCGCAAAGCCCTTCCCTGCGGCCCGCCAAGCTTCCTGGCGCCCCACCCCCCGGTCCCCCCATAGCAGTTTGCAGGACGGAGGGGCCAGAAGTGGAGGCTTCTCTGCTGCCTGGCTGGGCCGCATGTGTTTCTAGCTCTGGACTTCCTAGATTGCTCTTGCTTTGTTTGCCAAACAGCTGTTGGTGGTGCCTAGTGCTTTCCAGGAGGGAATGGGGAGCTGGGTGCTCAGAGGAGGAGGTGGGGCAGGGGTGGGACCTCTTGGAAGGGGTGGAGTGGGGGCGGAGCCGGTGCAGCAAGGGCGGGGTGTGTGTCAGTGGTGCGGCCCTCGAGCCAGTGCACTAGTCCTCATGCGGCCCTCGTGGTCATTTGAGTTTGAGACCCCTGGTCTAGAAATTGGACAACATCATCAGAATAAGCTTTCTTGTGAGAACTGAGTACTATGAAATAGGGGGCAACTTTGTCTTGTGGACAAAGCACAGAGCTGAAATTCAGGACTCCAAGTTTCCTAGCCTAGTTCAGCCACAGACTCCTTGTAACCTTGAGTATGTAACTTAGGCCTGAATTTGTAAAAGTTGCCACTGGTTTTGGGTGCCTCCTTTATCTGGTTTCTAGTTTGAGACTGTCTTTAGAGGTGGTGAGCTCCCACTGGCTTCAGCACCATTAAAAGTTGGACTTATCTGTCTCAGTTTGGGCACCCAATGCCTGGGCACCCAAATGCTTAGACACGTCAAACTAAAAGCAACTTCTGAAAACTTTGGCACTGATTCAGAGGCTTCTGGAACTCAGCACCTCTGAAAACCAGAGGTGAATTCCTGGCCGACTGAAGTCCAAGGGAATATTGTCATTGACTTCAGTGGAGGTAGGATTTCAGCCCAAGCATTTAATCTCCCTAGGCTGACTTCCTCCTCGGTGTTTATAGGGTGGTTAATCACAGCTTTTAAAGCAATGTAAATATGCTATGTATTGTTACTCCATGGTCTCAGCTGGGTTGAAGACACTGATACTTTTCATCAGGATATTTTGGTACTTCTACATCCTCAATGTTACAAAGTTTTTAAATATGCAAATTTAGTTTTTTAAAAATTAACTAAACTTTGTAACCCTCAGGAACGATCTGGTTTTGATTCCCCCTGCCCCTCCTTCTCTCCCTCCGGCCCCACCCCATGGTCTTGCTTGGCAGAGCCCTTCTTGAAGGATCTATTCTGTTCCCCAGAAATCTTTAGCTTTTCTATTGTCTGTAACTTCCAGGCCTCTATTTAATAAAGCACGGTTTGCTGCATCAATTACATCCTTACTGGTTTCATCAGTAGTATGTCGGTGTAGAATCTGACCCTACAGTTGTTGCTGTATTAGGGACACGGCTTTATTTGGGTTACTTTAAATAGAATATTAAACCCTTTATAGTGTATAGTTGCCAGGAGGAGTAAGCAACAACAAGGACCAGGTTCAGTATCTGAGTTCCTCTTAATACACAACAGAACCAGCTCGAGCCCTCACCTACTAATCGGGGAAAATTTAACTATCACCCCAGGTGCCTATAAAAGATGATACTTCCCCCCCCCCCTAGCAAGTACTGACTCTCTGCATAACAAAATAAAACTTATTAAAAGGGTGAGGATATCTAACATTAATTTGGGAACTCACCACAACCACATTTCAAAAGTCTGCGCACTGTCCTTGACCTCAGTTTTTCTACATTGCAGCATGAAAGTACAACAAATAAATTTCCCTTTAACACACCACTGCCCTCTCCCTCTGCTGCACCACACCCTCAGATGGTTGTCGTTGATCAGCAAAGACCCAGAGTTCAGAGATGTATTCATATGGGTCCACCTCCTGCCCCTAAAACAGGGGTGGCCAACCTGTGGCTCTGGAGCCACGTGCGGCTCTTCAGAAGTTAATATACGGTTCCTTGTATAGGCCCCAACCACAGAGCTGAAGCTACAGGTGCCAACTTTCCAATGCTCACTGCTCAACCCCTGGCTCTGCCTCCAGCCCAGGCCCCACTCCATTCCTTCCCACCCCCTCCCCTGAGCCTGCCGTGCCCTCACTCTTCCCCCCCCCCCCAGCCTCCTGCATGCCACGAAACAGCTGATCGGTAGGTGGGAGGTGCTGGGAGCAGGGGAGGGGAGGTGATGTGAGCCTGCTGAGGTATTACTGTGGCTCTTTGGCATGTAAATTGGTAAATTCTGGCTCCTTCTCAGGCTCAAGTTGGCCAGTCCTCCCCTATAAGGTAATGAGGGTAAGAATCAAGCAATGCCACCTGTACTACTTCTGCAACTGGCTTGCTGCTGCTATCCTTACTTCCTCCCCCCCCCTTAACAGGTGAGCTTCAGTTTAGAGTGACACCCTTGCTCTGGGTATGCTAAGTACAGTTCTGCTGCCTTTTACTCATACACTAAGGATAACAGCATTTCATTGCTCCTGCATTCAAAAGTGAATTGTAATCCCCCAAACCAGCCAAAATCAATCATTTTGGCAAAGCAGCTCTGTCTGCTGAACCCCTGGGCAGAGTAGGTGTCTGTGCATATAAAGTCTGCTCATAAAGTCTTTCCCCCCTAGTGTGTCACTAGATATCAAGGAAGAGCTCATTCACACCCTGCTTACAACAGGGCTGAGTATCAGACACCGAGACAGACCAGGCAGAGAACAATAGTTACGTGGATGGGAATTAGTTACCAATGACATCTATACTAGATTACCAAGACAGTGCAAGATGCCCACATTGGGGCCTGAGTGTGGAGAAAGGCAATATAAATGGAGTGAGTCACTTCTTCCTGAAAGCTTAGAAAAAAGTTTATACTAGTTCTGAGGTCACATGATGACATGGGGGTGCAGTTTTCTTCAGTCACCATTTCTGAGAAACTTTCTAGTTTCCTGTGTGATAGTTGGCACTTGTTGTAAGTAGGGCTGTCGATTAATCACAGTTAACTTAAGCGATTAACTAAAAAAATTAATCACAATTTAAAAAAATTAATCATTGTTTTAATTGCACTGTTAAACGACAGAATACCAATTGAAATGTATTAAATATTTTTGATGCTTTTGCACATTTTGAAATATATTGATTTCAATTACAACACAGAATACAAAGTATACAGTGCTCACTTTTTATTTTTATTACAAATATTTGCACTGTAAAAATGATAAAAGAAAAAATATTTTTCAGTTCACCTCATACAAATACTGTAGTGCAATCTCTTTATCGTGAAAGCCCAACTTAGAAATGTTGATTTATTTATTTTTGGTCCATAACGACACTCAAAAACAAAACAGTGTAAAACTTTAGAGCCTACATGTCCACGCAGTCCTACTTGTTCTGTCAAATACAAAAAGAAACAAGTTTGTTTACATTTACCGGAGATAATACTGCCTGTTTCTTATTTACAATGTCACCTGAGATTGAGAACAGTCGTTAGCATGGCACTGTTGTAGCTGGCATTGCAAGGTGTTTACATGCCAGATCTGCTAAACATTTCATATGCCCCTTCACGCTTTAGCCACCATTCCAGAGGGCATACTTTCATGATGATGATGCTTGTTAAAAAAAATAATGCGTTAATAAAATTTGTGACCGAACTCCTTGGGGGAGAATTTTATGACTCCTACTCTGTGTGTTACCTGCATTCTGCCATATATTTCATGTTATAGCAGTCTCAAATGATGATCCAGCTCATGTTGTTCGTTTTAAGAACACTTTCCCTGCAGATTTGACAAAGTGCAAAGAAGGTACCAATGTGAGATTTCTAAAGATAGCTATAGCACTTGACCCAAGATTTAAGAATCGGTAGTGTCTTCCAAAATCTGACTGGGATAGGATGCAGAGCATGCTTTCAGAAGTCTTAAAGGAGCAACACTTCTATGCGGAGACTACAGAACCTGAACCACTAAAAAAATTTACATTTTTTTCAGTACAGTTATTTTTTGTACATAATTCTATATTTCTAAGTTCAACATTCATGATAAAAAGATTGCACTACAATAGTTGTATTAAGTGAGTTGAAAAATACTATTTCTTTTATTTTTACAGTGAAAATATTTATAATAAAAAATGAGCATTGTACACTTTGCATTCTGTGCTGTAATTGAAATCAATATATTTGAAAATATGGAAAACATCCAAAAATATTAATATAAATGTATTATTTAACAGCATAATTAATTATTTTAATCGCTTGACAGCCCTAGTTGTAAGCATCACCTAGTTAGTGAGTCAGTCCCTTCTTAGGTCTTGTCTATACTACACAGTTTTGTCAACGCAAGTTGCACCAAAAGTCAAAAATTGGTATAATTACATTGCTTGAGTATGTTCACACAACATTCCTTCTGTCAGTGCAGTGTGTCAATAGTTGGAGCTCTAGTATAGACAGTGAGAGCAGTGCACTGTGGGTAGCTGTCATCTGTCTGAAAGGATGGATCCTGCACTGCTCTCATCTGTTGTGGTCACTGTTATAAACATATTGCAGATGGTCATGCAGTATATCATGAGCTCCCAGTCTAAACAGTAATCAGAATTGCCTGACCTGCTGTGTGCCATGAAAAGAAACAGCACCAGATTTCTTTTGGCATTCACGGAGCTGCTGTACAAAGGGAACCATCACTTTTGGGCTCAGGGAAACAAGCACAAAGTGGTGCAATCACATTCTTATGCAGGTCTGGAATGACTGCAGAACTTTTGGATGCATAAAGTCGCCTTCCTGCAACAGGAAAAAAAATTCCCAGGCCTTTAAATTTAAGGCCTGGGAATTTTAAGGCCTTTAAATTTAAATTCCCAGGCCTTTAAAAGGGGAGGGGCGGATGCCTGTGTACCAGAGTGCAAGGCAGCAGAATTCAAACTGCTGACCAGAATGGTCAGGATGGGCATTGTGGGATACCTCCTCCTGGAGGTCATTTATAACAATATAACCAAGCACGGTGTCTACACTAAAACTTTGTTGATATAACTTTGCCGCAAAAAGCTCTACACCTCTCATTGAAGTGGTTTTATTTTGTTAGCAAACCAGGAGAGTTTTGTCGGCAGAAGGAGCGTTGCAGTGTGTTCACCTCCATTGTTTTGTTGACGAAACCTGACTTTTGTCAAGAAAATTGTGTAGTGTAGACAAAGCCTACATGTGGAGGGAAGTTGATAGGGGAGCCCAGGCCCTTCCACTCCACCAGGTTGCTACCCAGGGCCCTGTAAGGGATACTGAAAGTCTGGCACTCAGGAGCACCATAAGGCTGCCCTCCCTTGTCCACTTCCTACCACCCACAATACTATCCAAGTTTTCCAATCTGTAGCAAAAAAGGTAATGAGAAAGCTATTAACTGCACCTTCAGTTTTTCTGGACCCAGCAGGTAAGTGCCTCTTCTTCAAGTGAGGCTTCTGAAACATTCCTTTGCGGGTGCTCCCAGTGCAGGTCCCTCTCCCTGCCTTTGCAGCACCCTTCCAAGATATCTGTGGTCCCTCTTAAGTTCCACCTCTATCTGGAGCATGCGCTGCAGGTGTGACTAGGGGAGGTAATCTGGACCCAGACTTGCTCTTTAACCCCTTCAGTTCTAATGCAGGGTTTATTCACCACATCACACATCCCCATGAAAATGCTGAATAGAGAAAAGCAGTACTTTACTACAGCTCTAGTTTTTAGCAGAGACAAGAAGGATGAACCCTAGAGAGGAAATGAGAAGGGAGCAGAAATGTTTGAGAATACATATCACAATGTGACTTTTATCAGGAAAGAGGATCGAAACCAGGAAATGACCTACAGAGTTTGCTTTGCCTTGTGGCTGTAATAACTTACTCTGAAGTAGATATAGACCTGAGCCACAGAATTCAGCTGTAGATCGTGCTTGCATGGGTGTGGTTCCAATCCATATTTTGATGATGGAATTCTGGCAAACACAGCGGCTGGAGGATCTGTTTTCCTAAAAGATTGTTTAAGTAAATAAAACATTATGATGTGGCCCCCTTTTTTTTTTAGCAAATGTTCAGAACTCTGCACTATTGTTTGACTTCGAAAGTTTGATATTAAAACACATTGGGCCTGATTCTTTATCTCACTCTTGATTTAACAGAAAGCAGAATCTGTATCTCCATAATTCCCCTCTTCATTAAAAATGGTTGTCGGAAGAAACAAATCCTTTCCTTTTTTGGCACATAATTTGGAAAAAATCCAACACTGGCAATATCTATTTGTCAAAACAAGTGATTAAACAGATTTTGACTGTTAAGAGCAATAAAATTGCTGAAATAGCAGTTGGTGCATGTTTTATGAATACAGTAATAACAAACAATCTTAGGATCCTCAATATATAGTTACCCTATTTTTCGCCCTATAAGACGCACTTTTTCTTCCCCAAAACGGGGGGGGGAAAAGTTGCTGCGTCTTATAGGGCGAATATACCTATTCGCCCCATCACAAAAAAAAAAAAAAAAAAAAAAACAGTGCGTGCGCCCCGGTTCCCCCCCTCCCCGCCGCGGGCGGGCTGCCGGGGGCGCCCCGGTTCCCCCCTCCCCGCCGCGGGCAGGCTGCCGGCGGCGCCCCGGTTCCCCCCTCCCCGCCGCGGGCGGGCTGCCGGGGGTGCCCCGGTTCCCCCCTCCCCGCCGCGGGCGGGCTGCCGGGGGCGCCCCGGTTCCTCCCTCCCCGCGGCGGGGAGGGGGGAACCGGGACGCCGCCGGCATCCCGCCCGCGGCGGGGAGGGGGGAACCGGGGCGCCCCCGGCAGCCCGCCCGCGGCGGGGAGGGGGGAACCGGGGCGCTTTTTGTGTGTGGTGGGGTTTTTCTTTTTTTTTTTTTTTTTTTCCCCCGGCTTTTTTACTTTAAAAGTCGGGGGCGTCTTATACGCCGGAGCGTCCAATATGACGAAAAATACGGTAGTTTTTTGATCAAATATATGTAAGAGCTTTTAAAAAATAAACTAGAGGGATTTTAAGTAGAACAAGTATCATTGCTAATTGTGAAACAAAAACAATGAGCCGATGCTCCCTGATTGTACTGCCGTTTGTCTGGATCCATTAGTCTACTCCTGGAGATTTACGATGGATACACAATGACTGAACTTTGCTACAGTTTAAAAGCAGCAGTAAATCAGTTGTGCTGGTGCCTCCAGCTGGTGGAGAGGGGGAAGATTCCATCCCTGACCACTGATGAGTTTCCCTCTGAAAATTCTGTTTTTACTCAGGTTTTGTGGAAGAGACCAGGATTTCTCCTTTACTCGTGTTTTTTTTTTTTTAAAACTCTAGCTTCATGCCTAGCCCTCTACCATTTCAATAAGGCTAACTGTTACAGCTGACAGAATCCTTAGGTTACAAATTATTTTCTGTTCTATTTCTAACCTGAATTTTGTGTAATACAGGAGGTCAGACTAAATGTGCTAAGAGCATTGCACTCATGACAGAATTGATACATGACATCAGGATTTCCTCTTATGATAGAAAAGTGTAATAGCGTGAGTGACAGGACTGCGATGCTGAGCTTGCAGAAGTTTAGAATCAGAGCGGTAGCCGTGTTAGTCTGGAATTGCAGAAGTGACAAAGAGTCCTGTGGCACCTTAAAGACTAACTAAAGTATTGAAGCATAAGCTTTCATGGGTTAATACCCACTTCATCAGATGCATCCGAACAATACTTTAGTTAGTCTTTAAGGTGCCACAGGACTCTTTGCAGAAGTTTGCCACTTGAGTCATGAATCATCAAAATGTGGGGCTGGAAGAGTCCTCAAGAGGTCATCTACTCTATCCTCCTGTGCTGAGGCAGGACCATCTATATCTAGACCACCCCTGTAAGTAACCTGCCCCAGTGTTTAACTACCCTTATATTAGGAAAGCTATCCTGATATCTGACCTGAATATCCCTTGCTGAGAATTAGGCTGTTTACTTTTTGTCCTACCCTCAGTGGACATGTCAGCAGACCGGGTCATAGGTGGTCATGCCTAGTGGTCGGAGCAGGAGTCAGGTCTAGTCATGTAGCTCCACAATAAATTCAATGGAAAGGGTATCCCATGGTTGAAGTGGAATGGACATGGGCTGAAAAAGGATGAGCAGGAGCACTTGGTCTGGGCACACAGGTCAAAGGATCTTATGTACTTCTCAATTGAGGTGTGCAAGTCGGGCCACCAGAAATTCCTTGTGATCAGGCTCCAGGTCTTGAGGTGGCCAGAGTGCCCTTCAAGGGGTGCATCATGGCATAACTTAAGAACCTGCAGCCTTTGTTGACCTTTCAGGACATAGATATTCTCCTTATAGTAGAGGACCCTGAATCTGGGGGCCGGTGGGGCGTCGGCATTCTCCAGAGTCTGGTCGATCTGAGCAGTGAAAAGATCATTGGGTAACAAGATATGAACTAACTCCCTTAGGCCATCGTCTGCTGTGCCATTGATGAAATTGAAAGCCTTTAGAATCATAGAGGGTGTTTCTCACCCGATTCCAGGTATTCAACCTTACGGGACAGGGTGTCAGCTTTCCCATTTCTTGTTCCTGTGTGGTAGGTGACTATGAAGTCAAACTGACTAGGAAGAGGGACCAGCAGATTTGTCGATGGTTAAGGTGTCTGGTTTTTCAAAGGTATTTCAAGTTATTGTGACTTGTGAACACTTTGACAAGGAATCTGCCCCTCCCCCTAGTTGGCACCACTTTTCTCAAATGCTGTCATGCTAGTTAAGAGTTTCTTATGACATATATCATAATTCTTCTCTGCTGAGGCTAGCCTGTGAGAATAATAGGCACATGGGTGAAGTTAACCAACAGGATATACCGGTTGGGAGAGTACTGCACCCAAGGCAAACTTGGATGCATCTGCCTCCATGGTGAATGGTTTAGCAGGGTCTGGGCATACCAAGATGGGTGCTACGATGAATTTCTCTTTTGGCTGATCAAAGGTGGTTTGGGCTTCCAAGGACCAGGTGAACCAGCCTCCTTTTTGCAGAAAGGCGGTCAGAGAGCAATTAAACTGGAAAAATCTCTCAATGAACGGCTGGTAGAACTTAGTGAAGCTTAAGAACCATTGGCTCTGGTGGGTGTCCTTTGGTGCAGCCCACTCAGAGATGGCCATTACCTTGTGTGGGTCCGTGTTAGTCTCTTAGGGGAGATAATGTAACCAAGAAATTCTATTGCATCCTGGTCAATCTTGCATTTTTGGGGCTTTGTATATAGAGAGTGTTGGCAAAGTCTTTCTAGGACAGTGCAGACCTGCTGGTCATGAGAAGCCTGATTTGTCAGAAAAGATGAGGGTGTTGTCCAAATAAATGACTACATAGCTGTCTAACACATCCCTGAAGATATCATTTATGAAGTGCAGAAAGGTTTCTGGGGGATTTCACAGTCCGAATAGCATGACCAGCTACTCAAAATGTCCAGACTGTGTACAGACAGCAATCTTCCACTAATCTTCCTCTCTAATCTGGACCGAATTATAGATAATGGGACTCTATGGGGGGGCCAGGTTAAGGTGGTTGGGGCTCAGCGGGGTGTGTGTGTGTGATGGGGTGTGGGAGGCTCATTGGTGGGGTCCAGATGCTGGGGGAGTGGGGTTTGGTATGGTGGGGATCTGGGTAGAGGTTGCTCTTCAGGCTGGTCCAGGTGCGGGGGGACTGGAGCTCATCGGGGGGTGAGGCTTGGTGGAGTGTCTGGGTATAAGTTAGTCTTAAGTTAGACATCTATCTTCTGGCCTCACCTGGCATTCCAGGAGGTGTGCTGCGACCAGGAGCCCATATCAAAGACATTATGAAAGGATAGCTGAGGGTCATCTGGCCATCTGACTACTACCCCATGCTGCTCATTCATTCATACTGTCAGTTATGACCCTGAGCAGATCAGAAGCGACTATAGGGCTTTCGGAGTGAGGGTGAAGAGCTGGAAGTGGTCATAAAATGATATTGGTCATGATTCTGAGGAAAGGTTGGAGGGAAGGCAGCAAAATAAAGACAAGGGACTTCATGAAGGCAGACCTTAGCAAACTCAGAAAGTTGGCAGGTGAAATGAGGATGATCAGACAGCAAGTGTAAAAAATCAGGGTAATAGAAGCCTCTATAAGAAAAAGACCCAAAAATTGGGACTGTCCCTATAAAATCGGGACGTCTGGTCACCCTAGGTAAGATCTTAAAGGAAGCAAGTTTAAGGGGGAAAAAAGAGTTCAGGATAGCTGGCAGGTTTTTTTAAAAAAGAAACAGTATTAAGAGTGCAAGAGCAAACTATCTGAATATGTAGGAAAGCTTGGAAATATGTTAAGAGACCAACCTGGCTTAACCAGGAGATTTTTCAATGATTTGTACTTAAAAAAAGATTCACATAAAAAGTAGAAACTAGTTCAAATGTCAAAGCATGAGTATAAATAAAAGTATGTAAGGACAAAATTTAAAATGCCAAGGCACAAAATTACATAAACTAGCTTGGAAGACAAAGGGTAGCAAGAAAACCTCTTACAAATATGCAAGAAGCAAGAGGAAGACCAAGGACAGCATAAGCCCCTTACTCAATGAGGAGGGAAAGACAATAATAGAAAACACAGCATTAACCGAAGTGTTAAATGCCTTTTTGGTTTGGTTTTCAGCAGAAAAACGTAGCAGTTATTGGATGACTAACAGAGTGAACATTAGTGTAAATGGGGCTGGATTTGAGGCTAAAATAGGGAAAGAGTAAGTTAAGAATTACTTAGACAAATACGATGTCTTCAAGTTGGCAGGGCCTAATGAAATACATCCTAATATAGTTAAGGCGTGGGAATTGGCTGAAGAGATCTCTGATAATTAGCGATTATCCTTTGAGAACTCACGAATAAGCCTGTGAATTATACGTATTTTTAGTACAAGTCATGACCAGGTCATGGGCAATAAACAAAAATCCACATCCCATGACCTGTCTAGGACTTGTACTATGTACACCTGACTAAATCTTAGCTGGGGGGGGGGGGGGGAGGGGAGAGCATGGGCTGGATGGGGCCGGGGGAGGGGGAGCTACTGCTGGGGATGAGGCCAGTGGCACCAGCTGCTAGAGGCTACTGAGCAACTGGCCCCAGGGTCGCCCACTCACCACTGCTCTGGCCATCCCTGGGGCCACTGTTCAGTTGGTCCCCAGGGCCAGCCACACTGGCTGCTGCTCAGGCAGTTCCTGGAGCCATCTGGCTGCGTGGCCAGTTCCTTGATTGGCCCTGGGGTCAGCCACACTAGCTGCTACAGAGCTCATGGAAAGTCACGGATCTCTATGACAGACATGAAGCTCTACTCATGAAGGATGGGAGAGACACCAGAGAACTGGAAAAGATACTATATTTACCTTATCTATAAAATAGGGGAGTAAGTTGGGGTGCTGAGAGCCATTGAACCAAACTGTAAACCTTGTATATGAAGGAAACCACTTCAAGACAGGAGGTCCAGCAGCACCCCTAGTTCCAGCACCTATGGGAATAAGGAAGATGCAGGGAATTCTAAACTAGACATCTTAACTTTAGTACCTGGAAAGATAATGGAGAGAATAATAAAACAATCTGCTTGTAAGCAGAAGATCTGCTAGAAGATAAGAAACGATCAACGTGGATTTGTCAAGAATAAATCATGTCAAGCCAACCTAATATCCTTCTTTGACAGGGTAACAAGCCTTGTCGGTAGCAGAAAAGCAGTAAATATAGTATAACTCAACTTTAGTAAGGTTTTAGATACTGTCTCGTGACCTTTTCATAAACCAACTAGGAAAATTATAGCCTAGACAAACCTACTATAAGGTGAGTGCACAACTGATTGATAACTACTCGGAAGGCAGTTTTGTAATGGTTCAGCATCAAGCAAGAAGGGCATTTCAAGAGAGATCCCGCATGGGATCTTGCCTGTTTTTAAATTTCTCAGAAGACTGACAAGTTTATATGCAAACAAAGGCTATGCTTTGTCTTTGACTCTGAGTAAAAGGTTGGAGGACTCACTTAATCTGAATTGAGCTGGTAAGGGGCTTTATTAATTTATTAATCAGGGTTAAACTGTCTTTTAAACCATAGTCCTTGGCAGAGGATGGTGAGGAATTATCCTTCCTCAGACAGCTCCCTGAGGCAGACATAATGCTTCAGGGAGCACTGGGAAGCACTGCCTCTGGTGAACCCAGAATGATGTGTTCTATATCGTCGTGAGGTTATCCCTGATAACTTCTGGTGAGAGCAAGAAAGGGAATGAAGCCTGAATGGTCATGGACTGAGGCATTGAAAGAGAAGTCAACGAGAACAACCAATGGACACTTGTATAGCCCTGTAGACATGTGCTTGATTTTTTGTTGATGTTAATGGTGACTGGCACTGCTCTAAAAACCCATACGTGTAAATTAGGAGCTCGGCTGATGTGGGAGGAATTGAGCAAGTCAGAATTCTAAAGTGTTATCAAGAGGCACCAGAAATGACAGCACAAGCTTATTAACATTTGAGTGTGGCTCAGTTTGCCTCAGGGAGGACATTTGAAGTGAGTTTTTCATTGAATTAAAATATAAGTGAATTATGTTAAACCTTTACAATCCTCTTGTGTGCAACAGCAGACTAGAAATTGGCTGCAACTTTCATCATTTGGAGTAGCAGCCTATATGACACTGAGATCTGATACTGGTTTCCCAGTATCCCTTTTTGTAGACACCGTTCTTATAAAGATAGGTAATTGATAATGCTGTAGCATGGTACTTTTTTTTTTTTTTTAGTAGGCTGAAGTGCCTCCCAAGAATTCAAAGGAAGCCTTTTGAAGGTAAAGAAAGGCCCATGGAATTGTTCTTGGTATTTGGCATGACTCTGCATATAGGAATCTGGTCCTCCCTCATTGGTCTGCACATCCATAGTGCAAGGAAATTGACTATATTTTGTAATGTGTGTTCTTGTGAGTAATTTGTAATATTTCATACTGGTGTAAATAGAGTTACTGCCTTCCCCTTACACAAAATGGAATCAAATTCTGCCTCTTCCCTACTTACCAATCCATGACCTATATTGCTTTCAAAATAGAATCAAGACCTGTTGTTTTGTCTAGGTATTCAGCTGGTCTCCTAGCTGGCAGTAGCTGGTCTCTGATGTTTGACTGCTCAGCTGCTCTTTCAATCATATCCACTCTGTCAAGTGGAAGGAAGAAGTTCCGAGGTCACCCTTGAACAAAAGAATTCATGAATTTGTTGCTACTTACTAATTGTCAAGTGAAACTAAGCTATGTTTTTAGTAGAGTCAGTTAAGCAAAACAAACATATTGATATATTTCATCCAGCACTTCTCTACTGAGACTAACCCTGGCAAATCAAGCTCGCAGCCAGATGCTGGTGGTGAGGAGTAGCAGGAAGGTAGTATGACCATAAAGGAGCTTCAGAGCCACCTCTGAGCAACTGTCCTAGCCCAATGGCTGCCTGTGCAGGTTCCTTATGTGGTCCCAAGGCACAGGACAGGGATAAGGGAGAATCATCTGGCTGCCCATTTACAGCCCCCAATTGTTTTTGTTGGGTTTGCCCCACATTGAATGTATCCATCTCAGGAAGTCAGTTATATTTTCTTTATATGAACCACGAATTCAAACATCCAGCAGCACTTTAGAAAGCAACAAAAATAATTAACAAGAAATTGATATAGATTAGGGAGTTCATTGTTCCCTTTGGGCATATGTGTCCACTTCTTGTTAACATTAGTAGGATGCCTGATTGGTCACATAAAGGTTTTCCTCGTTGATCAAAAAAATTGATCCTTTAAAGATACAACGAAAGAGTAGGGCAGCCTACTGACAGCCCTACTAAAGAGTCTTTATCTTGAATTTATAATCAGCCAGGAACTCCATTTCTTATCCAGAAAGATAGGACATTCCACAAGTGAGACACATGATACAATACATGGGGAAAGGGCACCAAACAGTGAGGTCTGCACACACATATGAAGTACTTTGCATACAAAAAGCCAATCAGAGCTGAGAGATCACCTGGAGACATACTAAATATAACACTGATTTACAGATATTTCTTCCGCTTCAGGGAGCTACAACTATTGAAATCCTCTGCTGATCTCCAAAGCTGAAGGAGCTCTAAATGACCCTGGTATAACTCACCAGAAGTCAACAGGGATGAATTTGGTGCACTGTCTGTCAAAAGATCGTATTCGTAAACCAGCCAGAACAGCACTTCACATTTTACTTTAAATGATCAGGTGATGCCTAGAGCCCCCTGTTTTTGCAGATATGAAATGATATGAAATTAAAAACAATGCATAAAACAAAATGAAAAACTCAGCCCTCAGTGTGAGCTCCTGTCCCCTGGGGCTGGGCCTAGCTCCCCAATCTGGGCACTGCAACCTGGCACAGGGGGTTGTGCTACCACTCAGGTTTGGCCCAGCTGCCCCTCAGTCATCATGAAAGAAGGCAGCTGAGACAAATGTGAGTGAGTGGCATTATGAGCTGGTGCATGGGGTGGCAGTGCCACTCACTCATATTTAGCCTAGCTGTCCCCCATGAGGATGATGGAGGAGCAGCCAGGCCAAACCTGAGCAATGCTGCAACCTTGTGTGCCACATCGCAATGACTGGAGCAGGGAGCCGGGCACAGCGCCACAGGGCAGGTACTGCTGGGTTAGTGTGAGGTAGATTCACTCTGCAACACCCCTTTCCCGCTGGGGGGCAGGACCCTGCCCTCCCCCATTTGGATAAAATAAAACCAAATTCCCTCATCCGCCCTATAAAGTTAAACCCACTAAAATTCACCAGGCCCTAGTTATACCCCAGTGTACTCGGTGCTCTACAAATGCATAGTAAGCGACAGTCCCTGCCCTGGAGAATTTACGTTAAACTTCCTTTTATTTTCTCCATCAATATTTTTTTCAAGAAGTGAAATACCTCTTAGGACCTTGGTTTCCTCCATCTCCTGTTAGAGCTGGGTGGAAGAATGATTATTTAGGAGCAGATGGCTGTATCTGCCATAAGCTTGCATTTGCAGAGGGGCAGGTACTGGTGGTATTCACACCTCCGCATCTTCTGTCCTTGTTTCTGTGTTGTATGTGTCTAATATATATTGGGCCAAAAAGTGATTGAATTTCCACAGGTGGATATTCTTTGTTGCATTCATTTAAATGGTCCTTTCATGCTACACCCACGCCCAAAGTGATCATCTAACATTAATATGTATAATCCTATCTCTTAGTCATACACTTTCGTTAAGTCTTTATTGACCAAGATTTTATCTAAACAAGTTATGTAAAGAATATCAGGCGGAAGAAAACAACCTCAAAGGATCTTGATATACTAGCTCGGGACAAATCATGAGTTTCCCTAATCAGTGTTTATTCAACTTTTACCCACAGAAATTCCTATTAAAGTCAACAAGTCAGATCCTAAGCTGGAGGATAAATCCGCATAGTTTCATTAAAGTTATTAGAGCTACACTGTCTTACTCTGAGGAGCTTGCCCAGTCACTCATAGACTAAATAAAAACACAGTTTTGCCTACATACTTTTACCTATTCAAAATGAATCCCTTGTTGGTATAGGGCAAATCCAGAAGACCTGCCCCCAAGTAGGGGAAATGGACTAAATGATTCTTACGGTCCCTTTCAGTCCTACTTTCTATGAGTAATGTAATTTTTAAAGTATTTCAGTGTGTCAAATGTCTATTAAGTGCATTTCTACAGTGCTTTTCTTTTGATATAGTTATTAATCTAAATTTGCAAAATTAAGCCAGGTATTTTTACTAGATAGTTGCTAATTTCTGTGCTGTTCCTTTGAATTTTTAATAGAAGCAAATACATAAGGATTTTTTATAATTAGGAAGACAAAATACCAGTAATTTGCTTTTGAAAACAAATTCTCTCTTGTGGTTGTCCACAGACAATGTCCACAGACAATGTCCACAGTCCTTCAAGAAGCTATACACAGTCATAGTCCCTTTGAACTCAGTTGAGTTCAACCAACGTGTATAATTTATTATGTGTCCTTGTAGAATCAAGCCCAGATTGTATCAGAATAAGTCACTGGGGAGGGGGGGAATGGTGTAATTTAGCTGATGTCAGCCAATTCTGAATTTGGGCCATTCAGCTTCAGTGACTCCACAAACTTAAAGTACTGCCGAACTTTCTTTTTTGAGACATAAAAAACAGTTTAAAACCTCCAAAACAGGCTTCTTTCGTGAAATTCCACAAAATTGAGTTGTATTAACGAAGAAATGTTCAGGGAAATACTTTTTTTTTTTTTTGAGAAACTGCTTATAATTTACTTGTGTCTTCAAGTTGGATTTAAAAGCACCAGGAAGCACCTTTGAAATGAAAAAGTATGAATGCAGTCAGTAACTCTGCCTGGCATTACTTAAGCAATAAAAAAAATAAGGTGTGTGTCACACTGGGATAGTGCCATGCCTTAAGTATTTTGTTAGACACAAAACTGAAGGTGAAGTGCTGCTAACATCCAAAGGGTGCTACTCTGATTCACAGTCAGATACAACCTTGGGGGATAACAAAATGTGTTTGTGTTAATATAATTACAGAAGATGGAAAATAAACTCTTGAATAACTTGTTGGGTATAAAATATATTGTTACACCAAGAAAAATGTTTCCAAAAATGGTTTAAATTAACTGGAGGGCAGGGCCGTCACTTGTATTTAAAGTGTAAGAACGAACACCATCCATTTTTTGAAACATCCAGTAGCTCCTTGTAGCTAAATGAGGGGAGACCAGAACTTGCATTCCTGGTGTTTCCAAGGTGGAAAAAAAACAGAGGGGAGCCCCCCCCCCCCCTTAAATAAAGAAAAGTGGTAAGGATTGTTCAGGCCCCTTTTATACATCATAAAGAAATAACAATAGTTATAAGCCAATTTTTAAAATATTTGCAGGTCATCATGAACATACATAAGGAAACACCTAAGAGGAAGTTATTGAGTAAACTTTTTCATTTAACTGTGTGGTGTGATTTTGTCTGCGTGTTGATTTTTGTTTTGTTTTTGTTTCCCCTCTCCCTTTGTTTGATATTCACATAATGTATCAGTGATGGAGTCAGATGCTAGACTCCACCCAGCAAGTTAAAGGAAACAAAAGCCAAGGACAAAACGCTCTATCCTAAGAGCAGTGAAGGCAAAGCACATCACAGCACTCCTTTTCATAAGACCAGGGCCGGCGACAGGGGGGTACTATGGGTACAGCTGTACCGGGCCCCCCGACTTTAGGGGAGCCCCGGTACACCGCTGTACCCGTTGTGTCCCCCCTTGTCACCGGACCTGGAGAGCGGGGAAGGGGCGGGGAGGCGGCGCGGCTCTCCCCCGGACAGTGTGCCTGGCCCCGGCAGGAGCAGAGAGCCCGGCCGCGGTAGCAGCGCTGTCGGGGGGTGGGGGGGGAGAAAGGGCGGCTCACGCTGCTCTCGCTCTCGCTCCTGCTGCCGCCAGCTGTCAGCTGGCCGGGGGGGAGCACCGGCTGGGCTGGGGGGGGGGGAGCGCCGGCTGGGCTGGGGGGGCCCCCATCCGCTGTCGGCTGGGCTGGGGGGGGGGGCCGGCTGGGCTGGGGGGGCCCCCATCTGCTGTCGGCTGGGCTGGGGGGGCCCCGGCTGGGCTGGGGGGGAGGCCCAAACTATCGGAGTAGGGGGCCCCCAAATTTCTGTCGCCAGCCCTGCATAAGTCCAGTAATGTAGGGGATTTATTTCCAGACAGATTTATCTGCTTTCTGGAGAAGAAAACCCTGGAACAAATGTAGGAGACTTAGAGCTAACAGGGGTCTCTACAGGAGATTTCCACAACATTCATCTGAGGAAGTGAGTCTTAGCCCACGAAAGCTCATGATCCCTAAGATCTGTTAGTCTATAAGGTGCTACAAGGCTCTTTGTCACTTTTGCAGATCCAAACTAACATGGCTACCGCTCTGATACTAGGGTGGTTTCTAGCAATTTATATATGACTTGTAGAATTATAGTAGATCTGTCACTTCCCTGTTTGTTTTTGCCTAGGAAACGTTTTGGGGTTTTTAATGTCATTTAGTCTCATTCTGAAGAGAATGGGGTATCTCCCTCAATAGCATTAATGAAAGTTCTGCACTTGCATTGAATAGACAATAAATTCCTGAGTGTATAATTTGACACACTGCGCACATGAAAATACCATCAAAATAAAAAAAATCTCTGATTTTGTAGTTTTTGGTGCATTTTGCAAGCTCTGAAAAGAAAGATATCTGAACTAATGCCCAAAATCACAGAACAGCACTGGAAAATAAATGTAAAGGCCTGGCTTAGAGCCACAAAAGCCAGGGACTTTTGGACCAAGGACCAAAAATCCAGCACAGCCTCAGCTGTACTGCCCAGGGGTCTGTTATGTATTTGGATTTAATAAAACATGATGTCAAATAATGATCTCAGATGAAGTTTTGTTTAAGGAAGACAGTCAATCAATATTTAATACAGCACTATGCAGAATACCAAAAGAAACTGGAGAATTTTGGCACCTCCCTTCACTTCCAACTAACTCCCCATAATTCATCCTTGATATACCAGTTTAAAACAAAGATCCTACAAAACTTTTCTTTCCCAGGGCTGACCTTGCTGAAACTTTCTTTCTCGCACTTTGATTTCATTTTTAATACTCTTACCTAATCAATAACCCAATGACACCTGAAATTAATTTGTCACTACTGAGATCATCTGTGACTCTAATTAGCTCTTAATGCTATTACTTTAATTATAGATAAGGCTACATTTATGTGACTGAGGTGACATGGAAGGCAGACCTCCCTGACATTCTCTGCTTCAGCCCTAGGGGCTGCGGGACTTGATCTGAGAGCCAGCAGGGCCCTGACAGGGTTCCAGCAACAGGCGACAGCAGTGACAAGCGACAGGGGGTCCCTCCAAGGGCCAGGTGGCAGATTCCTGAGGGGGTCCTCCTCAGGGTTCCAGTGACAGGCAACAGGCAGTGAGAGAGAGGGGGACGTCTGGAGCGAGCAGTTGTGAGTGTCCTGTTTTCTCTTTGGGAAATATGGTCATCCCCTGCTGCTCCCAGCCACCATGGGGGGAGGGGGGGCTGCAACTTCCAGCTGCCTCAGGTAGAGAGGGAACCCCACAGCTCCTAGCCACCATGGGCAGGAAATGAATCCACAGTAGCAAAAGTCACAGGCAGGTTGTGGCTTCCGTGAATTTTTGTTTATTGCCCGTGACCATGGCAAAATCTTAGCCTTAATTGTAGAACACATCCATTACAAAATAGACATAGAAATTTGTTGTCGGTTACTAGCATCTTATCAATTATAATGCACATTTGTAAGTATTTTTTGTTAATTCTTAGTAGTCCTTCCTAGGCATCTGAACTAAGTCAGCAGGGTCAGGGTAAAAAGCAGAGTGTATAATTTAAATACAATCCTATAATCAGAGAAATTTATTAGTCTAAAGAAAAGCACTCTTTAGTATGACACAGCACTTTGGCTAACACAAAGGTTTCTCGGATTTTGAGGCAAAGAATCATCAGACTTTACTAAACAAAAGAGTGATGGAAGATTAATATAACAGCTCTGAGAGAGACCCTGAAGTTACTGTATATACCAAACATACTGCAATAACTAGATCTGATCAACAAGGGTCAATTTTCACTTTAGTCCAATATCAATTTTTGTAGTTATTAATACTTGGGGACTTTTAGGGAAGTATTTATTCTTAACATTTTTATATGTGGCAACAGTGTGTCTTGTCAAGGCTTTTAACAGGTTTTCTTTTCATGAGTCATGTAATGTACTTTCTTTGTGTATAAATTTTGGTGCCTCTGTAGTTTCTAACGTGGAGAGAGGATACAAACTTCTGCCTCCAATCACTGATAGAGAGCTCCTTTAGCTCAAACCTGTACTTTGAAGGCAGAGCATTGGTTCTACTGCCAGTTTTGTCTGATTTAGCTACTGATTGTTTCTATAGCTTGCAGCACATGGTTTCATTACAAGTCTAGACAGTGCTCATGTGACCCACACACCTCCTGGGTAAGGTGTTCTGTCCCTTTAGTGGACCCAAGACCACTTCGAGATTAATAAGGGCCAAGTGGCAGACTCCTGAGGGGATCCTCCTCAGGGTTCCAGTGACAGGTGACAGGCAGTGAGAGAGAGGGGGGCGTCTGGAGCGAGCAGTTGATACAGCTTTAGCAAAGGGCCATGTGGCTTTTAGCTCATTCAGTAGAGACTCATGCATTTAGCTTTAGAGATCCCAGGTTTGATTCCACCTGCTGACAACCAAGGTCTGTTGTTGTTACACCCAGAGCTGGTTCATATGAATTGTGAAGGTGGGATGGTGGGGGGAGAGAAGAGGTAGTTCTTCTTTAGAGACTTTGTGTATTCACACTTAGGGATATTGGGCTGCTTAGTGGTACGTAATGGTAGAACCATCTCCAAGCAGTGTCCATTAAAGCACTCACACCCCCTCCACCGAGTGCCTCTGAATTAGGGTGACCAGATGGGAAGAGTGAAATATCAGGACACACTCCGTGAGCGGGGGGGGTGGGGGTGGGGATGGAAGGGGGCGGGGCACCAGCAGGGGGCGGGGCATGAGCGGGGGGGGCGGGGCACCACAGGCAAAGGTGCAGAGCCCTGATCGGAGCCATGAGAGGGGGCACACAGCCCTAGGAAGCTCAAAAAGCCTGTAGAAAGCATGGGGTCAGGGGCACAGGGCTCCGGCTCCAACCCCCGGCCAAAGCTGCAGGACAGACATGGGCGCAGGATCCTGGTTGCAAAGTCAGACCCAGCCTGCTCTGGGTAGAATCAGCATGTGCAGAGCAGGTGCCTCCTTTCCTTGGCTCTGCCATGAGCAAGGTGGTCTGCACACACTCTGCTGGGGAGGAGGATGCAACCTCTGACACTTACCTATTATGCCCAGAGACTTCCCCCCAATACATGCACAGTGTGTTGTTCACACTACCCCTCCTACGCTCCCCCGCCTGTAGATAAATCTCTGCATTATGCATTTTTGTTTAACTTTTATATGACTTTTGTATTATGCCTTTTCATATAATCTTGTTTTAGAAACTCTGTATTGAACTTTGATAATATGTTATAGCCCCTAAGGTAGTATAATTAAGGTAAAAGAAAAATGTCTCTGCTAGGAGTAGAATAAGATCTTCCCCTCCACTTTATAATCATATAGTGATTACCTGCAAGCAACGGGGGGCTTGCAGGTAATCACTGCTGCATCATGCAACAAGGCTCCCCTCCCCCAAACGCCAGAGGAACCTGTCACCTGCCAGGGGCCAAGGGAGTCCCAGGCTGGGGGTGCTTACCTGGGGTGGCTGTCCTGTCCTGGGGAGTATCTGGCAAGCAGGCAGGTTCATTCGTCTGCTCCTCTCCTGTAGCTGCTCCTGGGATCCAGTGAGGTGGGGGGATGCCTGGGGCTGGGGCCAGCCAGGAAGTATCCAGCAGGGTGGCTGGCTGGATCCAGGTTTGGGAGGTGGGGCTGGGGGGGGGGTCTCTTCCCCCACCCTCTTCTGCTGGCGCCTGCACTATGCATGCCCCACAGGCAGCAAGAAGGTGAGAGACCTGTCCTCCTGGCCATCATCACCTCCTGGGGTGTGGGGCCAATTATGGACTCAGCAGGGGGGGAGGGGCGCAGGAGCAGGCCACGGTAGATGGAGGCTCTCTGTTTGGGTGTGGGAGGGGAGTGGGCTCCCCCCCCCCCTCCTTACAGGCAGCAAGCAGCATGCTTCTGAGGCAGGCAGGGGGGCAGAGACAGAGCTCTCCTGACCTGGGCTGGCCATTGCTTGCTGCTGCCAGCCCACCTCCTGCTACCCCCCTGAAATGCTGTGCTGTCTCCCCTCACCCCCCCCCCCTTCCTGCGGGGCTGGCCGGGCGCTGCCTGATTGTGTGGGAGGGTCCTCCCCAGTCTCTGTCAGCCAGAGAGGTGGGGGGAAAGGACAGGAGCAGGCTGCGATCTGTCTCGGGGCAGGAAGTTACCTGCAGCACTCTCCCGACCGAAACTTTAGAGATGAGCCCTGCCTGGGCAGGGCTCACGCAGGCAGCACATGGCTGCCTGGGGCAGTGGGCGGGGCCATGTTGCCTTCATGAGCCCTGCGCGCCAGGGATCATCTGCAAAAATCGGGACAACAGGAGTCCCGACGGGAGTCTGATCGGGACTCGGGACAGACACACAAAAATCGGGACTGTCCCGATTAAATCGGGACATCTGGTCACCCTACTCTGAATGAAAGCGCAGCACCCTTTGCCATCTCAGTCCCTTCCAGCCTCTTTGCCACTCCAGTTGAGTTGGATCTGGATTATTTTTATCCATTCTTAGTGTCTTTTAGTATAGTTTATAGTTTAGTGATAAGTACCGTTAGTTAGCTTGGGTCCAGGTTATGGCAGAACTGAAGAAAAAGAAGAATCTGGGATTCAAGGGACGTGCTTTGTGGCTGTAGTGCTTAGGAGAGGGCTATTCTCCTTCTAGGTGTTCGTCTGCTAGGCTTTCACACCCAGAGCTCACAGGGAGAGGCAGAACAGATTCCAGGTGCTTCTCTGAAGGTAGCTTTTGGGACTAAACTCTTTGTATCTGGGCATTCATCAGATCCAAGGTCTCAGAGGCCAGTTTCAGCTCTGGTCACTTCCTCCAGTTGAAGCAGCTTAAAAGTTTCAGGAAATTGGAACCCTCATCGGGTCCAGCTTCAGATCCTCCTGTTTAAGAAGTCAGGTCTTTGAAATATACTGCTGCTAGAGAAGACTTGACTGCCTATTACAGAAGCAAGGGCCACGTCCAGCTGTGTCGATTAGGAAAAAGAAGGCAGCAAGGCAAGCAGACTTGATGAACCCATGTAATAGGGGGAGTCTACCTCTGGGCTGCCTCCACCCTTTGGTTGGTGGAATTTTATCCCAGATGTTACTAGCATGTGGAGAATGGCGTTCGCTGGAATGTCCTGTGGCATTCTCGTGACATGTCTGAAAAGTATAAGGTGCTATCTGTGGACAATGGCCCCAGCAGTTTGTAGACCAGAGCGACCATAAAAATCTGCATTAGAGATTAAATCATTCCACGTTATGCCCAGTGTAAGATGTTGGCATTTTGTGTGGAAAGCCTCCCGCTTTTCCCTGTCTGAGTGGTGCAGTGTCCATGTTTCACAGCCATACAACAGTATGGGGAGGCTACAGCTTCAATAGATCTTGAACTTGATTGTTGTGCTGAGATGATGTTCATTCCATATTTGTTGTAAATGACCCATGGCAGATGCTGTGATGACAGGCTGTTGGAGAACCTCCGTGTAAGAGTTGGAGGAACTGGGGAGTATAGAGCTGAAATAGCAAAAGCTGGAGACTACTTTGATAGCTTCGTTATTCAAAGAGATTAGAGTTGCGGATGGACCTGGTCCTAGATTTTGAAGCTTTGTATTTCATCACAAAACATGGAAGTCAATCTTAGCCAACTCCTCTTCCATTTGTTGGAGTTCCTCGTGGAAACCCATTGGGGCTCTGTACCAAAAGAACAATGTCATTGGCATAGTTGAGGTATGAGAGCAAGAGATCAGCAATCTTATTGCATATGGACCTGACGAAATGCATCATTATGAAATCCATTGCCCGTCAAAGTGCTAAGACGCAGCCCTACGTGACAGCAGATACTAATTTAAATGGTGCCAGTGTCCAATTCCCGAGACATGCATGGGCAGTGGTTCCATTATGCAGCTCTCTAATCAAGTCCAGAAGAGTGCTAGGGACACCTATGCCCTTTAACGCCTTCCATAGCATGACACCGTCAACTGAATTGACTGTAGCCTTAAGATTGACGTACGCTACATGCAGGGGCTTCCTGAACTCACGGTATGTTTCCAACAACAAGTGGAGGGCCAAAATGGTGTCTCGTAAAGCCTGACAGTTGGGGGTGATGCTTCCAGTGTAGCGGAGGCTCCAAGTGTTCCAGAAGAACATCTGCAAACACCTACCCTGGAATGATAGCAAGGTGATTGACTGGTAGCTCTTACATTCATTGTGCGGTCCCTTGCCCTTATAAGGTGAGATCACAATACCGTCCTTCCAGGAGGTTGGCAAGGTTCCAGTTCTCCACACCAGGTAGAAGATGGCCAGAAGTGATTCCACTATAGGGTCCATAACACATTTTAGCAGCTCTGGGGAGGATGCCAACAGCACCAGCTTCGCAAACGTTTTTCGGTTTACAAATGAAACACTTCACTTCATCTAATTTTTGTGCATCACAGAAATTAGAAGTGTCTGGGTCCGGAACCACAGTGGCTGCCAGATCATCCAGGTCTGAGCAAGAAGAAGCTGGAGGATAGTTCAGGGTGCTGTGATAAAGTTCCACCCAGCATGAGAGGATGTCATCATCTGATTTACATGGATGGCCTTGGCTGTCATTCAGGATGCCATTCATAGCGACTACCTCTTGACCGCTGAGGTTGAAAATTGCGTGGAATGCTGGCCCCTGGCTAAGACAAATTCAACATCAACCATCACTTGGTTATAATATGCCTTGTGATTGTGGAGTACCAGGGTGTTAAATTTTCACTTCAGCTGATTACAAGTGCACCTCTTGCCATGCTGGCAGGCTGTGGCCTTTCATTTAATTATCTGGAAGGTCTCCTCCAATTGCCAGGGTCGGCATGCTGGGGGCCTATAGACAATTGTCCACTCAATGGATTGGTGGAGGATAGAAGTGAACAGAGACCAGGCAGTCTTCATGCTGTCCGGAGGATTTGCTAGTTCCGAAAATCTATTGCTGACATCGATACAAAATCTGTTGGTTAAATCTGGCACACAAAGTGTGTCAGTGTCAAACTTCTTCATCACAGAGGGCTTATCTGCTCGTCAGACTGTGAACACCATCTGGGCAACCACTAGGTGGTGATCTGTGTTCGCCGTTTTTTCTGCACCACAACATACTCTACAGAAGGTGAGGAGATGCCTGCCATGTGTGATGATGTGGTGCAACTCCTTGTGAGTGATGTCATTGTGAGAGATTCATGACATCTGGTGTATGCGTTGCCACTCTAACCATGACCCAAGATTTGAAAGATTCAGGGAGGCTCAGAATTTGAGAAGGCAGCAAGAGTTATCATTGGGTATACCTGAACCATACTGATCAATGACCTGTTCAAAACTAGTTCACGGGGAGCCAGTAACTGCAATTAGGTCACCAGGTTCATGAGATTTTCATGTGGAGGGACTATGCGTACTAGAGATTCCAATTGATCATAGAAATGGTGTTTAACTGAATCAACAGATTCCTCTGTGGGTGCATGGATTACTGTGACAGCAAGATAACTGTGCTAATTTTTCATATCTTGGACATTTCTGCTAGAATATCGGCTTTTGCAGTTTCTCTGGGGAGATATGTTTGGCTTTGCTTTTCTTCTCTAGTTCTGGATACTAGAATCAAACAAGATCTCCATTTTGAAGGGGAGGTCTTTTCAGGTGAGTTGCTGAAAAAGCTGAAGGAGACAAGATGACCCATTCTTTGAGCTTGATTTCTTATAGGAGAAGTCCTTCTCTCCATTATGAGAGACAGCATTATCTGCAATCTTCCTTGGCTTACTTTTCAAATAAGGTTTCCTAGTTCCAGTTCCTTGAAAAGTGTGTGTGTGTGTGTGTATGTACATGCACGTGTTCACACGCAACTACTCAAGACCTGCTGCTACATACCTACTGTTTGGCCAGACTGTTGCTGATCTAACCAGTTCATGGTTACGGCATACTTTGATTAATAACCTGCCTATGTGTATTGCCTCATTTTTGTGTGTGTCTTGGAATTGCTGTTCTGGGGTGTATCAGAGAGTAACATTATGGCGATGAGTGGATCAATTCTGCAACCCAAGCTGCCTGCATGTCCTTTAGCTATTGACTGGCCATATTTTATTCAGAGTGCTTGGAACTATGTGCAGATTGTGCAGCTCTCTGATGCTGCTAGGTCACCCCTACTGAAGAATTGCTGTTAGGCCATGATGGGCACTGACATTTACGATGAACTGCTGGAGCTCAAGTTCTCCTTTGATGTGGCTGTGCAGTGCCTCAACAACTATTTTTGGACTGGAGATTCTGTTAAAGAGGAAAATGTTGTTTTTTGAAGCTCGCCAGCCGTCCAGTGAAACCATATGTGAATCTGCATGTTTGCGGCAGTTGGGTCGTGACTGTGAATCTGGGGACATTATAATGATTATGCTCCAATATTTTTGCGATTTGGTGTAGTCAATGACAGCCTAAGCAAATGGCTGCTGACTGAAGATGCTAAAACACTAACGTTTGATGCAGCAGTTGCTAAGAGTGAAGCATTTGAAAGGGGCTCCGTGTGCCAGATTGCTGCTGCCTTCAGTGTCTACACTTAAATCATCCGCTGCTTGTCCTCCTTCTGTCACCCAGAGTCACACGAGGCTACCTGCGCCTGCTTCATGGCCTTGGCAGCAAAAGTTGCCAGTTTCTCACTGTTTGTGCTGTGGCATTATGGGTCACTTGGCCAATTTCCTGCCTACCCAGCTAGGACTGCCAGGCTTGTGGGAAAGGACACTTCAAGTTAGTGTGCTCTGTACTCTGGTTCACAATGATGGGAGGCCTGCAGCTCATACTGTGAATGTGGAGTCACATGAGACCATCTTTACTAAAAGAAGCATCAGGATCTCTGGTACTGTCTTCTCATGTACCAAGCTGCTTGAGGTGGTATCCCTTATTGTGGAAACTAATAGTCCTGATTTGAGGCTTTGACACAGGGAAATTCTGATTTTCCTGTCTCAGTTTCCATATATACTATTATATTTTGGAGTATTTATCTTAAAAACTCTGATAGATTATCTAACTCATCTTTGGAAGTTCATGTGGCAGGTATCTCAGCTTACCATATTTTGGATGATGGTTAATTGCTGTCTGTGCATAATACGGCTAAAAAGTTTATGAAAGGGTTAGATAGCCATTAAGAAATCCTGTCCCTCTTTGGGATCTTAAATTGATATTCTCTACACTCATTAAATCATCTTTTGAACGCTTGCCTGAGTGTTATTTGTATTATTTATCTCTGATGATGGCATTCATTATTGCCATAAAATCCACCAGAAAAGTGATTGAATTAAATGACTTGAGGGTGGTCCACCATTTACCATCTTTTCATAAAGATAAGGTGGTTCTTAGACCTGATCCCAGGTTTTAGCCAAAAGAGGCTTCTGAATTTCACCTTAGACAATTAATTTTTGGGTTTTTTTCCTCAACGCCTCATCCTATTAAGGAGAAATCTGTTTTCCATATTTTGGATGTAAGAAGAGCTGTAATTTTAATAGGACAAAATGGCGTTGAAACTCATCTGATTATTTCTCTTATGCTAAGAGTCACATGAGTTATATTTTGTTTAATCCATCTGCAAATGGTCTGGGAAAATAATGTATTACCTGAAGTTGATGTACCTACAATGGTATGCTCTCATTCCACAGAGCTGTGGCAGCATCTCTTTTCTTGCCTCAAGCAACTCTTGGTTACTGAAACTTGCAACCTGGAGTTCTGAATGCACTTTTATTAAACATTATGCTCTTGATTTGGCTTCAAGGGCTTATGCTGGAGTTGGTAGAGTGGTGCTTTAGTCTGTATTCTTTGAAGACTCCATTCCCTCCTTCGGGTTATTTTCAGCACTGCTTATCAAACTACCCATAAGTGGGAACATGCAGAGCCACTTGAGGAACAAATGAAGGTTTCTTACTTATAACCAAGTTCTTTGAGAGAGCTCTACACATTCATGCTTCCCACATGCCTTCCCCTCTTTCTCGGTGTCCTTTTGTTTTGTGTCTCTGGGTTGGTGGTAGAGGATACTGCACTTCCTTGCATAGCCTTAGTGTCTCTGAACATTTGAGAGTGAGGGGAAGAATAAGAGGGGGCACGCGAGCGCTCTAATGGAATCTGCTTGGAGAAGGTTCTACCATTAGGCATCGCTAGATGGTGCAATACCCCAAGTATGAATAGGCTGAGCTATCTCAAAGAACTCGATTACAAGTAAATAACCTTCATTTTGTTCCATGGGTTGGGGTTGAGCTTAGAAAATGTATCCAGAATGGGTATGTATTTGTGGAGGAAGTTTGGGAGTCATGGATGGACCTTTCCCTTCTCTTCATGTTTCACAGGAAACTGTTTCCCCCATCCAGGACCATGATGAAAGGGGAAAAAGTATTCCCCAAGGTGCTCTTGGGTTAGTACAATACAGCTTGTACTTGATATCACATTGCAACGGTAGCAAATGTACCAGCATTTCAACCAGTCATTGGTGGGATAGGGGACCTCTGAAGCTGTGGTTTTATCAGAACCAGCTCTGAGATTGCTGAACATAGGCAATAAACACATTTGCTAAAACTGTTTGCCAGATATTTTTGGTAAGCCTTCTATGTCCCACCTCTACACCAGAATGGGGCAATCTGGGGCTAAAATATCACCTCCATGCAAAAATGCCCAGAAGGGGATGAGCTGAGGGGGAAAATGTAAAGTTGACATATTATCCTGTCATGCAATTTTCCCTTCCTCTCTTCTATGCCATGCAGATGAGAAGAGAGCCTGGTTCGTAGTAATTTAAATTGTCTTAGTATCTGAGAGAATAGAAAAAAGGATTAAAAGGGAGAGAAAGTGGACGAAACCTGGAAACAAACAATTAGCAAACTGCAGGCAGGTTACTAACTAAAGAGCTAGCCAGTCTACACTTTGTTTCTCTTTTTCTTTCACAGTTTTCTGACATTTCATTTCAGCTCACGGAGCGCTCAGTTATGCCGTCTCTTAGGCTGAGCTCTGCTAGTTGAGGGGAGGAGGTGCACAGCACCAGTGTCAGGAGGTATTATTATGCCTCCTGGGCACAATGGGGTTGGAGAGGAGCACATTAGGTGCCAATCTTTCCACCAGCCCAGCTTTGCATATTGTTAGGGGGGTGAGGAGAGGAAGAGAAGGCATTGGGTTCCACCTTTGTCCTGTCTGGACACACCTACCCCAAAGCCACTGCTGGCAGCACTAGTCTTGCTCCCTCTTGAGTGTATGGAGCTACATTTTGGTTTCCTCTTGCTCCATTCACTGTGGGGTAGTGCACCAATGCATGGGAAGTTATGATTTTGAGCTTCTTGCTTCTCTTCTTTTTCTTTCTTTTGTTCCACATGTGGAACCCCCATTGAAATCAGTAAGAGTTTGTTTGCAGCAAAGCTGCTGAGCTTGGGAGCCAAAGCCACAAATGTTTAGGGACCTGGAATGTTAGTGGCCAAATAAAGAGAAGAATATAGAAAAATATACACATATGCTTCCGTAGTTCATCTCTCTATAATGGAGACAAGGAGGCATGAGCCAGCTTTTATCAGGAATTAATTCTGTAGTGGCCTTCAACTCAACCCAATGTTTTGTAACTTTTGGATGTTTATTAAAGTGAGTTATGTGACCTGGCTCTGCATACTGCCTCTTAGAGCCCCAGTGCTATGGGGGGGGGGGGTTGTTTTTAAACAGAAATCTATTTAAAGCATTAATCATCAACGTTAGTAAACATCTTATAGCAATACTCCGTAGGCTCTGGCAGGCTGACTAGTTAAATGTGTTTGAGTTCAGGACGGTACAGTTTGACATTTATGGAGGCTGTGTTCAGATTCAGAAAGTTTAACAGCTACGAAAACAACAGCCTCATGGTACTGTACTATTTATGTACTAAAGTGAGAACGCTGACATACACATTTACCATAAATGCATGGATCCTGTGCTGGATTTTTTTCCATGTGTCCTAGTTTCCCTTCTCTTTTAAAATGTTCATACTGAAATAAGTCATGGGAGTGCAATATTCTTTAGTGCAATTTAATTGTACAGTGTTTCATTCATGCAACTGTCTCAGTGTATACTAGTGATGTAAAATCATGTTACAAGCAGCAGGTGGAGAATACGTAAAGACAGGAGAATAGAAGAAATATAATGATCTGGTAAGGGGACAAGTCCAGGTGGAGAAGAGATGAAGAGTTTGTAAAAGTAAGCACTGATGACTAGAGTCATCAGCCAGGCCCAATCTTGATGTATCAAAATATGGTTTGTCAAGGAGATAACTTTGATGGGAGGAATAAAAGTTCAGACTTTTTCTTTTCTGTCAGATCTTTGGCAGATAGGTTTATCTTCCCAAGCCTACAGTGTCTGGTTTTTATACTTTCAGTAGCCTATTATGTACGAAGAATTAAATAATGCTACTAGAAATTTTGTACAAACACACATTCTCCAGAGCTATTTCAAAAGCAAAAGGTGTTTTTGTTGTTGTTTTTTGAACTGCCAAGCAAGGAGAAATGCCCTTCACTAAGAGTAGGATTCACTCAAGCGCATAAGGCCCTCTGTGCCACTTAAGCCCTTCTTTTGTATGGAACAAATAGAACTGTCTCATATGGGAGTATGTGCATCATCAGTACACCGGGAAGAGATGAGGCTGCACGCCAGCTCTTAATGGGTGAACATAGAAGAGCCAACAAATCGGCCAATGGATCTGCAGTTTCACAGATTCAGTACCCCCATAAATCTCATGTCGCCTCTGCAGAAGAGTAATGGCCACTCCCCCAGCTTATAGACTGGAATAATGACTTTAGACTGTTTATCCTGCAGTTCCAAAGCCTGCCTTCAGGTGAGTGGGTGGTTTCCATACCTCCACCTCAAGGGATTTCACTTTACAAAGCCCAGTTATGCTGGCTTTGTGTGGGAAGAAGACCATTTCACCCTGAGCAAACAGGGAATTTGATGTGGTAGAAAGCCGCCACCCACCACTTACATTTCCACCCTAATCGCGAACATCCAACCTGCAGTCTTATCTCCAACCATATTTATTACCTGGTTTATGTTTAATGTAGGGTTTGGGCCTTCATAAATTATATTGTCCTTAGTTCTGTACGTGGATTTGTTTTGCTATGTGCAAATATGTGAGGTATCGGTTTGAAAATGAAGTCAGTGAGATGTTTTTCTGTAAAGTTATGTGACTGGATTATCTATGTTGTTAGTGATTGATCTAAATTTGGTAGTAACTCTTACAGAATTGAAATTTTGCCCATGCCTTGGTGTGTTGGATTTAAGGCTTCATGTTGATCATACATGGTGAAGGTGGAGAGAGATGCCCTCTGAGTGGTAGAAGAGAGGTAGTTGAAATTCAGAAGGAGAAATGATGAGTTGACTGTCAGTATATATGTATATCTATGTATTTTATATCTGCAAATTTCTTTGCTATTTACACTTTGTACTGGAAGGATTTACCTAACTGAAAGTTAACAAAGTTTTGTTCGTTATGGAATTTGCCAGCTTTTTTAATAAACATGTATTGATGCTAGTTATTTGCATGACTAGTCATTATCACTGTTGATATGTATTTCACTGTGAGCCAATGTTTCCCCTCTCCAGCCCTATTCAGTTCCACAATAGTGAACTTCTTTCTCTCCTCCCTCCCTCCCCATGACCTAGGTCCACTTGCATGGCTTCCTCCATGCTTAAATTTTCCCTTATGGTCACTCACCTCATGCAGCTTAGTTCCTCCAGCTTGCCCCACAGCATGACCATTCATACTACATTCAGCTTTTAAATGTTCATGTGTGGCCACAGTGCTACATATGAACATATAAAAACTGAAGTAGCGGGGTAGAGTGGGAAGTGGCGGCGTGGGTGAGGGGAACATAATGATGAGAAGGGCTATAGAATAGAATAAGGAA
Organism: Sternotherus odoratus; assembly: GCA_032164245.1. Lineage (NCBI taxonomy): Eukaryota > Metazoa > Chordata > Testudines > Kinosternidae > Sternotherus > Sternotherus odoratus. The sequence continues at coordinate 86,877,828 of JAVMKO010000007.1, forward strand.
AATATGTGCACTGTTGGAGATGTGGGGGCTCAGAGCCGTGTGCAGGGACTAGAAAAGGAGGGAAAAGGAGATTGGTCTGTAGAAGGCCAACGGAGCATCCAACAATATTGAGGAGGAACATGTGATGGTAAGCAGGGAGGGCATGGAGCAAGTTGTATGCATGCAACACTGGAGGAGAAATTGGGGCTTGAGTAGAGAGGGGTCAGATTGGGAGAAACAAAGGGAACAAGAGCTTGATTTTTATATATCACCTCTAGAAAATCTTGCCGGTCAGTAAGAGAGGAAGATAGCCGCCGTTATACAGGGCCGGCGACAGAAATTTGGGCCCCCCGACTTTGATCGTTTGGGGGCCCCCCAGCCCAGCCGGGGGGCCCCCCAAGCTGACAGCGGCTGGGGGGGGGAGCCCAGCCAGGGGGGCCCCCCAGCCCAGCCGGCGCTTACCCCCTCCCCCAGCTGACAGCGGCTGGCGGCAGCACGAGCCCGGGAGCAGCGCAAGCCGCCCTTTCTCCCCCTCCCGCGCCCTTTCTCTCCCCCCCGCGCCCTTTCTCCCTCTCCCCCCACTCCCCCCGCGCCCTTTCTCCCCCGGACCCGCCGGGGGAAGCCCTACCGTGCTGCGGAGCCTCCCCGCCCTCGCCCTTTTTGCAGGTGGTGGTGCGCCGCTGCCGCCGGCCGGGCTCACTGCTCCTGCCGGGGACACGCGGGCTCCTCCGGAGGAGAGCTGCGCCGCCTCCCTGCCCCTTCCCCACTCTCCAGGCCCGGCGACAAGGGGGGATGACTACGGGTACTGCTGTGTACCGGGCCCCGGACTTAAGGGGGCCCCCCTAAAGTCCGGGGCCCGGTACAGCTGTACCCGTAGTACCCCCCTGTCGCCGGCCCTGCCGTTATATGGCTGTTATCACTTAAAATAATTGTTAGCCATCAAAGAAGAAGCTATTCATAGAATTTTTATAACTAGACTTGGACATCTCTTCAAAGTAACTGTGTGTAAATTGTCCCAAAATTCCAAGAATGGAATCTGCTGGGGAAAAAGCAGCTTCAAAGCAATAATTGCTTTGTTAAAACCAGTCTCCTTGCTTCCCGGTTCTTTCTCACCAATTGCTACAGAAATGGTCATATACATGCATAATTGCAAATGCTTTTAAGATTATGCTAGGCAAAAATATTTTTCTTGCCTTTTTAAAAACTTGTCAGAAATGCATTTTTTTCCAAATATGTCTGGTAATAAACAGTTAGACACAGCAGTCCTGCATAGAAGAATAAGTATACCGGCTTGGAATTAGAATCATAAATCTCCATTAGCCAGTCCTTGATCTGATTTATTTTCTTATGCCTCCTGTCCACAGCATAGGAAAATTGGTGTTGATTACCTTGATAGGGTCAGGAAGAGTTCTTGGCCCCGATATAACAATTGGGCAAGAGTACTGTGTTTCACCTCTTGCTAAAATAGGTATTATACACTGCTGGGCAAAACTTTAGAGGTAATGAGCTATTAGTCTAATATGACATTACAAATTCTCCTCTGCTGACTTTGTATGTGTGAGTGAACCACAATAACCTCTGGTAGCTGCCCACTGAAACAATAGGGGACTTACTACTACTGTTATTTGGAGTTCCCCTTTAACCCAGTGGGAGGGGCATGTGTTTTTATAGATGGAAAAACTGGGGTTCTGTTCTTCAGCTTCCTATGTGCATGATTAATATAATTATATTGTGTAATATATATAGTAATTAATTATAGGGCGAGATTATGCACTGTGCATACATGGTATAGACTGGATTAAGGAATCTCACCTTCCTGGCTCCAGTTAGAGCTACCCAAATCATAGCTCCAAAGCTTGCGGGAGAACAAGGGATGCACAACAGATGTCCAGCCCTCATTGGACCTTGGTATAACAGTAGGTAAATCTGCCTCTCATCATGGTTTATTGATCAGCACAACTGGGGAGAGGGGGATGTATAAAGAGGCGCATCACAAATGACTTTCCTCCACCTCTCTGAGGCACAATAGCAGCTGGTACTCCCAATGGGGTGGTGTACATGCACACAGCCCCTTACTATGGGCTGGTTACTAAGAGTCCAATCTAGGTCACTGTAATTTAGTAATTTTTGTCTCGAACATGAATTCTGTAACTGTCCCCTATTTCAAGACATGGGTACAGCCAATATTTTCAAATATCACATTGAGTTAGTAGGGATCTAGTTCAAGCTTTAAAGATTTAGAAAAATGTAAAGCTTATATTTTAAAAAGTCTTTATAGCTCAAGAAAAATGCCAATTGCATTTACTAGTGCGTATAGAGTTGGTTGTGAATTTTTCAATAAATTGTTTTTTTTTATTGTTGAAAAATGCCAGTTTGTCAAAATTGGAACTGTTTGCAAAAGAAGGCCAGGCTCCACAAGTTTCTCAACTTGAAAAAAGACCAGAAAAAAGTTCTAAAACTGTCAAAATGAAAAATTCCAGTGTATTGGTGTGAAACAGCTTTTTGTGTAGAATTTTAAGCTAATTAGACTAAAAATATAAAAAGAGTAAAATCCAAATGTTTCTAAATTATCCAAACACAACTATTTTGACCCAAAATGAGAATAAAATCAGTTTTTTCTGTTTATGAATATTTTTGAGATTTTTGACTTTTCATCCTGATTTGAGAGTGGGGGGAGGGGAATGTTGAACTCTCAAAAATATTCAGAGAATGCAAAAACCATTTCCTATCTAGTTCTAATTGCATACTGGAGAACTGTACAATTAAATTGTAGTGAATAATGTAAAGGCTAGGAAAAATACATTGCTGGTTTCTTGACCCTACACACAGCTTAGATTTCAAATTTGTATATCTAACAATGCAACTTAGTGGTACCAATTGTAATGAAGTGGACTTATTCTCTCAGGTAAATTAGAATGAAATATGTTGCTGCTGTGACTGTCTAAAGATCATTCTCTGCATTATTCTTGTTCTCATTGTTATCCTCTTGCTTTAAGTATGTTTCACTTTTGTGTGATCTAACGTTTATTAAAATGACTCCAAAACTATAAATTAATATGCCACTCCCATCACCAGCCCGAGACTGAGAGTTATGGCTGAGAGCATATAATAATTTTGAGAATCAAATAACAATACTAATGTGTAAATAATTATGCAGCTGTCCATCTGGATTGCTGTCTAAACCTGATCCTACAGAATAGCACCAGTCTAGTTCTTTATGGTGCTGACTGATGCTGAGCATTCACTGTGACTCTCCATGAACATGTTTTCTCCCTAGTCGTCTATCAGGCCAATAGAAGATGGACTGATGGGTTGGAAAATGCCTAAACTTGGCCTGTTCACTTATATCTGCATCAAGCCCTGGAGAATGCTTCCCTGCATATACATGTGTGGGCTCTTTGGATTAAGTGGAGTGTGGAAATTTCATGGTTCTACTAATGCAGGGTAACAATGCATTTCCGTCAAGATGAAAATATTCTGAAATGCTGATGGGGTGGTGGTTAAAAACTTTGTAAAATATGCATATGCACTGTCAGTTGTTGTAGATTGGATGGTGTTTATGTGTAATTCAAGGGCACACTCCTTTTTTTTCTCCATTTAGTATTGGTGTAAACTGGTTTGTACATTGCCATAGTAGATCAATTTTTTTTCTTATCACTATGACACTGTTTGTAGTCAAAGCCCTGAACCCATGTGAATATTGATTGCTGTAGCCTGGTGAAAGGTGTGTCCAGTGTGTCCATAGGTCGAAAGACAATTTCAGACATCTAGATTTGATTTTTTTTTTTGGAGTTTTTACCTCTAAAGATACAGATATATTTATCTCTTTTAAAATTTGCCATCCCTGAGCAGAAAGCTTTGAATGTAAAAGCCAGGGTGGCCTTACTGCTGTGAGTTCCAGCATAGCACTTTCCCGTGTTTGCAAAACCCCAGACTGCAATCATCAATCTGACTGAAGATTTCTTAAATCCATCTTGAAATACAGTGTCCTCACAAAGATGCCTGCCTTGATCTCTCTTATGAACGCCCCTACACTCGGGTTTTGTCGGCATCTCTGCAATATGTTTTCAACAGGTAGCAATCAAATGATCATTTTTGTTCATCGCCTTCAGTCCTCGGAACTTGCTAGCAGCTCAGCTTACATGGTGAATAGTGATGAAATAATTCACATTTACCTCAAAGCAATAGGAAGAGCTTGAAGATGCCATTGCCTTCTGGGACTTTAATGAAATTTGAAAATGCCTTTCAAACTAATTTTCAAACTCTTTCAGCGTGGGATAATCTTTCTGGTGCTCTGGAATAGAAAGGCTGTGGTTGATCGATTGCACAGCAGCAACACCACGAGGGGTATCTTGTCTAACCATGACCTGCATTCAATTTGAACAATAGCCCATACTCACTGCTGCATCATCTAAATTTAGGCCAACCAGTTTTGATTAAAACTTTTCATCTTTCATTCCCACCACTCCTGAAGCTATTTTCATTCCCTTTCTGATGCCACCAACTGTCCCAGATTCCAATTCTGCTATGTCAGCAAAGGGAATTTGAAGGACAGGAGATGCTATGTAATAATCTAAGAATACTGAGTTATCATCATTTTTTGAACACTGTAAGGGATTCAGTCAGTGAGGTGAAGTTACTGTATATTTGATTATAAGACCTTCCTGTGCGAATGCATTGATCTAGTTTACAGGGGGAGGGCAGTATGAAGAACAAAGAGGAAGTCAACTTCATGGCTTTCCAATAAGCAACCTCTGTTCAAACTATTGGGGATTGGGGATCAGTTACAAGACAATGGCATACTTCCAGGTTCCGGCTGCAGGGAAACAGCTGTTCAGCTAATGCTGAGAACAAAGAAATCAAAATAATTCTAAACAGAAGAAGGAGGAGTCAGTTGTTAGGTTCAGTTCCTGGTGAGAACAGACAAGGGACACAGGGCCTGGGAGAATGTCGGAAAGCAACGGAGGTCTTCCTAGGAAATGGTAAAACTCCGGCAAAGACAGGCAGGTGTGTAGATTGGTTTGTTGTTTTTAATATCTTGTTTACTCATTAAAAGCTTTTGGTTCTAAATAAATAATATACATAATATTTTGCTTTAAGGAAACTGTCTTGTCACTGGTTACCAATATTATTTCTCCCAAAGGAAACAGAACTGCAGGTTCTGAACCTAAGTCAGGCCTGGTGAGCTATCCATGGTTGGTACCAGGGGACTGTAGGAGTACCAGAAGACTAATCTAAGAGTGGGAAAATTGTGTGATTCCACCCCAAGATGGAGGTGACAGAAAGAGGCCTGCAACCTGAAAGGGGGGGTGCACATGAAGAGACCAGGAGAGGTCAGAGGTCGTTACCCCAGTAACTGACAAGGAAGTACAAGCTTTCTCATCCCGCCCAAATCTGACTGGCCCTTACTCCACTAGAGTCCTGCCATTGGATCCACCAGCAAGCACAGCAGTAAAGCTAGCTTTCCATGAACATTTTTAGATACTTCCCTAAGAGATTTTGCCATCACCTCTGGTATAATGTTTCACACTGTGGGTTTTAGAGTAGCATAATCCAAGGCATTGTTTCAGTAACTGACATAAACTAGGCCCATCTCTCTCCCTTCTGGCTGGCAGCTATCTCTATTGCTCTGCTCAGTCCCCCCACTTTCTGAACTAGTCCTTCCGATGGCAGATCAGTTCTGTTGCTTTGCTCAGATCCTTCTCTTTTCATAATCCCTAAGATAGCAGCTAGGTATCTTTACTTCATTCCCTCCCAACTCCTCCAGCTGCCCGCCCTTTGATCTGCATCTCTGAGTCCTGCTGTGGCTGATATCACTCAGTCCACCCAGCCTCCCCTGTTTGTCTTTTTGCATTGGGCAGGAAACCTGGCATGTCTACTTGCACATATAGCATTTCTACTTGATTTCTGAATAGGATTTTCCTAGGCTGATCATTTATTTTGCCTCTTTTCCCCTTGGACGTGAACTGTCTACAATTTATTTGTTTAAAATTTGTTCACCACATAATTAGTACCAATAATTCTTCAGCTGGAGATTGTTTGCAAGCAGTTCATCTCAAATCCATGACACTCAAATTATGAGTTGTGGTGGTTAGTTTTGATTGATCACATATTATTTGTTGGCTCTGCCCTTCAGAGAACATCTTAGAATCAAATTTCCAGTGTGATTATTCTTCATTATAAATTCATTTTTGGTGAATACTCCTTAGTACTTAGGATATGTTGTTTCTGTGAACATTCCTGCTAGTAAACTCATCTGTAGAAAGAAAATACAAAAAGGATGTGAAGACACAGACAAGCAAACTTATTTTTTAATTTGAGCAAGTATTTACAGAATTCTCTTTGCATTATGCTCCCAGCTTTAGTACCAGAACACTCAGACAGATACACAAGTAGAGGAGAGGGTCTCATCCTAGCACCTTCTGTTAGCTTTAAAGTGAGTTATTCAACTAGTGTGCTACACATAGGGCTAAAATTTGTTCTAAGATGAGCAGACATGATTCTCACCAGCGGTGCATACATTTGAGGATAAAGTAGGGCCCATGGTAGCAGAATATATAATACCCGTTTTGCATAACTTTTCCTCTAAGCAAAATAACTCTCAATAGCTTCCACTGTGCTCATAGTTGTTTTGCCAGGCCCTGTGCAGTATCAATGCATTATCTTACGCTTGCCATAATGTGGCCCATTTATATTCCATTTATTTGAAGTTGTAGTCAAAGGTCTAGGCTTTTTGCCAAGCTCTAGAAATGTCATCAGAAGCCTTTTGGCAATTGGATCCTACTGTATGTTGAGGTCATATACTGATGAAAAGTAGGGCAACGGTAATTTTTTTTAAACCACTCACATCTATTCCTGCTGGAGATGTACTTGGTTTATGGCCCTGGACCTTAATAGTGGTCAAACTCTATTTTAAAATGATTTAAGAAACTCTCCTCTCTCCTTCCCCAAAGCCTGCACTGTGTGTAATGGATTTATAAAACTGGTGAGGTTCATATAATGTCTAAATGGTGTGTGCAACATGTTGTCCCCTTCTTTGGGTTGCTGTGGTAACATCAAACAATTATAGAATGATCAGTGGGTCCATTTATGCAAGCATTTATGTCTACAACATGCTTAGCACATTATGAGCATTACCAGAAATAAGTAAGAAGTAATTAATTGAAAACAAGCCCATCCAATGAGAGTGCTTGTTTGAGAAAGGTCTACATAAATATTCCAGGATCTAGGTCAGTGCTCCCCAACCGGTGTGCCGCGGCACACTGGTGTGCCGGGAGGCCATGCCAAGTGTGCCGCGGCAAAAGCTCTGACCGCGAGGCTGGGGGACGGGGGAGGCGGTGTGGCGCAGCGCTGTTCTGACCGCGAGGCTGGGGGGCGGGGGAGGCGGTGTGGCGCGGCGCTGCTCTGAGGTCCGCGAGGCTGGGGGGCGGGGGAGGCGGTGTGGCGCGGCGCTGCTCTGAGGTCCGCGAGGCTGGGGGGCGGGGGAGGCGGTGTGGCGCGGCGCTGCTCTGACCGCGAGGCTGGGGGACGGGGGAGGCGGTGTGGCGCGGCGCTGCTCTGAGGTCCGCGAGGCTGGGGGGCGGGGGAGGCGGTGTGGCGCGGCGCTGCTCTGACCGCGAGGCTGGGGGACGGGGGAGGCGGTGTGGCGCGGCGCTGCTCTGACCGCGAGGCTGGGGGGCGGGGGAGGCGGTGTGGCGCGGCGCTGCTCTGACCGCGAGGCTGGGGGGCGTGTCCCTCCTCTCCTTCCCTCGCTGGAGTCGGGTCACAGCAGCGTGACCCAGCGAACAAGTAAGCGCGGGGGGGAAGCGGGGTGCAAGGGGGCGTTGGGGGGAGGCTGGGCTGGGAGCGGGGGTAAGCAGTCTGCAAGGGGGCGTTGGGGGGAGGCTGGGCTGGGAGCGGGGGTAAGCGGTGTACAAGGGGGCGTTGGGGGGAGGCTGGGCTGGGAGCGGGGGTAAGCAGTGTGCAAGGGGGCGTTGGGGGGATATAATAATATACTATTATATATATATATATAATATACTATTATACTCTTCAAAACGATATTTTGAAGATTATATTTGTTTTTTATCCAATTTTTGTATGTGGTGTGCCGTGGAATTTTGGGAGAGGCTATGGTGTGCCGAGGGTGACAAAAGGTTGGGGAGCACTGATCTAGGTTACATTTATGGCTCTCCTATAATGCCCTTACCCCACATATGCAGTGGGTGAAAAATTCCAAATTCAAGTCTTCACAGATTGTGGGCTTAAGTTCAGGGCTAACTTTAAATTTTTTACAACAGAAATGGTGTAGATAATTGCATACAACAGAAACATGTGGTTTTATAGCAAAGCCACATCTGGAAAAGCCTACATTTAAAGATTGGGCTGACACTGTTTTTCCACTTTGCCAGCCAAATGAATGTGGTTGAAGTGTGCCATACATAACTGCAGCAGCCTGAGGATTAAGAAGAAAAACTCTGCTAAGCCCTTTGCAATGTGAGCATCAGAAAACTGGAAGACTAGGGTATGTCTGAGATAGTAAACCATCAGATTTCATATGGCCAAGAGGATGTTCTAATTCAGAGAAGCATTGGACTAAAAGCACCCTTATTTGTTGGGAAGGTATTTGCAGTTAGTGGCATTATCTTTCATTAACTTCTTATTTCTACTTGGTAGAAGCCAGAGAACAAGGATATATCCTATTGAAACTTGCATGCATAGCACAGCTCTGTGGAACAGCATATGCTTCCAATGCTCTTCTGCATATCACCCACATTCCCCAAGCACTTACTCCATGGACTGCAGTCATACTGGGGGAGGTTTGAAATATATTTTAGAGGAGTATAAGAAGACCCATGCATGCCGTTTTAAATGCCCTTCTAAGCCATTTATTAAATCTCAGAATGATTCACATGATACTGAATACATTTTAGACTAATAATGTTAAACACGTTCTATAATCAAATTAATCAGTCTGAGGTATAATGGAGTGTTCCTTGACATACCTCAATAGGAGGGGGATGGACTTTGAGAGACTGAACACTGCTGAGTAGCTTTGTTACCCTTTGAGTATGTGAAGTTTGCACTCCACTTTCCTCACTCTGCGCCAGCTCTTCTACCTCCCACCTGCTTGGTTACATTTTTTGTCACAAATGACGTGTGCTGCAGTGAATATAATTGTCACTACTGAGACTTGGTGGGACAATGCACATGACTGGAATGTTAACATTCACTGGATACAACCTGTTTAAAGAGGCTATAGTGGGTAGCAAGGGTGGAGATGGCACTCATTGTTCCTGATTTAAACTGCACCTCTTGCCCTTTTTGGGTGTCCTCAAGGGCATCCCCCTCACTTTGGTCTCAGGCCTCTAGCTATCATCTGTCTTGGAGCAGAGTCCTGTAACTCCCTCCCTCCAGACCTGGATCTTAGGCTGCAGAATCCTGCAATTTACTGTGTTTATCTCAGCAGGTCTGACTTTAGTTCAATACCTACAGTCCCATTCTCTCCAAGACAACAACAGGGTTAACCAATGATTAGCCAACTTTCATAAAATAAAGTATATTTATTCAGAACAAAAGCATTACAGAGAAAACGCATCTTAAAAAACAGATTGTCTGCAGTTGTAGCTTACCGAGCCGTCATCCATCTTCCACATGAATACCCTGATAGGCATAAATGTCTGGATAGGCACCTAACTGCTTTTGTGTAAGTCCCAGTTCGTCTCTGAGAGGTAGTCCCAATGGGTATCCTACACATGGGTATGCTCGGTGCTAGGCACCCGAGTCTGGAAATTCTTAAGAAGTGGTGTCCATTGGCCCACACCTACACAGCTGTTCTCCTTGTACTCCAGACTGAGAGTGTAAGAGGCAGTGCAGGTCGATGTTTGTCCAGTTCCTTTTTATTGCTGCATGGCTTGAGTCAGAGTCCTGTGTGTCCACCTCTGGCTTCTTTTTTATACCCTGTAAATAGGTACTATGAATAGTTTTTATATTACCATAGTTAGAGTTTGTATAGAATAGTTGCTATTTCTCCATGAGCAATGATCATAAATGCTGCCTCTACTGTTTGGGTGAGATGAAAATCTCTGCAATGTGCAGCATCTGTCACTCATTTCCCCAGCAAACATACAAAGCACATGAGCTTCAGTTGGGGAAACACCTTATGGAGAAGACTAAAACCTCATTCTGATCTAGGCCAGGGAGACCCCCATAGACTATCCAACTGAGAAGCAGCACCTTACTGAGCACACACTTGGGAGTAAAGCCTAGAGCTGCTAAGCCCAAGGACTTATCCATAGAGTAAGGGGCACTCTCAGGGTCACAAGGACAGATCCCCATCAGGTCTGTTCCTATGAGAAGATATCCCTCCCCATACAGGGCAGAGGGCCTTTTGAAGTGGGTCCCAAGAGCTCAGGACTGCACAAGACCCTTCCATACAGAAGGATAAAGGATAAAAGAAAGAGGATCTGTCAATTCCATTGCAGACTCCAAAGCCTAAATATCAAAATTGGCATCCACTGGCTCCATCCAAGAATGCTGGATCATATTCTTTGGTAATAGCAGCCAATCCTTTGAAGGACCAGCTGCTCACGATGTCTTGGGATACATCAGAACCGTCAGTCCCAACCACCAGAATGCCCTGAACACCAGGACTTATTTGACACTTACGTCTCACTGAATTACATCTTTATCCCTTACTCTCGTTCCCCTCTCTTCTCTGGCCCAGTACTTCTGAGGGACATTGCTGAGGACAAAACTACTTCAGTAACACAGGAACCATGTCTACCTCTAGGAACACTACTGGAGGAGTGTTCACCTCCGGTACCATCAGTCCCACCATTGGAGCAAGAGCACATTTCCAACTTGGACAAGTCTGATGCTCTGGTGCTCCTTTACCTCCTCAGAGAGAAATGAGTCCTGACAGGGAGTGGGAGATCCAAACCAGATATGACTTTCACAGGGACTTCCATTACCCAATGCTATGGGGTCCCCCTCAACCAGTCAACCCCAATAATGGCCCTACCGGGGTTTGTGGTACTCATATGGCAGATATCCTGGGTCCGTCCACAAATCCTACCAGACATCTCCCACTTAGCATCTACTGGTTCCATGTGAATATGAGGAAGAGGAAACTGATATAAATCAATAGGTGCTGACAGGGATCTATTTCATCCTTGTCTCCAGGAAAAGCAATCACTCCATCCCTGCTGTCTCTGCTGGATGACCTAGTCAGTACTAGGAGCTACTGCAGAGGATAGCAAATGACCTTCAGATCCCACTAAAGGAGGTTCAGGATTCCCAACTCCAGTTCCTTGACATTCTGCAAGATGGTGCTTCCAGTTAATGAGGTCAACATGGAACCAGCCAGACTGGATCTGGTACACCCCAGCCTCTTGAGCCCCCACACCTCGAATAGCTGAGAGATGCTGTTTTACCCTTGCCAAAGGCACTGAGTTCCTTTTTTTCCCACCCATTCAGCACCCAATTCATGGGTGGTGAAAGCAGCTATGGACACAGAAAGATCACAAAATCCTAAGACCATCCCAGCTGACAAGAACTCAGAGACTGGACCTTTTTGGAAGAAAGGTATTCTCTATGAGCCTGCAGTTCTATGTTGCTAACTATCAGGCCTTGTTAGTAATATATATTTTCATTACACAGGGTTACCTATGAATATGGCTTTGTAGGTTTGGATCTTTTTTACCAATGGAATAGAAAATGTTAGTGTGAAATAATTTATAGCACTAGTATAACAGTATTGGAGAAAGACAACTATTCTCTGCAGTAAAAGAAATGGTGATTAGATTATAGCAGTAGAGTAAAATCTACTGAAAAAAATTAATTTGAATTCATAGTAGTTTTCTTTTCCACAGATCATTTTGCAAGTGTCTGGCTGGAACCAGATTTAATTGCTTTGGCTCTTTTACTTGCAGCTATATTTTGTTTACTGAGTTAACTGATTAAGCCTGCAGTATGCTCACGAAGTACCCATTACATTTTCCCGCCTTTCTTAGTGGTGGACAAAATCATGAGATTGCATTCTGCACAGAAGTTGAAGGCAATAACCTTTTAAAGCAAAAATTAAATAAATTATCTATAAGTTATGCTTGGTGATCTGAGGGAGAAAACAGTCAGCTAGGTTATAGGCATCTGCAATGAAAGGAAAAATTTAACCAGTGATCTGGGTTGGAAAACATATGAACAAAAACAGAATGTGTGTCATGCAAATTTTTGTGTTGTCTTCCATTTGAACTTTTTATTCAATTTGAGATTTAAGCTCTTGGGCTCTCCTTGATTATTTGTAAAGCAATATTTTAACACTAAATTCTCTTTGGCTACAAAGTGGGGCCCATATAATTCAAAGGGAATGATAGTTCTCTGATCTTGACATGGTAAATATGTATATATGTTATAGGTGGGGCTGTAGGCACCAGGGCTGGCGACAGAAATTTGGGGGGCCCCTACTCTGATAGTTTGGGGGGGGGCCCCAGCCCAGCCGGGCCCCCCAGCCCAGCTGACAGCGGCTGGGGCCCCCCCCAGCCCAGCCGACAGCGGCTGGGGGGCCCCCAGCCCAGCCGCCCCCCCCACCAGCCCAGCCGGCGCTCCCCCCCAGCTGACAGCTGGCGGCAGCGGGAGCGAGAGCCCGGGAGCGGCGTGAGCCGCCCTTGCCGTTCCCCCCTTCCCCCGCCCTTTCTCCCCCGGACTGTGCCGCTGCCGCCGGCCAGGCTCACTGCTCCTGCCGGGGACACGCGCGCTCGTCCGGGGGAGAGCCGCGCCGCCTCCCCACCCCTTCCCCGCTCTCCAGGCCGGCGACAAGGGGGGACGACAACGGGTACAGCTGTGTACCAGGGCCCCCTAAAGTCCGGGAGCCCGGTACAGCTGTACCCGTAGTACCCCCCTGTCGCCGGCCCTGTTAGGCACCGTCGGTTATGACGGTTGCCCAACACTTCCCATTACGAAGACCTTGTTTCAGTTGCTCGTGACTTTGCCAAGCTTTAACTGTTCAAGATGAAATTTTCCATGCGAGGTGTCTACGTCAGGCTGAATTTTCTAGGAAATTTCAGCTATAACAGTTTGGCCATTTTCAAGAATGAGGCTAGGGAAAAAAACACATTGTTATGTCCCTGTTAAAAAATTCTTGAAACCTTTTCTTTGAAGCATGGATTTGAAATTTGGTTGGGGCATGAACTTTGAGTGAGGGATATGCCTTTTTCCATCTATGTGAAACTCTGCACAAGTTTGGCTAAGTTATAAGCCTTTGAAAAACTGCAGTTTGCACATGCTCAGTGGAGACTCTTTAGTTAAAGCAGCATCTCAAAGATTCTGTCCACACCGGGCATGTTCTAGTTTGGTGCAGCAGGGGATTGAGCAGGACTTTCCCTACAGTTACAGCTCAGGGTTGCTCAGTGGTCCCCAAACATTTTACCTCGTGCCTCCCACTACGTCTGTCTATGCCCTGCCCCACCCCACCCCACCCCACCCCCGGGTACGGAAAGGGTAAGAGGGCTGAGGCTGGGGTCACAGCTGGGGGCGGGAGCAGAGCCTTGGTCAGGAGTTGAGGCCGATGGCCAGGGCCCTGGGTGTGGGGCAGAGAGGTGAGCTGGGTGGCACTCCCTCCCTGCCTTCCATGGGGACCAGCCTGGACCCCAACTGTGTCCCCTGAATGTTCCTCTATGCCCCGCTAGAGAAATACACCCCATAGTTTGGGGACCTCTGCTGTAAACTGTGCAGGGCCCAGTCAACTGAACTGAGAACAGAAAGCTTATTTCTCCTGTACTCTCAATGACCACCTGCTGGGCCCTGGCAGTATGGGGGGGGAACCTGCCTGATTCTAGTACAGAAGGGAGAACAGCCAAACCTATGGGAGGGACGGGTTGATTCAGTTGAAGGAGTCTGCGAGAGGCGGGGCGGGAAAGAAAATAGAAACTGGGAGTCCAATCTGGCAGGGGAGAGGTAAAATTAGACTGGGAGTTGGAGTAGGGGATACTAAGATTGGCTGGGCAAGGAGATGAACTGAGATGCGAAGTCTGAGGAGTGGGGGGATTAGAGCCAGTGCACTCTGTGATGTCTTATCAGTGGTTAAGGAAGGGTTAACAGAATAATCCAATATTCTCATAATACAGTTTTCATAAAGCATATGTAGATTTACTTACCTTTAGTATTTGTTTAAATAGGTAGGTGATGCTTTCTGATGTTATGGAGACATATTGAGACTTTTGAGAGTTATGGCTCCACTGATTCTTCTTGCACTTGTATTTCTTACGTTAAGCTGACTAACTCTTATGAAAAATTCCAGTCCACACACCAAAGGCTGTTCTCAGGTATGCCTGCCAACAGAGTTGACAAGGCTGATAGAGCAGATTTTATTGTATTTTGAACTAAACAATGTTTTTTGTTTTTTACAATTCTAGCTTAGAAGTAACTACATTTTAGTTATTTATCACTTATACCACAGATATTTTAGTGCCTGCTATTTATGAGAAAGGAGTAACAGATGTTTTTAATGCTTGCTTATCTCTAACCCAAATTACATTTACAGTCTTGTCTGGAACGCTGAGGAAACAAGATAATATGTATTTTAGGCCTTCAGTCTCTTCACTTAGCCCAAACATAACTCACTCCAGAGGCACTCAATAAATTGCAGTAATGCGCCTTAACCATGGGCAGAGAGAGAGCGAGAAAGAACACGTATGGCAAGTGCCGCAGAGTGTAGCCGGTGATAAGGGGAGAAGTTAGTCAGCCTGGCCCTCCTTATGTTGTGGTGGTGCTGCTGCTGGTTGTAATAGCTACTATTTGTATTACATTTGCATCTGAAGGACCCTGTGAGGATCTGGCATTTTTGTTACAGGGACTGTACAGACATATAGTACAACAGCTGGGAGATGTACTCAATCTAGATTAAGACTATGCAGTGTTTTTAGCAGACAATGGAAGAATTGAGGGAGGGAAAATGGGAATAGCAATGGAAACACAGGTTTACAGTGACCAATTAAGCACCTCAGTTTCCCTAGCAGTACAATGGGGATAATAATACTTACCCACCTATCCCCTAAGGCTGTTGTAAGGATAAATTCGTTTTATGTTCACAGCATTGTTTGAACATTAAAGTGCTGTAAAAATGAGAGATGCCAATAATACCCTTACTTTTACAATTAGTCATCCATTTGCCTTGCTAAATCTCAAATATTAAAATCTGTTGTATGTGAGGATTAGGAAGTGATCTTTTATTGATCATACTCTCTGTTTCCCACCAAAAAAGAATAGTTATGGGTTTTGTCTACTTGATTGTTTTTGAGATATCTTGTTTATTGTATTTGGAACAGGGGGGGGGGAGAGATCTGGCTCTGTTTAAAAATTTTTAAAAAGTAACTATATAGACCATGGGCTGTGTATTCCCAGAGAGTAGTTATCAGTGATTCACAGTCAAGCTGGAAGGATATATCAAGTGGTGACCTGCAGGGATCAGTTCTGGGTCTGGTTCTGTTCAATATCTTCACCAATGATTTAGAAACACTATAAAGTTTTGTAACACCTTATAGACTAACAGATTTTAGGGATCATGAGCTTTCATGGGTTAAGACCCATGAAAGCTCATGATCCCTAAAATCTGTTAGTCTATAGGTGCTACCAGACTCTTTGTCGCTTTTGCAGATCCAGACTAACATGGATACACCTCTGATACTAGACACTATAAAGTTTGTGGCTGATACTAAGCTGGGAGGGTTGCAAGTGCTTACTCTAGATAATACTTAGTCCTGACTTGAGTCCAGGGGACTGGACTAAAAGACCTGTTATGGTTCCTTCTAGTCCTGTGATTCTACAGTTCTAACATGGCTTCTCTCTGGCTCCTCCCAGATTCCCATAGAGCATACCTCTATTTATGGTATTTATACATTTCTATCAAGATCTGCTATGGAATAATACCAAGTAGAAAGCTATAGCCAGAAGCTGAGCTTTTGAGAATGGATTTGTGCAAAGGTGCTATACTTCTGGTTATTCTGTGACCATAAGCTGTGGGAGCATATTGTCCTACCCCAGTAAAGAAGACAATCTCCAGAAACCTCTCCAAGGCCAGTTTTCTGATACGAGAACTGGGATGACGGCACTCTTAATTCTGGTCCTTACAACTACTGCCTGATAACCTTTGGAATAGTCACTTAACCACTCTGCTTTCATTTTCCAGCCTATAAACTGTGGATTATAATTAGGCATGGTCCTGACCGACCTCCCAGAACTGAACACTCACTCTTTGTCCCCTGAATTTGAAGATAGGAACTTTCAGCCTGTGCCTACCTTGTAATGGATTGAATGAAAACCCTAGATCTAAAAGCTACCAAACTTTAGGGAAGTTTGGCTCTGGATCTGAACTTTGTGAGTAGGGCCCTTCTCTATGGAATACTATGTACTTTCCAAGAGTGCTTTGGGTAAATCTGGGAAAAGGGAGGATTTTTCCATTTGCTGACAATTTCAAAAAGATTGAACAAATTGTTTCACGTTGGACCGAAAGAAGATTTTCTTCAAAAATTTTGTTGACTCAAAAAGTTATATTCAAAAGATTTTGTTAAGAAAACATTTAATTTTGATTTTGAGCATTTTAAAACATTTCTGAGCCTTTAAAAATAAAATTAAAGAATTTCAAAACAAAGATTTTTAACTGAAAAATTGTTTTCTTTATATGTCAAAACAAAACATTCTGGTGTTGGGGGGGAGAGGATTTTTAAGAGTTTTTCCCAAAACAAACTATTTGGCAAAATCTGCAGGAAATCATGAAGTGATTTGATGAGTCCAAAACTACATTTTTCACCAACAAAAATTTGGGTCAAAAAATTTCACCCAACTCTAGCTGTGAGGATTCTTCTGTTAGCTTGAAATTTGGTCTTTGAAAGCAAATAGCACTCTATAAGATTTAAATATTGTTGTTATTGAAGCTTAATTGCATATTTTATATCAGAAAGGCGCTGTTTAATTCTTGGGTGATAGAAAATGGTAAAAATAAGAAGAAGAAAGGTTAAAAGGTGTCAGGAATCAGGGCCTATAGCAGATCCAGTCTCTGGGCAACCTAGCAAGCTTAGCTGGCCTGTAGTAGCCAGTCTGATAGGTTGGAAGCATCAGGATACCAGTTCATAAACCCAGCCATTCATTGGCTACTCAAAGTATTTGCCCACAGCTGGGATAGCTCTTGCTCCAGCTCCAGCTATTCCTCTGCTTGGGCCCAGTCCTGCTCTTGCCTTTTGTCCGAGTCACCCTACCTTTGACCCTTGGCTGCTGTTTCTGACTTGTGACTTTGGGTCTCAGCCTAGGCTCTAGCATCTGGCCTCTGACTCTGGTTCTGACCCTGGATCTTGATTCCTAGCTACCAACTCTGGCTTTGACCTCTAGGCACAACTGCCCATGTCCCGGTCATGGACAAAAGGACACTGATTAGAATTTTCAAAGTACCCTTAGGGAGTGAGACGTGCCCAGTGCCTGTTGGCTCAGTTCCACTATTTGGTCAGTTTCACCATTGTCCCCACTTCACCTGTCAGTTTCAGCAGTTGTTTTTCTGGATCTTGCACACTGCAACAGAGGAGGCAAAACATTTTCAAAATAGGAAAATGTTTCTCTAACACCACAAAAATTGATGGGGTGTTCAAGGGCAAGTGTAGCTGAAACTTTTTTCTTTTCCCCTTAATGTACTTGATTCAGAGTTGACAGTGTTCCTTTAAATGTAAATGTTACTTACTGGCTTGTTGGAAGGAGGATAGACTTATCTGGAAGAGTAAATGTTTTTATACCTAGAGCTCACTGAGTGTACCATACAACTGAAAGGAAATATTCTGAAATTTTAAAAATTAAATGACTACTTCAATTATACAATATTCTTTGGGTTATATGCTTTTCAGCCCTGTGCATTAGATAGCAATATTTCTTTCTGTCCCCTCCTCCCATTAAATATAATAGCCAAGAACCCATTAAATATAATAGCCAAGAAAGCAAATGGAATCCAATAGCTTCCTCCTTTTCTGGCATATTTTATTTGTGTGTTAGAAAGGTCTTGCCTGCTTCACTGAAATGTTTTTAAATTAATGTATGCAGTGTTGTTGTGGCTGTGTTGGTCCTGGGATATTAGAGAGAAAAGGTGGTTGAAGTTGGTCCAATAAAAGATATTTCCTCACACTATGTCTCTTTAAATTAGCTTAGTCAGATGCTGGACTTTTTATAGTTTAAGGGGATTGTGGGTGAGCAGCAAGAAGTAAGCTTCAGTGCTTTGGTAAATAAAGTGATAGTAATAAATTTCTTTTGCTATGTTAGCACTGGCTCTAGAGTCTCTTGCAAATGTACTTCACAATGGCAGCGTGCATAATTCTGAGTGCTCCTTCCTCTGGCCCTGTAAATCATTAACAGGGCAATATCTATGGTCAGTAGTCAATTTATGTTTTAAATAAGCAATGTTTACTTGTAGCTAGGGCATAAAGATAAAGGTTTTATAGTCGAGCACACAGCTGGATAAAGACTCAAATTCAGGAATGGTTCTTTCGATAGCTCCATAAACATATATAATAGAAAAACAGTCACAACCATGTAAGCATTAGTCCAGAAGTCCCGAAACTGGGGGGTGTTCTCCCCTCAGGGGCATGGATGACCATTTGGAGGGCTGACGATGGGACCTTGGTCAGCCCCCCTCAGGGGAGACAGAGGGAGCACCACCCAGCTCCACTCCTGGCCCTGAGCCCGGCCCCAGCTGCTGGCCCTGTGCCTGGGGCCCTGGCCACTGTTCTCTCTAATTTTTGACAGACCATGTGCTCAAAGAAATTCTTCTGTGCAAATTTTTAATAGGCCATGTGTGCAAAAAAATTCTTCTGTGCAAATGTTTGTGCGCGTGGTGTTTCACTGTGTGTTCAGGGTTTAGGATTTGTGTGTGCACGCACACATGCCCAGCTTAGAGGGAGCAGTGGCTCTGGCTGCCACCCAGGAATACGTGTGTAGGATACTAGTACATAGCCAGTGTTCAGAACTGTAGATACAAAGATGATGCAGGGATTTAACCAGGATAATCATATTTGATTGCAACTTTTCCATTGACACTTACATGATACACTTTGTACAAGCTTTGCTACAATTGTAAAACAGTACTCATACCAATGATATCTATGTCATATTCAATTATACAGTATCACAGTCCCTTAGAATATGTGCTAACTACTTATGCTAAATTGTCCAGCCTTGTATTTAGCTGTGAAAGGCTGAGTTGTATTTAATATTCATCCAGATTTATTTCAATTCTTAATAAATATGCATCTGACATACGAACGCAATACATTCTGGTTTTATATAATGCATGGGAAAAATAGTAGTATAGTAAATATTTATTCCTAAACAATGAGGCTAGTTGGTTACTTCCTATGCATATACATGGAAGAAGTAGTGTTGCTTAGTGTTTGCCGCTTAGGATAGGGAGACTTGGGTTCTATTCCCAACTCTGCTTCTGACTCATTGTGAGATCTCAGTTAAGTTACTTGACACTCCTGTGCCTTTGTGTAAAAACAATGCCTACCTTCCGAGATCTTCAAATAAGAAGTACTATATATGTACAGCATATTATTTCATGTGTAGGACTGTATGGATAGTCTCTGCATTTAGCTGAATTCCGGAGATCAGAAAAGAACAGGTAAAATGTAGAGGCAGTTGAGATTGGATTGAGATTTTTGGCCCACCTCAGTCTCCCTCCAGTTCATCTATCAAGACTATGCAAAAAAAAAACACAAATGCCTATTGCTTTTTTTGTTTTGGTTTGTTTCTTATTTCTATTATATATTCACAGATATAAAGAGATGGATATTTTAATCTGCAAATAAACTCAATGATTAAGGGCTACAGTGCAACTCTATTGAAGCAGAATCTCCCTGAACCAATTTCAGGGCTGCATCAAAGTACAAAGCTCAGATATATTTAAAAACAACAAGATGTTAAGTTCTTTGTCAGCAAGGAGAACCTTTAGGTCAAAACGAAAGTGTGCTTGGGTTTTCTGTTTTTCATAAGCCACTTATTTTCTGTCATCTCAAATACTGTACCGTTTGCTGGGCGAAATTGGCATTTTGCTCCCACATAAACAAATCCATGATCATCCACATGAATCACTGGATGTATGCTGGGAGAATATTCCTATATGAAGCAGAGAGTTCCACGGTGAAAATTGGGGGTGGGTGGAAAGGAGAGCAGAATCTCAAAATCCCAGTGTTTTCTGCTGAGTAATGGCTTTATTCTGCCAACTCTGTGCCCGAAGAACCTCAGCTGAGTCCCATTGTGGGGCAGTAGCTTCAGATCCATTCTCTGGGCATGTAGCCCGGCATTCTGTCCCCCCCAGTTTGAGCCATGGCATCTTGAGTCTCAGGATGCTAGAGACTGAGAACACTGAATAAACAATGGGCCAAATGAATCCCTGGTGCAGTTTTGTTCACTTAAATTGTATTAAGACTGAATAAATCTGGCATAAATACATTAGTGTATAGGAGGAAGGTCTTGCTGATACATGGTGCAGTCGGCAGTTCTCCAGCACCCCCTGATGTTTAGCTACATATTACTGCTACTCAGAAAAAAAAATTCCCTAGCAATAGGGATTATGCAGCATTTGTCTCAAAGCCCAAGTCGCGCAGGTGAAGGTGGTGGTGATGAAAAGAGGAGGTGGGTGTAGTAGCACCAGGAATATACAGAAAAGAGGCGATGCTGAACAAAAGTATGGATCCAAGCCCAGGGGGATACCTATTGACAGATATCTGGCTCCCTTTCCTCACCAACAATGGAAAGTTGCATTGAGCTCATCTATCTCTAACCTGGCCAGCTTTTATATAAGTAATTTTTCCATTAGCATGAAATGTTCTTGAACAATTTCTTCCACGTTTTAGACACGGGTAGGTTTTGTTTTAGCGGCATTCCTTTGATGCCAACTGTTTTTGGGTGTAATCACAATTTTGTTTGGGGGCAAATGCAGATCCTGCTGTGGAAAAGATTGTGCCATTTTCCCACAGTCCTCATAGCAAAGTGAATCAGCTATCATCCATTTTAAATTTATGAGTGTTTGAAATAAATTTTCAGAAGCAAAGAAGGCATCTTGAAATTAGTTATAAAAAACAAAATTGTGCTTTGGGTTCATGTTAGCAAAACAAGCCAATATGATGCATACTTCTTTTTTTAAGTCCATGATACTGTACTTGAAATCCACATCATGATAGATAGATAGATACAAATCTTTCACAACCAAGACAACTAGAGGAAATAGCAGCAAGTGAAGTAGCTCATTACTGGTCATGCTCCTGAGGGTATAGCAATCAACAGGGTTGTTTGTGTTCTCTGTGGTACTACTTTCCCACTGAGACAAGCTGCCTTATTTACAACACCATACTTACCTGCTGGCAAATACATCAACACTGTAAAAATACAGCAGAGCGAAGTGCCTGCCAAAAAACAATATTAGGGGTAATGGTTTCACAAATCATATTTGTTTTTAAGTGTTTTATAATTACTGTAGATCTGTTTCAGCGTCACTAATGACAGTTGTGTGGAAATTAATATAATTTGCTGTTGATCTGAATTATGCCAACTACAATTTGAACTGGAAAAAGAGTCAAAATCAGCCCTGCTTCAAGTTTAAAGTGCCATGCCAGAACCAATAGTAGTTTGATAGAGTTTTGCTTTTAGAAACTTTCAGTATAAACATGCAAACTTTATCTGGAGACTTTATCAAGCAGCTGTGTCTGTGGTATATTTTGAGTTTGAGTCAATCTGTAATGGGAATCAAAATGGTTAATTAAAAATACAACGGGTGTTGTGAAGCTAGAGTCCTTTGTGGTCTTCAGATGAAAGGTGCTACATGTATATATATTATTAGTGTTATTTGTATTATCCCAAAATAAAATGAATGGCTTTCCAAATTCAGTAAAGCTGGGGTCTCTACTCAGGCAGTCCTCTCCAGTCACCTTGGCCTGTTGCCATGTTTAAATTTCACTGGAAAATGTAACACAAATTCATTGTCCCGGAATGGATCAGATTTGATTACCTGATCAACGCATACATGCGAAAGATGAGCAATACATGGAACGTGCAGCAGATGTGGATACATTTCTTTCAAGTCCTTTATTAAACATTGCATGTTTATCAAGGAGAGCTTGTTAGTTGGTGCATAGTTTTGCTACATTTGGCTGTACTCTTACAACACATCTTGGGGTCATTTTAATTTAGATTCTATGTTGCATGGAACAAGAGATGATTTCAATACTATAGTATTTATTTATGTATTTTTGTCACTGTAGAGCACTGCAAGAACTTTCATTGCTGGCTGTCTGGAAAGCTCTGGGGTTTCATTAAGTAATAAAGAGAATTTCTCACCACTCCAAAGATAATTAACTGCAGCTTGGTGGTGAGCAAAAACTTCAGGCAGGTATTTTTCTGGGCCAGTGCATGCTGCCGCTGCATACTTATGAAGCAGAGCTAATAAAAAGCTCAAACTATAGAAACCATTCATTGGACTCTCCTCGAAGCATGTAGCATATTGTATAGAAAATCCACAGCGTCGTCTTTCTTTTGTATTGTTCTTCCCGAACAGGATCCTATTGAAGCTTTGGTTACCTTTGTTTGACTCTTAATTTCAAATGAGACATCCTCTTCAAATGTTAAGCAACATGATTTGCCTTTCTGGAGACTTATGTTTTTATAAACTTTGTGGTGCAAAATATCCTCATCTCCCTTTCCAGATTTTTTCTCTGTTTTGAATTTGAGGTCAGGGTATTCTCTGCAACATTCCTCTAAGGCTTTTTTTTACAGCCCATTACTGTCAGAAAATGACATGTTTGGCCTCTCGTACTGTACTATTGCAGTTGGGCCCCTGCCACCAATGTAATAGCATTCATGCTCTTCCTAAACTTTGAGGTCAAGCAGATCTGCAGTTCCAGCACTGCTTGGCAGCTGTCGTAGCTCTCAGTGACTTAATCCCTGCTGCTCTGGGCAAGTGTTCCTGGCCCAGCCACGTGGTCATTGTCACTAGGAAGATGTCCTAGTGCTGCCATGACCGCAGTTGCTGCCAGCTGCTGAACAGCTCCTGCCTGGGGTTCGCAGATTGCTCCCTCCACTAGCCAACTACTATCAATTTATTTTTTTTTTATTTAATGCATATTTTTCCATCTATTTCTATGCATCAGGTGAAATTGAAGTTTACAGGCAACTAGTGATTTAAAATAGACTCATTCCAACCCTATTTATATACACCAGTCTAAACCTAGAGTGTGGGGTCAGAATAAGGCCCATTGACTTCAGGGTGGTTGCGTGAATGTAAGCTGGGTGGGTTTGGCCATGTGTGCCTAATGCAGTCTTTTTAATCTACCGACAACCTCAGGAAAATATAGGGTGGTGCAAATGTCAAGATCAAGTTTGTAATTAATGCTTTTCTTCATCCTGGTTTTATGAATGGGCTTCAGGGGACAAAAAGCAGTTACATTCTGGTCCCTTAAATGCATTTGTTTGTCACCCATCCTGCTGACTGGTAAACCACTGCCAGTTATGTGATTTGACCGTCATCCAATCCGTTTATAATTCCTGCAGGATTGTTAAGGTGGTATATGAGCCTAAGTAGGGGCTCTTTAATGAGTTTAATAGTTATTTATTTCTCCTTTTAATCTCATATTCATTCTTTCAGCTTAAGCAGTTCTGATACTTCTCTGAGAGCAGCACCATCTTTACTTACACTTACATGAGTGCATTAGCTACTGAGCTAAAAGCTTCATTTGAATAAGAGCAGACTCCTATATTGCAAAATATAAATTTTGGCTAACAGAATTATGAAAAAACAAATGAAATTAATAAAAGGTAACTTCTGTGATATGCTAGTAACATACTGTTGTAGAATCATGCTCCAGAAATTTGGTCTTTTGGTTAAAGGTGACCACTCAACACAATTACTGTTAGCAACAAGGAGGAAGGAATGCAAGCCAAAATAGGGAAAGACTGGACTAAAGAATATTTAAATAAGTTAGGTGTATTCAAGTTGACAGGACCTGATGAAATTCATCCTAGGGTATGGAAGGAACTAGCTGAAGCAGCCTCAGAACCGTTAGCAATTATCTTTGAGAATGCCTGGAGGATGGATTAGGTCCCAGAAGACTGGAGAAAGGTGAACATCATACCAGTCTTTATGAAGGGGAACAAAGAGGACCCAGGAAATTATAGACCAGTCAGCCTAACTTCGATGCTAGGAAACATGTTGGAGCAAATTTCTTAAACAATCAGTTTGTAAGTATCTAAAGGATAATAGGATTATAAGCAATAGCCAGCAGGCATTTTTCAAGAACAAATCACGCCAAACCAAATTTCCTAATTTTCTTTGACAGGGTTACTGGGCTAGTGGATGTGCCATATCTTAATTTTTTTGGAAGGCTTTTGATGCAGTTCATGGCATTCTCATCAGTAAGCTAGCAAAATGTGATCTAGATCAGAGGTCTCAAATATTCAGCCCACGGAGCTCTTGCATGCAGCCCGTCAAGCTCCTCGCACCCCCTCTGCCTACCTCCAGACCTGGGGGCCAGATCCGGCCCGCGGGATTGCCCCCTGGGCACTGCGAGCCCCATGCCACTCTCAGAAGTAGCTGCAGCACATCCCTTCAGGCCGGGGAGGGAAGGGAGCAGAGGTAGAGGGCTCCTACATTGCCTCCTTCCAGGCACCACCCCCCACAGCTCCCATTGGCCGGAAACAGGGAACCATGGCCAATGGGAGCTTCATGGGAGGTACCTGGAGGAGCAGCAAGAGCAGCACAGGCATGGAACCCTGAGGCCTCCCTCCTTCCCCCCCCCCCCCCCCCGAGCTGCAGGGACTGGTTCCAGCTACTTCCTGGAGAGGAGCGGCACGGGGCCGCGGGGTCAGGGCAGGCAGGCAGGGAGCCATCCCTATCCCCGGTGCGCGCCACTGCCATCCCGGAGCCACTCTAGGTAAGCGGCACCGGGCTGGAGTTCGCACCCTGAACCCCTCCTGCATCCAACTCCCTGCCCTGAGCCCCCTGCTGCATCCCACACCTCAACTCCCTGTCCTAAGCCCCCTGCCACACTGCGTACCCTCCTGCACTCCCTGCCCTGAGCCCCCCCGCCACATCCTGCACCCTTTCTGCTTCCCCTGGGGGCAGGGAGAGGGCAGCGTTGGGTGGGGACTTTGGGGAAGGGGTTGGAATGGGGCGGGGAAGGGGTGACAAGAGGCGGGCAGGGGCAGCACCTCATGGAAGTGGGGGAGGGGCCAGGGACAGCGAGGGGGGGGTGTTAGTGATGCGGCCCTCAGGTCAATGCACTAGTCCTCATGTGGCCCTCGTGGTTATTTGAGTTTGAGATCCCTGGTCTAGATGAAATTATGAGATGGATGCACAACAAGTTGCAAAAACATACTAAAAGTCATCAATGGTTTACTGTCAGACTGGGAGGACATACTTAGTGGGGTCCTGCAGGGTCAGTCCTAGGTCAAGTACTAGTCAATATTTTCAGTAATGACTTCATTAATGGAGTGGAGAGTATGCTTATGAAACTTGCAGACAACGCCAACCTAGGATTGCAAGCATTTTGAAATAAAAGATTACATTCAAAATGACCTTGACAAATTGAAAATTGAATTCAACAAGGTGAAATTAAATAGACAAGTGCATAGCACTTCACTTAAGAAAGAAAATCAAATGCAAACAACTACAATATGGGGAATAACTGGCTTGATGGTAGTACTGCTGAAAAGAATCTGGAGGTAATATTGGATCACAGATTGAATGAGTCCACAATGTGATGTAGCTTTGATAATGGCTAATACCATCCTGGGGTGTATTAATGGAACTGTCATATGTAAGACATGGAAGGTAATTGTCCTGCCCTACTCTACATTGGTGAGGCCTCAGCTGGAGTAGTATCCAATTCTGGGTGCCACGCTTTAGGTATGAGGGGGACAAATTGCAAAGAGTCCAGAAGAGAGCAACAAAAATGATACAAGGTTTAGGAAACCTGACCTATGGTGAAAGGTTAAAAACACCTGGCCATGTTTCGCTTTGGGGAAAGAAGACTGATGGAGAACATGATAACCTTCAAATATGCTAAGGGCTTTTATAAAGAGGATGGTGATCAATTGTTCTCCATGTCCACTGAAGGTGTAGGACATGAAGTAATAGGCTTAATCTGCAGTAAGGGCAATTTAGGGTAAATATCAGGAAAAACTTTCTAACTAAACTTGTAGTTAGGCTTTGGAATAGGCTTCCAAGGGAGGTTGTTGGGTCCCCATCATTGGAAGCTTTTAAGAACAAGTTGGACAAAAACTTGTCAGGGATGATTTAGTTTTACTTGGTACTGCCACAGTTCAGGGGGCTGGACTGGATGACTTCTCGAGATTCCTTCGAGCCCTACATTTCTATGATTCTATATCTTAGTCTTTAAAAGACAAAACCTTCTGCATAGGCTCAGAGCCTGACATATTTTGCTTCATCCTACTTTCTCACCTCTTCTGCTACTTGTCCTCTGGTCAACTAAAGCTCTAATCCAGAACCCGCCAGAATCCATGGGAATCATTTAATTGATTTAATTAACTTTGAATCAGTGACTAGTACCACTGACATTTATGTGATGTTGCACTCCATATGCTTTATGGAAATATGCTTATGAATATGACATAACTGGAATATGCTTTATGCTAGATACCCTTTGTATGGTGTCATTAGAAAGCTTGTAATCTACTAAGTGTGTTCATCCTAATTATTTGTATGTATTATTTCTATATCTGGAGTTAGAAGAATAAGATGTAAACTTGTATCACTGATATAAACATATTAAGTGGAGGCCATTAAGGATGCTCCAGAAACAATCAGTAGTAAATGGCTTTAGTTACTTGAAAGCCTTCCTGTGTACGTGTGGGCCAGCCCATGGGGAATGGAGACTAGGGGTCTTACAGTGACCATGTCACCTGATAAGGAAATCCATCTTAAATCTGGTACTTTTCCATTTAGAAGGAGGGGTGGGGATCCAGAGAGACAAAAGATTACTGCCTTGTGCCAAAGCTATAAAAGGGGATGGAGCAGGACAAAAGGGGCTCCAGTCATGAGAAAAACCCTGCTCACCACCTGAGATGTCTGCTGGAACTAACAAGGACTGTACCGGGAAAAGGATTAGGCCAAGACTAGGAAAGAGTCTAGACTATGAAAGAAGCTTATTGGAATTTCTCTGAGGGTGAGATATTACCTGTAATCAGTTTCTTAATGTATAAGGCTTAGACTTGAATGTTTTTTTTTATTTTGCTTTGTGACTTACTTTGTTCTGTCTGTTATTACTTTAAAACACTTAAATCCTACTTTTTATACTTATTTTAAAAAATCAGTTGTATGGAAGTGATAGTTATTGTTGCATGCTATCAATCTTTTCTTTGGCTAATATTAATATCTGTCTTTATGTGTGAACATTGTAGACTGTAAAGTCTGTAGCAATCAGACTTTAAAATGTATGTAATGGTAGTAGTAACAACAACAATAATACAGATGCCAACAAATGTGATGCTGTTCAACAGTGCTCCCCAACCTTTTGTCACCCTCGGCACACCATAGCCTCTCCCAAAATTCCACGGCACACCACATACAAAAATTGGATAAAAAACAAATATAATCTTCAAAATATCGTTTTGAAGAGTATAATAGTATATTATATATATATATATAATAGTATATTATTATATCCCCCCAACGCCCCCTTGCACACTGCTTACCCCCGCTCCCAGCCCAGCCTCCCCCCAACGCCCCCTTGTACACCGCTTACCCCCGCTCCCAGCCCAGCCTCCCCCCAACGCCCCCTTGCAGACTGCTTACCCCCGCTCCCAGCCCAGCCTCCCCCCAACGCCCCCTTGCACCCCGCTTCCCCCCCGCGCTTACTTGTTCGCTGGGTCACGCTGCTGTGACCCGACTCCAGCGAGGGAAGGAGAGGAGGGACACGCCCCCCAGCCTCGCGGTCAGAGCAGCGCCGCGCCACACCGCCTCCCCCGCCCCCCAGCCTCGCGGTCAGAGCAGCGCCGCGCCACACCGCCTCCCCCGTCCCCCAGCCTCGCGGTCAGAGCAGCGCCGCGCCACACCGCCTCCCCCGCCCCCCAGCCTCGCGGACCTCAGAGCAGCGCCGCGCCACACCGCCTCCCCCGTCCCCCAGCCTCGCGGTCAGAGCAGCGCCGCGCCACACCGCCTCCCCCGCCCCCCAGCCTCGCGGACCTCAGAGCAGCGCCGCGCCACACCGCCTCCCCCGCCCCCCAGCCTCGCGGACCTCAGAGCAGCGCCGCGCCACACCGCCTCCCCCGCCCCCCAGCCTCGCGGTCAGAACAGCGCTGCGCCACACCGCCTCCCCCGTCCCCCAGCCTCGCGGTCAGAGCTTTTGCCGCGGCACACTTGGCATGGCCTCCCGGCACACCAGTGTGCCGCGGCACACCGGTTGGGGAGCACTGCTGTTCAACACTAATTAGCTACGAAACTAATAGTTTTGAAAATAACTCAACACGTCCCTCAATCTATCATATAAATCAGTCTGTTAATAATTTCCTTGCATTGTTAATCCAGATTTTAATTTTTAACATTGGTCTGCTCCCATCACACAAACAAAATCCACGTTTATATTCATCTTAACAGTCAACCAAAAAGAATATTTGTTTGTTTTGCTCCTACTTATTTCTCTAGCTCATCCCAGCACAAGCCTTTGAAGAAAGTAAAGAGAAAATGAGAGAGAAGAATCAGGAACAAAAAACCTCCTCTATAAGCTAAGGATGGATGCATTTTGGTGGTCACTGATGAGAAAAAGAACAAAACGTAGTAGCCAAAAAAGAGTTGTCAGGAAGATGGTGGGAAAATACTGACTGAAGCTGGTGTTTGCTCCATCAAAGCTGAAAGATACAAAAAAAAAAAAAATTCACTGAGCTGGATTCTCCTTTCATACCAGCTTCACACATCAGTGAAACTCCATTAACTTCAATGGTGTTTACTCCTGATTTATATGGTAAGCAAGAGGAGAAACAGGTCCATAAATTAAAACTTCACCTTCAGTATAAGTTGCCAGTGAAGTGTGAAGCAGACCACAAGGAGGGCATCTCCTGCTCCTGCTGAAGCAGGTCAAAGTAAATGGGGGATGGGAGGAATTCCACTTCTGCCTTCCCAATCTCATGTAAGTTCGACAACACATGATGAAAATAAATGCAAAAGAAAAACCAAAAAAATACCACCTTCTTCCCAGAGTGAAGTTTCACTAAGCAGTTCAGTGGGAATCTGCCAAAATATTTTTATGCAATGAAAATTATTGTTATAATAACCATTATTAAAGTTGCCCAACACTTCCCATTATAAAGACCTTGTTTTCTTTAGCTTATAACTTTGCTAAAAAGTAATCATTCAGGCTGAAATTTTCCATGCTGACTCTCTGCCTCTGTTAAATTTTTGAGCGCTTTATTTAACAATTTATAGCATGTCCATGGTTTGCAGCAGGGACCTGCCAGGGTGGCCTTCATGGCAAGGTTGTACCTTCCATCCTGATTTTGTAGGTGTGATTCTTTTACTTCTATTTTTTCTTAAAAGGAGAACTTTATTTATAAAGAAAAAGGTACAAGAATCACACCTACAAAATCACAATGGAAGGTAATTGTACAGGGTAATAAAAATATTTTAAACACAGAGGATTCCCCTCTGGGCTCAGCTTCACAGTTACAAAAATAGGAATAAAACTTCCCCTGTAGCATAGGAAAATTAACAAGCCAAAACAAAAGATAACTTGATGTCCTTTCTCCACTCACAGTTTCTGTGGTTTTAGATGGATTATTCTGGGTAGATTTTCAGGAGATGTTGTACCTTCTTGGCTTCTCCCTCCATCTGGAGAGGGAACAACAAAACAAATCCTTCCCCTCCCCCAGATTTGAAAGTATCTTCTTTCCTTATTGGTCCTTCTGGCCAGGTGCCAACTAGGTTATTTGAACTGTTTAACCCTTTACAGGTAAGGCAATCCAGTACAGCTGCCAAAGAGGGATTTTATGCTACTGCATACATGAAGATTGCTATCCTTCCCCTTATATTCATGACAAGCTTCCTCCCCGTTCACAGGCACAGGGTCCTTGAGCAGCTGCTCCATCCACACTTCTATTTATCACAGTGGTACCACTTGGGTTGTACTGAGTTGAGGGCCTTGCTTGGTGAATTTCATTTTCTGTGCACTAATGAGATGCAGGAGTGGTAGGTAGACATGTGTGCAGGAAAGAGACAAAATGTTCAGCATATTATACAGATACTAAAATAACCACTGTGACTTTTATTCTTCAGTAACAAGGAGGTTTTCAGTCAGAGTCATGCTGTAATACACATTAAAAATATCACGGTATGTAATTTCACTGCAGTCACTCTAGTTAGTTCTCATATGTAAATGAAAATGCCACACAAACATTGATACCAAAGAGGATGCTTCACTTTATAGATTAATCGCCTTCATGTTTTAAAATGGATTTTTAAAAATTCCAACTAATTTTCTAAAGAAAGTCAAATTAATTGCTCCCAAGTTCTGGATTTATAGAACTTATTTGAATAATTGGGCTGTAAAGTTAAAAATAACTAAGGAAAATGGTTTATAATGTAATGTTGTCAGAATCCTAACTATTGGCTGCTCCTTCTATAATAAAGAAAGTATTTAAGAAAGGAATTAAACTCTTCAGCTAGGGTAAAAAAATTGATTTTCTAAGGCCTGGTCTACATTGGGGTGAGGGATAGGGATCGATCTAAGTTATACAACTTCAGCTCCACTGACCGGTGTTAACTTTGAAAGCTAACGATGCGAATATCATTAACAACATCTTGTTTTAGAGAGATGTGGTGAGGCTAAAATAAGAACTTTCCCTCAAAACTCTCTTCATACCCAAATCAAAGGTTTTTCTGAGGCTTGAAAAGATCCCTTAGCATTTTCCTTTTACACGTCTTGACACTAATGGTGAAATTTCACTTATATGCCCAGGGCCAGCACAAGGTCTTTGCACCTCCAAGTCTCACTTTAGCCTTCAAGGGAAGAATTTTATCCTGAGTGGTTTCAAGTAGCATGGGGAGAAGAAATATTGGGCATGACCGCTGAAGTTTTTAAGCCCTAAACTCTTCTGAAGTCACTGGTATCTGAGATCTCAGCAACACCTCAGAATCATTGTGGGAGAGGCTGTTTTGTGGCATGGCTGGAGGAAGGATGTACCAGAAGATTTTCAGCCTCATTAATAGTAATTAAAAAAAATAGTATTTAGACACTTAAATAAACATCTGTGTGTTTTGCTAAACCTTTGAACCTTTGGAAGATTGCCAGTTGCTAATATGTAATGGGTAATGCTTGCAGGTCTTACTCAGCTACGACTCTCTTTGAAGGCCAGCAGGATTTGTCCCTATGCTGCTGCTGTTCGTTGAATATTGACAGTGTGCTCACTGTTCTGCAGACATATGACTCACAGTCCTTGCTCCAAATTGCTCACGATATAGTACAGACCAGATACTAGTTCTGCAACTGCATATTATTTCAGGTGGCAGTACGAGTTTGAAGCAGTTTAAGAGTATCGCAGAGGTTATTGTTGAAGGGCTTTGTAAAATAAGTGTGTTCTGCCGCGTGTGCTTTATTCAGCAGTATTTAGATGTGGAGAATTGCTGTGTTTCATTAAACCACTACTTATTTCTATAGCAATCAGAGTCCTGCATGAGGATTGGTTACATAAGTTAAAACTAGCTTGGCCAATTTTCAACCATGCACAGAGGTGTGGGTTTGTTTTTGTTTTTCGAAGACAATAGGAAAGGTCTGTACCGCAAATCTATTTTAACGGGTGGCAGACTGAAATATAAATGATCACAGACTGAAGCCAAGAAAGGACTGGCACTGTTGCAATTAAGAGAAATTAATTTACACAGAATGATTAATGTATATGGGTCAGAGTACAAAAGACAGCAATAAAAGCTGCAATATCCAAAACTATATGTAGTAATGAAAATGATTTAGGAAAAGAAATACTAATACTAATGCAGGGTACTAATACTGCCCTCGTAGGTCAATGAACTTACATGGGCCACATCATATCCCTTTGGTCCTGAAATATCTGTCTGTGATGACAAACTTCTAAATATCTATGTTACCCTTCCATGTGCCTCTCTATCTGATTTATTCCATCCAGAGCCTAGCTCTGTTTATATAATGTTCGCAGGTCTAATCCTCTAGTCTGGCTGAGCTGAATTTGGTGCAGAACCCAAGGAGAAGAGGAAGACAGGTGGCTTTCTTCCATCTTTGGGCTCCCTCCATCTCCAGAAATGCCAAAACTCTAGGTGTATATGTGAGCTGCCTGTGAGCTGCTCTAGCTTATGTATGCTGGTAGTGGCTACCAAAACCTGTTATAACAGATGGATACCACTGACGTGCAGCATTGCTAGGGCTCTGGTCCCTTCCTTGGCACCCTGTGTATCCTATTAGGCTGGGAGTGAGATGTGTTGTGTTTATTTAGATGGCATATATAAGCCAGAGGTGTTAACATATCCCAGACACTGTCTAACATAAAACCATTTTAAACAAGGTTTGGGGTACACAGATTTCAGTCTGCTTAGTATCATGATGCACACTCTATTAAAAATCATTTACATCTTTTTATTCAAGATACAGAAAAGAAGGGGAAACAGTTAAAGCATTTGAAATGTTAAGTATTTCAATAAGGCTTTCATTTTAACAATCTCCCTTGTGCCCTTTCCCTTTGGCTGGAGATAGTTTCTAGAAGAAAAAATCCCCTTGTTTGACAGTCTTTTTAAACCATGTCAAAGATGGTTATAACTGTCTTTTTTTGGGGGGGGGAAGAGAAGTTGTTAACTGAGATGAGCTACAGCTATTGTTGTTACTGTTGTAAAAGTCTGATCCCATTTTCTAGAGACAAAATAAAACGCACACACACACACGGGAAGAAAAAAGAACAGAAAAGAGAAAATGCAGCTTCTGTCTCTGGCATTGAGTTTCACTTACAACATCACTGTTGGAGAAACACATGCACTGCACACGGTTATGTCAGCCACTCTGAGATCTGGAAAGAAAACAAGGAATACTTGTGGCACTTTAGAGACTAACCAGTTTATTTCACATAAGCTTTTGTGGGCTATAGCCCACTTCATCAGATGCATAGAATGGAACACACAGAAGTAAGATACATTTATATACACAGAAAGCAGAAAAAGTTGGAAATTACCATACCAGTTCTACGAGACTATTTAATTTTGGATGAGCCATTATCAGCAGGAGAAAAAAAACCTTTTGTAGTGAAAAATCAAGTGGATCTGTGTCTGACAGTTGATAAGAATCTGTAAAAAGAAACTTAACTAGGGAAATGCATTTGATTAGTGTAATGACTAAGCCATTCCGAGTCTCTGTTTAACCTAGCAAACTTGTAACAGCATCAACCTGTTTAGAGCATTGCTTTTAGTTGCCTCTTTGGTCACAGGCTTACAGCAGTTTTGCCAAATATACAGTCTGGGCCAGTTAAACCACATTCTTATTACACAGAATGCAAAAGGAGAGAGATAGAAAAGATAAGAAATAAGGTGGGGAAGAAAGAGGTCATGTGGGGGAGGAGAGACATCCCAGGTGATATTTGGAGTTTAGCTGAAGTCAATGGATGTGGCCATGTCATCTGGGTTCCTTTCTTTGGCCCAGTCTGGAGAGAACAACTCTCAGAATTACGGGGCTCTGAGCGCTGCTCCCTGCCCCAAGCACCAGTTCCTCACTCCCATTGGCCAG
The DNA here is from genome assembly GCA_032164245.1 of Sternotherus odoratus. Taxonomy (NCBI): domain Eukaryota; kingdom Metazoa; phylum Chordata; order Testudines; family Kinosternidae; genus Sternotherus; species Sternotherus odoratus. The sequence goes on from JAVMKO010000007.1 coordinate 86,911,553, forward strand.
GAACCATGGCCAATAGGAGCTGGGGAGCAGTGCCTGTGAGCAAGAGCAGTGCATGGAGCTTCCCGCCCCCGCCCCTGCCCCTGCGCCATGCCTAGGAGCTGGACTTTCTGCTGGCTGCTTCCAGGGCACAGCATGGAACCAGGACAGGCAAGGAGCCTGCCTTAGCGCCGCTGCACCACTGACTGGGAGCCGCCCGAGATAAGCCTGCTCTCCAATCCTGAGCCCCACCCCCCTGTCCTAGCCCTGATCCCCCCCAAACCCAGAGCCCCCAGAGCCTGCACCCCCAGGCGGAGCTCTCGCCCCCTCTGCACCTCCCTGCCCCAGCCCGGAGCCCCATCCCACACCATGAACCCCTCATCCCTGGTCTCACCCCAGAGCCCATGCCCTCTCCTGCACGCCAGGACCCTGGCTCAACCTGCAGCCCCCTCCCACATTCCAAATTCCTCCACCCCACCCCCCAGCCTGGAGCCCCCTCCTCCCCAAATCCTTTCTTCCTGGCCTGACCCCAGAGCCCTCGCCTCCAGCCCAGAGCCTGTATCCCCTCCCACACCCCAATACATTGCCTCCCCCTACAGCCCGCTCCCACATTCTGAATTCCTCGGCCCCACCCCTCCAACCTGGAACCCTCCTGCACCCCAAACCCCTTGTCCCCAGCCCCACCTCAGAACCCACATTCCCAGCTAGAACCCTCTCGCACCCCAACTCCCTGCTCCACCCTGGAGCCCCCTCCTGCACCTTGAACCCCTCATTTCTGGCCCCACCCCAGAGCCCACACCACCAGTTAGCACCCTCATCTCCTCCCACACTCCAACTCCTTTCCCCAGCCCAGTGAAAGTGAGTGAGGGTGAGGGAGAGCGAACCACCGAGGGAGGGAGAAGGTAGTGAGTTGGGGATAAGGCCACAGGGAAGGAGCTGGGCTAAGGTGTTTGCTTTTGTTGCCAACCTTATTTACATTGTTAGAGCAGCACCAGAGGGCTGGATCAACTTGAAAATGTTTCAATATTTTTGAATGTATGTCGCACCACATCACGTATCCAGTATGGCTTCAGTAGGGAACCCTGCGGGTTAAGGTAAAAGTATAATTTAAATCACAGATGTACATTCTTTCAATGTGTTTTCAATTTAAAGGATGTAAAATAGGGCTGAACAGGGCACATATCCAGGAACGGGCAAGAATACATAGCCATAAAAGGCATCATTACTAACCCATGAAACAGAAATGGGAAGATGCCGCCAACATAAAAGATTGGAGGTGTGGAATCAAGTTTCTAATAAAAATGACTTTTATATAAGTGGAAAGTCAGCCTTTATATAAGCCATCACTAAAGAGCCTGTACTGTGTCATTATCTAACTAAAAATCTTTGCTGACAGGTTCCCCCTTCCTATTGTTTAGTAAAATAATAACTGTTTTGATGTCTGACTAAGGTTTTTATTTCAGGTGATGTGGAAAAAATACTGTTTTGGATTAAACACAATGTGAATGCTGTTAGCATATAACATACTTGATTACATAAGAATAGGAGCCTTGGATATCACAAATAAAAATATAACCTACACAGATATGACCGGTCAAAGCTGTTTTTAATGTGATATTAAGCAAAATCAGCTGGTGTTAATTAGAGAAGCAGAAAAACAATTTGCTAGGGATCTGAATTACAGTGATTAAAAACCATTAGACTGATTTAGGAAAAATCCACCAACTGGAGGCCATTCAGTATATTAAGCAGACAATAAAAAGAGCAAACACAAAAGTTCTGATGTTTACGTGTTTTCCTACATTATGTGAAAATAGCAAATACTCTCAAACGAAATGCCACTAGAAATATGCTTTTCATTATACTTTCATGAAATGGCACTATTTCCATTCAAACAAAGGTCTTCTCTGTGCAAACATTAGAAATGTAATGTTTTATAGAAAACATATGTGCATCTAAATGCAACTTCCCATTTGGAATTTCAGATTTGAATTTGAAAAGTTTTGATGTTCATTTACTTGAAAATTTAACCATTTCACTTGAAAATAATCCTATTCTTGCATGAAAAAACCAAAAAGATTAGACAGCCTTTAGAACCTTAAAGAAATGTGTCACTTGAAAGGTATGCAGAAGAGGAAGAGCTTTGTCACAAACAGTGTTTTCCAAGTTCTCACAACTCTGGTATCACTAGTCACTATAACAAAACTTTTATAACTTGATAAACATAGTGTAGACAAAATCTCAATTTTTACAGGAACTGGATTCAAATTTGAGTTCCAAGGAGACAACTCAGTCATAGCTGCTCATATCGTAAATGAAGCAAACTAAGAATGTTTAGTACAAAAGTACTGTGGTTGGATTTATTGATAATTGCAGTCCTTCCTGATGGAATCGGGATTGAGTATCGTATGGATGGCCAACTCCTCAATCTTCGTAATCGCCAAAAAAACCAAACTTAAGATCACGAGAATTGTCATCACTGACCTTCAGTGTACAGACTGTCATTCTAGCGCACACAGAGGCCGACCTGCAAAGCATCTTTTTGGAGATGCCTAGGACAGCCTGGGGGTCTCTTTCAACTTTGGGGAAACCAAGGTACTCTACACCAGCCCTCACCTGTACAAACTATTCTTCATACTCCACAAATCACCATCAGCGGAGAACCCTCGGAAAATGTGGATCATTTTCCGTACCTTGGCAGCCAGCTCTCCCAAACAGCCAGCATTGACACAGAAATTGAATACAGGATCTGCTGTGCCAGCACATCTTTTGGAAGACCACTCAGACGAGTCTTCAGTGACAGGGATCTGCAAACTAGCACCAAGATCTTGATTTACAAGGCAGTTGTCATCCCCACCCTTCTCTATGGTGAGAGCTGGGTAACCTACAGACGACATCTCAAGTTGCTGACGTGGTTCCAGCAGTGCTTGCCTCAGGAGGATTCTCAGGATCAGCTGGGAAGACCGAGGCACTAACATCAGCACTCTCTCTGCAGCCAACATCAGCAATGTAGAAGCGCAGGTCATGAAATACCAACTCCTCTGGGCTGGCCACTGTGTCCGTATGCCTAACACTCACCTCCTGAAGCAAGTGCTCTTCTCACAGTTAAGTCATGGAAGAATGGCTCACGGAGGGTAGCAGAAGCGTTTCAATGACGTACTGCCAGTACATCAAACCAACACACTGGGGGGACTTGGCACAGAACACAGTGGCACCAGACCGTACACCAAGCCACAGCTCACTTTGAGGAGATCACACGTGCTCATGAGATAGAGAAGTGACAAAGGAGGAAAGAAAGGGCACAACACTCCAGCCAACAACTATGTCTCCTCCAAAATTACACGAGCCACTTCTGTGGGAAAATCTGCAGGCAAGTATTGGGCTCCTCGGCCATTTAAAAACTCACCAATGTACCCCCTTAGCAGACATGATCCTCACATTGAGGGATAGCCAAAGAAGAAGAATTGCAGTCCTAACCCTGAGTTCCTTGAAACGGCATCCTGCATTTCAGTCTTCAGCTATTTTGGTCCCAGTTCATTGAATGCTCTGAACTCTATTCAGGGAAAAGCATGAAAAGCAGATTTCATATTGGTACAGGATGTACGTTGCTGAAATATTTTTTTCTTCAGATACAAGTACTTGAAATGCTTTTCCCTCTAGAGTAGAAGTGGCGGCTACTTCATCATATAACTGAGGTATGTAGAGCCCAAAAAGGAGACGGGAAGGGTGGAAGGGCCATGCTCCTGGCCATAGCACTGCATAGTACTTACGCAGATATTAAAAGGGAAGCAAAGTGGAGGTGTTTCACACAACAGTAGGTTAAGATTGAGACACCTTTCTTACACTTTACCTTGCTAGACAATCAATACTGGCAGAAGGCCAATCGTTGAATCATTTATGTGAGCAACCGTTGTTCATGTAAGTAGTCTCTTTGTACTTGGTACACTAGGGAGGGTTTACGGGGTTTGGTCCTAGGGCACTGCTTGAAGCATGATTCTTGTATGTTTGCTGTCCGACTCGAAAGTCTCCATCAGGAAACCTGGTCACCAGTACCAGATGTAGTACTGCTCTGGCAGTTTCTGGGGAGTAGAATAAATAGGTTAATGCACCACCACTCCACCTCTGGAGATCAGCGTTCAAATGTGAATTCTGGAAACGTGCACAGATAAATGTCTGGATCTCTGAACTGACATCCTCTGGATCATTTCTTACTACTTAAAAAACAAACACAACTTGGCTTGCCCAGCAGCCTTTGTTCCAGGGAAGGCTGGGATGGAATAGGGGAGGTGGCTCACGTGACTGCTGTATTTCATTCAGATTATGTTCATGATTAATCCACTTTCACTTCAAGGAAAGTTAGAAAAGAGAAATGAAATTTGGACTGCTGATCAAAGGGTGAACTTCCTTCAATCCAGACAGAGGCTACGGCTGCGTTCTTGAAGAGTTTTACTATTTCTCTCCAAAAAGCTCCATTGTTAAACAGGAGCCCTCCAGCTGGAAAATGGACCTGGGATTCTTAGTGAGCACCCATATGGAGTTGAGCAGAGCATTGACAGAGCAGCAGAAACAAAATTATTGGCTTGGAATGCTGGGTGACCAGAGCAGTTTGAAAGTTTGATTGTCTGTTGCAAACTGGTTTCTCAGAAGGGCATTTTGCAGTTCCTTTATTCATGCTATGGCTCAGCAGAACCTGTCTGAAGACCTGAGGAAAACCACCTGGTTCCAAAATGTGTTGACAGCATATGTTCAGAAATCAGGTACAAGAGCAGACCTCCAAAATGCCAACACAACTAAAGCTAAGTATGATGAATTTTATTTCCTTTCTGTGTATCCAATTGGTGGTTTATAAAAGGAAATCATAAAAAGATAGGGCTAGAGGGGACCTCAGGAGGTCACCAAATCCAGCTCCCTGTGCTGAGGTAGGACCAAGTACCCCTGACAGGTGTTTGTCCAACTTGTTTTTTTTTAAACGTCCAGCAATGGGGATTCATTCCACAACTTCCCTTGGAACCCTATTCCAGAGTTGAACTATCCTTATAGTTAATATCTAACCTAAATCTCCTTTGCTGCAGATTAAGATTATTACAATTTTTCCTATCATCACTGGATATGAAGAATAGTGCTTCGAATCAGAGATGCCTTAAGAGTTACTTTAATTATTTTAAACCATATAAACGAAAGCCAGATACTGCTTTATCACATTCATTACCAGCAGTTCCTGTCAGATATTAACATAAGAAATGTTTTACTGAGTTTCAGATTACAAGGATAATATTGTTCTGTCTCTTTTAATTAAAACAGCATGTGTAATCTGCTTCTGGCATTAGTGACTTTTAGTATTTAATCAGGAGGCTTTCCATAAACCGCTTTTACCAGGAGGTTTGGGGAATGTTCACCACTATGAGTAACAGGGCTTTGCATTTTTATATTAACTTGTTTAGAGCAATGACCTTTTTTTGGATAGTTCAGTACTCTTAGTGAACAACTCCACAGTCACTCAAATAATGCAAGTCTGAACGTACAACATGTACTCCGGAAAGTACAAAGAATAAGTTACTTGAAGAGAGTATTTCTCAATGAGGTCCTCTTGAAAAAGAAAGGATTTAAACAAACAGCAATTTATGTAGCCAGTAATTTTCTCTGCTTGCTCTACTGTTGGACGTATTTGTGCTTGGATAAGAACTTTTATTTCCCTGTAGTCCATGTTCTTTGTCTGCCCCAGGCTTGCCTGCCTCGGCCATAATTCTCTGATGCAAAAATAATAGGGTGACGTTCTTTGGCCTGTGTCATACAAGAAGTCACACAAGACGATTGGAATGACTCCTTCTTGCCTTCAAATCTCTGATTCTATGAACAATTCTGTGTTTATGACACTGCCCTGGCTTTTGGTCAAAATTATTTTTTTTTAATGTCAGAAATGAGACATTTGGGAGCAATCCTCCATCAGTGCATGTGTAGAACTCTTCCTATCGAAATCAATCAGGAGTTCGGAGTAAAATTCACTGGCAGACAATAGCCATGAGCTTTTGCTGCATGATCAAGGAATAGAAGCTGGGAAATGTAGGCGGAAACCCATTTAAACCCAACAATCTGCAATAGATAATGATGAATACTGATTTCTTTGTTTTGTTTGAACATCGCATCAGTAAATTTCCACCCAGAATTAACTTCCTGTGTTTAAAGGAGCAACTGCATACAGTACAGACCGTTTACATGCGAATCCGCTTAATGTGCGGTAGCAACATGCCTCTCAGTGCTACCTATTTAACACGTGAGACTCGTTAACACGTGGTACAGGAACTTGCTATGTAGCGCTACAGATTTGCTCACTAACTCACTGCCATAGAAATCAACAGGAAGTGCAGAGCGGAAGCGGGCTTACTGATGTTTCCTCTTCCTTTTGATTGCTGATATTGGTAAAGACGTATCACGCATGCTGAGCCATTGTCACGCTAGATATCTTAAGATATTTCAGCATGGCCCTCTTAACCCATGGTCCATTAACACGCAGTCGTGACAGCTTGACTCCCGACATCTGCGCATAAATGGGTCTGTAATGTACTTAGAAAGGGGGGGGGGGAGCTATTTCCCGTGAAGTAGCCTAGAACTCCAAGGCAGCTCATATTTTCAAACTTATTTTGTAATTTCTATTTTTTAGGTAGTCTTGGCCAAATTTATCCCTGGCGTAACTCCGCTAAATCTAGTATCCCCAAAATGAATCTGACACCTGATTTCTGTTCTATGTAAGATAGAGATAATGTTACTGCATTGTTGAGCTCCACCTTAATATACTTTCTACATTTTGTCATCTGGATAGTTAAGTCTAGTTTTGCCTTCAACATAAACATGTATTTCTGCCTTATTCAGTTTTCTGACATCTAGATTATTGCACACACACCTAAAAAGAGAAACACAGTTCACTTTCCTCAGTTAAATTTGCTCTATCTCATTAGTTTTATTGAACTGGAGTTAAACACAAGAATACCCTATTGACTTGTTAGTACACACACACACCCCACCATATTTATCTGAAGTGTCCTTACTGCTAAATGTAGAAATATTTTGTTTTATTTCAATCTGTGTCTAATTAGAAGGTTTTGTAAGTTTTATAAGTACATTTATAACTAATTTTATAAGTAAATTAGACTGGGCTGATAGTTTCATATGTAACTTTTTATTCCTCATTGGAACACAAACTCCCCATCTAGTCTTGTATCAGTTAGTCATTTGCTATGAGGGCACTGAAAGCAAAGGCTTACCACCTGAGGAAGGATAACAGAGAAAATTTAGTTAAATACGGTGTTTTTTCTGTAAGACATCCAGCTTCAGTGTATAAATGGTGAATGTCAACTGTGCATTCTGAAACTTGTTGATTGTTCCTTTCAGTGGTACAGGGCTTATGACAGAAAAGGATCTAGCATTACAGTGTTTTCCACTAATTTTCATTATTTCTCCCATTTTTTAATTGAATAAAAATGCTGGAGTTTGTATGTAAATTTGTAGGGCCAAATTCATCAATGATGGATGCTGCTGCATTGAAGTCAGTGTTTTATATCTGCTTACACCAATAATAAATGTTGCCTCTGGCATATTTTTGCATAGAAAATATCATTCTCTTTCTCTTTTAATAGTAAAATGACTTCTTTTTCTTCTCATAGATAATGATCTGATCAGGCATACATGAACATTACCAAGAAGCCTCCCTCACATAAATGAATCCTGCAGGTAGGATGCTAGATTTTATTAATTTTATGAATACATTATGTACTGATAGTACTAAATCAGTTAGTAAATCAGAAAAATACCTTGATAGTGGGCCTCTGTGGATTCTAATACTGGATTTACTTAGTATTTCAACAGCTGTTGTTAATTTTCATTCTCTGTAACTTTATGCCCATGTTTCTCTCCCTCTTAAAAGAAATTGCCAAGAAAGTTGAGATCCCAAATTAACAAGCATGCAAACCTGGCAGGGGAGTGAAATTGAGTTGTCACGAGCCATGAAACTGGCAGAATGAAAGATTGTCGTTTATTAGCCTAATTTTTTGTTTAGAGAGGAAGAATGGTCATGTGATATAGGCATTAGACTGAGACTCAGTGTGTTTTGAGGTAAATCACGTATCTCTCTGATCCTCAGTTCCCCATCAGCAAAATGGGAATAATGATACTTGTATTTAGGTGTGGGATAAAAAAATATTTAAGTGCCTAAGTTTCATTTTCAGAAGTGACTCAGGCACTTGGAGACTTAGGGCCAGATTAAAGGTATTTAGGTGCCTAAATCTCATGAGACTTACAGGGGCTTAAAGCTTGGGTGCACAAAAGGAATTAGAGACCTAAAAGAGGGACTTGGATGCCTAAGTCCCAATTTTGGCACCACTGCAATGCAAAAAAATCTCTCAAGTTCTTGCTGTAAAAGTTCCCTCAAGACCCATGTTTCTGTTTCTGATCATGTTCACTGCTGCCTCCTGCTAGGTGTCCTGAAACCTGTCTTCTGCCTCAGCCCCAGAGCAATTCACAGACCAGGGGAAGACCAGTGCTTGGCTGCCTAAATTGCATGAAGGAATCTGATCTTGTAGGCATCCTCTGAGCATGCCCAATCCAGCCCTTCAGGCGCATTCACACAGAATGATGGGGGAGGGAGAATTCCCTCATAGCTTTTAGCTCAGTGGTTAGGATACTCATCTGGGATGTGGGAGACTGCAGATCCAAGTCCTCTCTCTGCCTAAGGGGAAACAGGGATTTGAAAAAAGATCTCCCACTTCTCAGGGGAGTGCCCTAACCAGTGGGCTTTGGGATATTCTGATGTGAGGGCTCCCTCAGTCTCCCCTGTGGAAGCCATTGCACACTGGATAAATAATCAGAGTCACTGGGGGGGGGGGGGAGAGAGAGAGAATGAGAGTGACTACAGGAGGGAAACTCTATAGCCTGGTGGTTAAAGCACTCACCCAGGATGTGGGAGACCCACGATCTAGCCCACTGTGCCAGTGACTCTTCAAGTATTTCCCCAGAGTGCAACAGTTTCAATTTTCTAAGGGAGTGCCCACATCAGAATACCCCATAACTAAGGATAAGATTTTGTCACCAAGGCCATGGGAGTCCCAGATTCAATGATTTTCAGAGACATCCATGACATTTTGTGCTTCAGCTTCAGCCCCATGCCGAGGGTGACGGGGGCCCTGGAGCGTTCGGACTCGTGCCGGGAGCAATGGGGGTCCTGGGGCTGCTAATCCCCCTCCCCAGCAGTGAGATCCCTCTCCCCCCCCCATTATTTTTAGTAAAAGTCACAGACAGGTCATGGGCTTCCATGAATTTTTGTTTGTTGCCTGTGACCTGTGACTTTTACTAAAAATAACTGTGACAAAATCTTAACATGACACATAACCCAATGTCTAGGGCCCTCACCTGAGAGATGGCAGGTCCTCATTCAAATCCCTCATCCATCTCATGTGTAGGGGAACGTGAACTGGGCTAAAAACTATGAGAGAGCTTGTCCTCCTCTCCTGCCCCTGAGGTGTCTTGTTAAAACAGCATAGGTACCTAGCTGCAGGGGGGGTTCACAGCTGAAAATTGCTAGCAGAGTTGCACACCTCTTTGCAGCCTGGACTTAGGTGCCTATTTCTGTGAGAGAGACAGGGCTTCAGGTCTTTCTCTCAGTTCCCTGCAGGTCAGGTCAGCTGCAACCTTGATGATTTCCAATGAGGGAAAGTCTGTGTTCTCTAATCCAGGGGTTTTGAAACTGTGGGTCAGGACCCCAAAGGGGGTCACAAGGCTGGTGTTAGACTTGCTGAGGCCTAGGGCCAAGGTCAAAGCTAAACGCCGAGCCCCACTGCCCAGGGCTAAGGTTACATGCCCTCTGCCCAGGGAAAAAGCCCTTGGGCTTCAGCTTTGCCTGCCCCACTTCGACCTCCCCCCACTCCTCGTTGCCTGGGGCAATGGGGCTAGGGTGGGTTCGGGCTTTGGTCCCCGCTCCTGGGATCAAATAATATTTTTTGTTGTCAGAAGGGGGGTCATGTGCAATGAAGTTTGAGAACCACTGCAGTCTAATCCAATGGTGGTTCAGTTTCTCAGAGGTATTATTTGTCTCTTACCTCTTGTTCCTATATATGACTTAAATGCAATGCTGGCATCTCTTATGGACCTTCCATAGCTAATTGCTCTCCAGCTGACCTTTTTCAAAAGATAGCTTTTCTCATTGCAATAACTTCACTCGGAAGAGTGAGAGAAATTCCGGCTCTTATGTCAGGCCCTCTCTATGCCCAGTTTTTCAAAGATAAGGTGGACTTAAGGCCAGTTCCTAAGTTTTTGACAAAAGCTGATTCATTCTTTCATCTGAACCAAATGATACACTGACCTGTATTCTTCCCAAAGCTGCACTCCAGTAGTGAGGAGCAACATCTTCATCGTTAGACCAGAGAAGAGCATTAGGTTTATTAGGTTTAGACAAAATTAAGCCCTTTTGCACATCTCCTTTGCCTTTTTGTTTCAAATGCTGATAGAAAGAAAGGCCAGCACTGGCTATTTCCAGGTGGATTGAAACTTGCATCACACCAGACTATTGAGCAGCATACCTTCCTTCTCCAGAAGGGCTCTTAGCTCAGTCCATAAGAACAGTCTAACACAGACATATGTAGGGCTGCTACATGGTCTTTCAGTAACCCTTCTGCCCTTCAGAATTGACAGCAACAAGGGCCGGGTTCAGTAAATAGGGGTTCCCTCTCAATAATGCAATGCAAACTGGCTCGAGCCCCCACCCAGTGACCTGGGAAAATCCTACACACACCCCTGGGCGCCTCAATGAGGTAATAGTTCCCCTCTTGCAAGCACAGATCGGTGTATCAGAAGATCTTTATTAATATGAGGTAAATATCATCAAATTGGGAAAAACACCACACCTAGGGTTCATACACCAACCCACGAGCAAATTGCCCCTCCCCAGCAAGTTTGGGCTGTGTCCTCTCCTGTAGGTTCAGGAGTCCAGCAACCCAAACATCACCCAAAGTTCCACAAGTCCAACAGCCCCAAAGTCCCTGGAGTCCAGCAACCCCAAAAATCACCCAAAGTCCCAAAAGTCCAACAGCCCCAAAGTCTCTGGAGTCCCTGGTCAAAAGTTACTCTGCAGAGTCTTACCTCCCAGGCTGGGTGGAAATGGAGGGCAGAGTGAGGGGTACCTTACGAGGTCTGAGGCCGACTGCCCAGTCCCTCCGTGGGGTGCTGCTGCTCCACTTGCTGCGCTGCTCCACCAGCTGTCCCAGGAACTGCTCTGCTGGTTGCTCCGCTAGCCACCCTGCTAGCCAACACAGGAACTGCTGTGTTTAGGGGCCCCCCACTTAAGGTAAAGCTCAGTGATTTTCAGCTCTTAAGTGATCTCAGCTCATGGGGGGGGCACCTTTGTGCAGATGCACCACCAGACCCAAAGTGACTTCAGCTCAGTGGGCTGAAGTTAGACTCCTAGTGGAAGCAAAAGTCAGCTCTAACATTCCACAGGGGAGAGAGGCCAGGTGTAATAGGCCTATAAGGCCCTCACCACAAGGTATAAAAGCCTATCCACAGCCTCTCTCAATTCAGTGGGTTTTGGAACCCCTGTCCCTTGGCTAGTGAGTGCTACCTAGCTGATGGCGAGTCCCTCCAGCATGCCAAAGGCCAAATACATGTCCCAATCCCGCATTCACATAAACAAGTTAATCAATACTTTATCATTCTTGCCCCAATACCAGAGAAACTGGGGGTCCCACAGCAGCCAAAGTGACCATTTGGGCTGTTAGAGTGCAGGCTACGTGCGGTGGGTGTGTCTATGCAAATAAGATGTTATTTTCCAAAACTCACTGCAATTCCTGCAATTCACCACCAAATGTCAGGGTGGAGCTCATCCTGACACTGCTTACACATACCTTTTCAGCACTGTCATCAGATTGCTTCCAGATATGATGCAGGTTTCAGAGAAACAATTTTGCAATCAATTTTGAAATAAAAAAAAATGTAGCTCCAAGCCCCACTTCCTGTCTGAGCTGTTTGGAAGTCACCTGTGTGGAATACATGTGTGAATTGCTCAAGAAAGAAAGAAAGAACAGTTTCCTATCTATAGCTGTTCAAGATGTGGTTCACACACATTTTACACCCCTCTCTCTAACCCCTCAGCATTGGAATCTCTGCCCTCATACTCTGGTGCAAATGAGTTGAGGGGGGGCTGGGGTGACACCAACATTAAATAACTGTAAAAGGATCCAGAAGGAGGCATATAGCATGTGTGCTGCCCTGACAGGTATTGCGACAGAAAATTCGCCAGGCATGCGGGATGTGCACACGCCTGAGTGGAATACACATGTGAACCACATTTTGAAGAACAAGTTACTGTACATAGCCATTCTTTGAAATCTGCTCTCTTGATACAATTATGGCTAGGTATGTATTTTGTTTTTAGTGAAAAGAGATTTTTTAAAATAATGTGTTCTCAATGGAAGCATTATAGCAACAGTCGGTCCATAAACAGTAAGCCCTGGGCAACAGTGGTTAAGCGCAGGCACCATAACAAATGGAGTATGCTTCAGTGTTGCTTGGAAGTTGGTGGCTTTGTTGCCAGCACTCCCTCAGATAGTAATACAGATGTCAAGATAAAGCTGCTTTTCTTGGGGTTTAGCCAGGTGTTTATGAGCCGCAGGCAAACAACAAGGTTCTCATGGTTCTTTAAGAGACAGTATTTTGGAAACATTAAATCCGATCCACAAAACAGTACATCTGTTCATCTCACACTTTTATACAGTTTTCAAACTTTTAAATTTTCAAATAAAATGATGAATTGATGTGAGAGCTTGATAAAGTTGTGCTATAAGGACAGCACAGGTCCCTACCATTCTTCGTGGAGTGACTTATATATGTATGGAAACACATGCTAAAATCAATGTATCCGTGGACTGTTTGAGACAAGTGAGTCTGTTGCCTTAACAAATCCTTCCCATAAAGTTCTATGTGCCATAATTTTGATTCACCATTTCACCAATTTATCCCATCAATACTAGCAAGTTTCATTTTTCCTGTAGTCCTTGGGGTGTATATAGAGTGGAATGGTTTAAATCAAAGCAATTTAAATCACCAATTTTTCCATGATTTATATCAGCAAGAAGAAATCTTGATTTTATTTATCAATTTTATTTGGACTTGTATTTGTATTTCAGTTATTTTCCTAATCTATCTTGTTTTATATCCTGTGTCCAACGGTGGCAATTAATAGATGCATCAGAAGGAAGTGTAAAAAAATCCATAGAAGACTATTGCAAAAAATATATATATATACCCATGCTGTAAGTTCCTTCCTACCCTCAAGCTGTTAATACTTGCTTATATCTTGAAGCAAGACAGTCTATATCCTGTATATTATAACTGCAGATATTCTTGTTCACCATATGTGGGTCTAATCCTTTTTTAAATCTTGCTAAATTGTTTCTCATGGTAATATCTTTTGGGAGTGAATTCCACAGATTAATTATAAACTAGGTAAAAACTCATCACATATTCTTTTATTCATTTTAAATTTGTTGTAAACAGGAGCTCCCACTTGATCCTATTCCTTAATTAGTACATACTTCTAAAGTACCTTCTTATTTCTGATTCTTTGGATTCACAAGCAATGAGGAGTTTAACAGGCCAGCTGAATTTTATCTCAGTTAGAAATGTACAAATCCCATCCCTCGTTTCTAGAAGTGAGAAAATTACTCCTGCTCATATATATACTTGCTTGTAATACATTTCTTTTCTGTAAAAATGGCATTTTAGTGTTTCTTGCTTATTATGTCTCAACAAGTTGTGTATCAAATATGCTCCGTTTAGAAGTAAAATGATGACTTTCTAGCTGTCAGTCCTAGGATCTCAGTGGAAAACTGGTTCTTTCCAACGGGTACATCATCACCAGTAATAAAGTTTCTGCAGGCTAAATTATAACTCCATTTATACCTATGCAACCAAATTGTCTTTAATAAGTTTGCCCAGGCATACCCAATTAACTCTTAATAAACATATCTGTGGATTGTGCACCAGAAGAAAGAGAATCTAGTTTGTTCGCTCTCTCTTAGCAGCCTGTACTCTCTGCAGAGCTCACAGGATTGAAAAATACTAATAATGTTTAAATTCAGCAGATGAAATTGAACACGGAGCATATCCACTTGGTAAGACGGGTTCATTTTTTACGCAGATACTTTACACAGTAGAACATTTTAAATGATAACCCTTTACCTGGCGATATGTTGCCCTCTAGCTCACTCTAGTGGATCATTCCAGTTGACTAATACTTCCAGGAAAACAATTCCTCATAATGAAACAGTGATACAGTCCCACGTCTCACTCCAGTGAAGCTTATTGTTAACTGTTTTTGTTGCAGATACAGCAGCAAAATGAGGACAGATACATAGATAGATTTTAAGCAGCAGGCTGCAACTTTATTAAACTTTAACAAAGGAGGGGCACTACGCGCCCATATTTTCCTATGTCAGGTGTTTAATTGCTTCCAGTTGGAGGGTTACAAGTCCCCTTACCATATAACCTGTAGCTACTGCAAGGGTTACATGGCTCATTACCATATATCCCATAACTCAGGGTAAGCTCTCCTCAGCCAACACACAAAACTCAGAGAGTCGTGATCTATTATGCAGTTGGGGTAAATGTCAAGCTGTTATACTAAATGAATGGTTTTGTATGTAGCAACTTGAGAAAGTTATTGATCTCAACAAGAATACATCCCCAGGTTAAAATAATATGTAACATAATGTGTAAATATCTCTGACAGCAGTTTGAGGGTTCTCTTGGAATTATACAACACTATAGGGGGAAAGGGAGTGATATTGGTTGGGTAGAAGCACTAAGTAGTAATTCAACTGTGAAATCCAGGCAAACTATCCACAGAAGTGGATGCCTATGGAACCAATTGCCTTTGTGTCCTGTCTGGGTAAAATTATGGATAGAATTGTAAGTGAAGGACTGGTTGTCTATTTAGAAAACGATGGCATTATTGATAAGGTGCAGAGTGGTTTTAGGACAGGAAGATGCACCATCACTCATATCGTTAAATTAGAATCTGAAATACAAAAAAGTATGAGTCACAAAGGTTTCACGATGGCCGTGCTTTTCTAGATATCGAAAAGGAGCATGACATGCTATGGTGGGCGGCTTAATGTATAAATAATTGTATTAGGCATAAGGAGGGAAATATAGCAGTGGATTAGAGAAATGTTGAGGAGAGGAGCCACGTAGGTCAGAGTTGGGAAAGTTATGTCAAATATATACAATATTAAAAATGGTACAATGCAGGGAAGTTTTATTAGCCCAACCTTATTAAATATTATGAAAAATGATCTCCCAAAAAGAAATAAGTGCTGCGGTAGGGGTCATTCTATTCACAGATGATTTTACTCTCTGGGATAGGAGCAGGAATATTGAGTAGTAGAAAAGAGAATCAACAAAGCATTAGGAGAGACTTCTGACTAGGGAAATGCATGGGGTTTCAAGTTCTCTATTGCTAAAACCGAAAGGATTGATCTTTACAAAGAGGAAAGTTACAAAGGCATGTAAACTATATCTGTCTGGAGAACAAATAGATATAAAAAAGTTTAAAATTCTAATCAGTAATAAGTGATACGAAATTACTTTAAACTATTAAAACTCTTTAAACTATTGTTAAAGATAAAAGTACAGGAAGGGTTAATCTGCTTACAATTCTTGCTTGGACTCACTGGGGTGTGGATAAGAAAACACCACTAATGGTATACAGAGCCTTAATCAGACCAATTATTGGTTATGGCTGCCAAGTTTTTTGGCCAGCATCAAAATCAGAACTTAAAAAATTAAATTTAATACAAGCCCAGGCATTATGAATTGTGTACAGTGCATTTATTACAACACCTCTGTGCGTGCTACAGATAGCTTCTGGTGAAATGCCACTTACACTATGAATGAACCTAACTTTCTGGTCCAAAGTTAATGAGAACTGCAATGATGAAAGTACCAAACAAATATAAGAGGATTGTTGGGATTTTGAAGCTGACTATAACACATGATGTTAGACCTTTACATGCCATTCAAGTTAAAGTGTGGGTATAGGAGTTGAAAGATGAGGAAAAGTTTAATAAAGTCACAACTTTTAGTCATAGGAAAATTAATTATGGATGGAAATGGAAATTTACATGTGGATTTAGATTTATTTTATAAACTTAAGGGTAAAAATGAAGAGTACCAGCATACAGATGAAACGTAGTGTTGGTTTTGTCAAATGTGTACAGATAAGTCCACAAAAATTAAAACCAGGACGTGGAGATGGTATATTGTATACCAAAATTGACAAACAGCACATATAAAAGAATATGTGATTATGTAGTTGTCACAATAGCCAAACTAGTAGCAATAATGCTAGCATTAAATTGGATCTGAGATATATGCCCAGCACCTGCGGTCATTTTTTCAAATTCAATCTCAGGCCTTATGATGATTAAAAAGGGGTGTCTTCAAATGGAGATGTGATTTAATCAATGGCAATACATTTCTAATAACAGAATTAGTACAGATAGGGATATATGTAGCATTAGCTTGGATCCCAGAGCATACTGGGACAACAGGGAACTAAATGTCAGACAAAGTAGCTAAAAAAGGTGTAAGAAATGGAAGGCTTGACATAAGGGTTGCCAGCATTGCATTTCTCTTTTTGTAGCACCTCCACGTCATCCCTCATCCCAATATAATTAATAATAATAACATCATAATTAGTATGAATAATAATAAGCAGTACTCACCTACATTCACATGTGATATTTCTTGCTGCTTTTTTGCACCACTTAGCAATTCCTAATCTTGTTGTACAGAGATGGGGGGGGGGGGGGGGGAAGGAACATCTCTTGCAATAAGGGACCATTGGCAACTCTAACTGACATAGAAATACTCTTGAGGAAACGGGAATTCAAAAGCCTAGCACAGAAAAATTAAAAAGAGAAATGGCAAAAAAAATTGCATTAATGAAAAAGAGGAAAAAGATGTTTTTAACTATGCACTAGAGTTGAGGATGATGACATACTTCTGGGCCTGGATAGGAAAAGTGAAGTAATTTTGTTTAAAGTATTAACGCATGTTTGTGGCTTCAACAAAAATCTTTTTCAAATATATAGACACAAAGAGAGACTATGTGCACTCTGTAAGGTGAAAGAAACAATTGGTCACTTTTTATGGGCATGGAAGGGCTTTCATAAAGAAAAGGAAAAGCTTTCTGTGGAATTCAAGGTAACAAAAGTCTTAAGGTAACAAACATTACATTGTTATTTAGTACAGACATCGGGGAAATGAAGCATTATTAAAAAGGTGTTGTTGCACCACCTGAAAGACACAGGGCAGAGCAAAAGAATATAAATAGCTAGATATTGAGGAATTCTAGCTGTTGGCAGCTATAGACTATTCAGGTAAATCTGCTTCATCATAAAAAGGGGGGGAGAGAAAGTGGTCGCTGAGGAAAGAGTCTGTAGTCATGGGGAGTAGTGTATGCTCCAGCAGTAAACCCAGAAGCAGGCAAGAGAAGATGGAGAGGTTGGGTAGGAAGGAACCCAAACAAACAGATACAGGGACAAGGACTGAGCATACTTGGGGGTCTGGGCTAGAACCCGGTGTAGCAGGTGTGCCTGGGTTCCCTTGCCAGCCACTGGCATATTGACACAGCCTGAGTTGGAATTGAACAGCCTTTGGGGATGGCATTTGGGCAAAGGTCCTGTTGTACTAGTAACCCTGTGGGGGACCAAATGGTTACCTGGTTAGAGGGTCAAGTCACCAGAATGCACCCAATTTTGCAGGCTCATTTGGATGTGTGCCTGAAACTGGGCATAGAAATTAGCAAGTGGCAGCTAAAAATTTATCTGAAAATATAGACAAAAATTTGCTTTGGGGCAATACATAGTATGTGTTGCTAGTAAACACATGCTAAAGTCATTATGAATATAACTAATTTTTAATTTAAATATGCATTTAAGAGGATTTACGTATCTGTCATTTGTAACATTTTTTTATATGGAAAGTAATTACATAGTAGAAATAGAATAATCTAATAAACAAGTATATTTCCTGTGCAACAACAAGCCAAATCATCTCCTTTGTCGCAAGGTATGGATGGGGGTCATGAGAACCCAATTCCCTGCCAGCAGAAGTGGGGCGGTGAGGGTGAAGAGACACTGCAGATCTCCCTTTGGATGATAGTTGGGGGTGCAGTTGGCCAGCAGGTGGAGCCTGGAAATCCTACTCTAGGCAACATTTCATGTCATGAACCAATTATATCAGGAGGAACGGGAGGTTTAGTTGAGGTTTCTCTTTCTCTTTTCCTCATGAAAGTTTCAATTTAAGCAAGTAGACATAACAGTACTAGTGATTCCCAAACTATGTGCACTGTAGCCTGCATTCTGAGGATATGTAGTGGTATGAATTCACTTCAGAAATAGGAACTATTCCCTCAGAGCTATGGGGCTGGTTGTCCTCCTACTTACACCAGTATAATTCTGTTTACACATGTATAATTTAGTGAAGCTGCTCCCAATATGCACTGGTGTAAACAAGGGGAGAATCAGCTCCCATCTATCATTTGCATCTGCCATGAAGCTGTGTTATGGTTTCCATTGTTTCTTTTGTCTTTGTGATGGGTTTGGGCCCTTTGGGGTGTCACCTGATGTGCTGGAGTCTAACTGAGCCTCCCCTGCTCAATCAACCTATTCTGCCAGCCTGGGGTTCCTTTACATGGGTTAGGTCCCCAAGTCTCTTCCAGACAAGTACACAGGCCGAGTCACTCCCAGCTGTACAGAGAGAGAGATCCGCTCTGGAAAAAGTCAGCCTTAGGGGCTCTCCCCAACACTCTGGTGCCCACACCCTTTCATTGGTACAAACCCAAATTCACCCCCTCCCTCAATGTGGAGGGAGATAAGCACAACTTCTCCCGCCCCCCCCCCCCCATTAGAAATTACATAAACCGGGTTATATTATAAACAAGCAGTAAGTTTATTAACTACAAAAGGTGAATTTTAAGTGATTATAAGAGATAACAGACAAAATAAAGCAGATTACTGACCAAATAAAGCAAAATACGCAAGATAAGCTCAATATACTTAAGAAACAGGTTACAAAATATAAATTCTCACGCTACATGTTATTTTAGGAAGGTTGCAAAATTTATGTTATTCGGAGTTCCAGTTGTATTCCTTTTCAGACTGGACCTCTGTCTCAGTCTGGAATCCCCCCTTGCCTTCCCTTCAGGTGGCTTTAGCAGTCTTTCTTCTTAGGCAGACAGGCCATGGAGAGGAGTCCCATTTGCCTTCCTCCCCACCCTTAAGTAGAATTTACATAAGGTGGGCATCCTTTGTTTCCCAAACTTGACCCTCCCCCCCCCCACTTCTGTTCCAGTGGAAAGTTACAAAAAGTCCCAAGTAACGTTCAGTATCAGGTGCCAAGACCATCTGACTGTAGGATCACAGTGTCCATGAGTGAGTGGCAGTATGGAGCATCGACAGGAAGGCCGAGCCTTTTCACAGTCCATTGTCCTCGCTGATGGGTCATCAGCCCTCTCTGGTTTTCCATTGTTGTATCTGAAGTGTTAGCAGTGGGCGTCACCCAAAGTAGCATAGTTGAAATACAGATACATAGGGCTGGTCTTCACTATGGGGGGGGGGGGGGGGAATCGACTGCAGATACACAACTTCAGCTATGTGAATCACGTACCTGAAGTTTGCGTATCTGCAGCCGACTTACCTGCCGTCCTCACGGCGGCACCAGTCGACGGCACGCTCCCCCGTCAACTCCAACTTGCGCCTCCCAGCAAGCTGGAGTTCCGAAGTCGACGGGGGCACTGCGGGCGATCGATTTCTCGCGTCTTCACCAGACGTGAGAAATCGATCGCTAACAGATTGATTGCTACCTGCCGATCCGGCGGGTAGTGAAGACCAGCGCTAAGTCAATATTTCTGACTTCAGATACAAAAATGATACAGGCATACAAATTGGATAATCACATTCAGTAAATTATAATCTTTCCAGTGATCTCTTACAAGACCCATCTTGTGTAAAGTACATCTCACTTATGTCATTCATATCATAAGCATATTTTCATAAAGAATATGGAGTGAAACATTAATCTTGCTTTGTCATTTATATTTACTGCAAAATTGAATGCAACGGAATGAGTGAATTACACACACTGGCATGGCAGCATTATTTGGTGGATGGCAACTGAGGGACAACGGAGTTTAATATTGCCAACCCCAACAGCTGAATAATTGAGTTAGGCTCCTCAAAAGTCATGAGATTGGCTCAAAAGTCATGCGAGTTTAAAAATAAAATAATGATGGGTTCTTTTTATTTGCCTTTCAGTTTTTGAGCCTTTAGGGTTCAGTTGGGTCATGTTCTCAAGCTGTTCTCTGCAACCACAACTTAATTACATTTCAAGTGCAAGCTGAGATTCTCATATAATTGCATGAATCTGAGAGCTGGATCTTTAAAAAGGCACCAAGTATCATAGATTCACAATCTAATCACAAGAATAGGCCATGCTGCAAATTCTAATTGTGGCGCTGCTAAGGATTGGCTGAATGACCTTGAGTAGAGTACTCCAAACTCGGCAGTCCCTACGAAAAAGGATAAATGCACACAAATCAGATATTAGGAATGGCAATATACAAAAACCTGTAGGAGAACACTTCAACCTGCCTGGACACACAATTACAGATTTAAAAGTCACCATACTGCAGCAAAAAAACTTAAAGTCCAGACTGCAAAGGGAAACTGCAGAGCTGCAATTCATTTGCAAATTTAACACAATCAATCTGGGACTGAACAAAAACCTTGAGTGGCTTGCTAATTACAAAAATAGCTTCTCCTCTCTCCAAGTTCACATCCCCCCCCCCCCATTCAACTGCTAGAAAAATAACCCACCCTCCCTGATTGGAGATAACAAGCTGGTTCAGCCTAATTGGACTAACCTTGTTACCTCCTACCTGGTTCTTGCCTACTTTTCTATACCTGCCCTTGGATACTTCCACTGCTTGCATCCGATGAAGTGGGTATTAGCCCACGAAAGCTTATGCTTCAAAACTTTATAGTTAGTCTTTAAGGTGCCACAGGACTTTGTTACCTCTGCTATTCCAGACTAACACGGCTACCTCTCTGATTCCAGCCTTTCTGTGATTCATCTTCCCTATGAATTAGGGAATTAGGGAAAATAGGACCTATAACTCTTATTGGATTACAGGGATGTGGCAAGGATTAATTAGCTCAAGTTTGACTATTATTAAATGTTGCACATTGTCCTATTTTTCAGCTATCCTCTAATCCTACTTTTCCCACTGGAGGAGGAGTAGGCAAACAACATGAAGCAAAATTTAGCATCATCAATTAGATTTATTTTGCTGCTTTTTCTGAACATAGAGTGTTTGAATGGTAAGTAGAAAATATACAGCATGTTATTTTCCTTAAAGCAATTTGTTTAGAAAATTCTGAAGATAAATCTGGCTATCCTGATCCTCATTGGAACCTAGCCAACTTCAAATGACCAGTGCTCATTAGAACTCCAGTACAGAGATTTTGAAAATGGCTTGATTTACTCTCGTGAAAGTTGTAGGGTCAGTAAGTGATAACTTTGAGTATGTCTACACAGCAAAGAAACACCTGTGGTTGGCTCATGCCAGCTGCCTCCGGCTCATGGGGCTCGGGCTATAGGGCTGTTTCATTGCTGTGTAGACTTCCAGGCTCGGGATGGAGCCCGAGCTCTGGGACCCTCCCACCTTGCAGAGTCCTAGATCCCAGGGTATCTAGTTGCTAAGTAAACATATCTTTAGAGGCAGTATTGACAGGCACCTGTCCCTTCACCTTTATTCTTCTTAGGGCTGGTCACCATGAAAATGTGAATCGCAACATTATTGAAAAAAATGGCATGGAATTTTACTTAAGTAATCATAGAATTTCAGAGTTGGAAGGGACCACAGGAGATCATCTAGTCCAGTGGTCCCCAACCTTTGTATGACCGCGGACCGGTCAACGCTTTTACAATTTTACTGCGGCCCGGGGCGCAGCGCGACCCCTTTTCCGCGGCACGGCACGACCCCTTTTTTTTTTCCTCGGCGCGGCGGACCCTTGTATGTCCGCCGAAAAGCCGCCGAATACATTACCTCCGATACGGAAGCTATCACGGCGGCGGCTTTTCAGCGGACATTCAAGGGCGGGAAGTGCCCCGCGGCGCTGAGTGTCCCACGGCGCTGCTGCAGCGAAGGCAGCCGCGGCCCGGTACCAAATGATCCACGGACCGGTACCGGTCCGCGGCCCGGGGACCACTGATCTAGTCCAACCCCCAGCTCAAAGCAGAACCAATCTCTATTTTTGCTCTATATTCCCAACTAGCCCCTCAAGGATTGAACTCACAACACTGGGTTTAGCAGGCCAATGCTCAAACCACTGAGCTATCTCTCCCTCCACAAATAAGCTTAGAAGGAGAAGGCACACATATTCAAATTTGAATACACTTTTTTCTTAGAGATTATTGGCCAATGTGTTCTTTGTTTTAACAAGACATGTTTTTAATACTATTGTATTCTATGTAGTAGTAATTCACACATTCAGGTTTGCGTTTACACAGTGTACTGTATCGAATCTGTGGAATCTGTCTATCATCTCCTTGTCCCTCACCATCAGTACTACCTAAATGTGTAATGTATGATATTTGTAAAGCTTACTAACTAGGCTGATTTATTCACTTCCCCAGAGCAATCACCTCCTGGAAAGCCTGAGGTTTTGAAGTGTCGTTCTCCAGAAATGGAAACCTTTACTTGCTGGTGGAAGCCTGGCTCAGATGGAGGACTTCCTACAAACTATACTCTGCTGTACAACAAGGAAGGGTGAGAAGCTGCTGATAGTTGTTTTGTAGACTATTACTTTGCTTCATATATATTTACAGATCCCAAACTCTCACTTGTCTTTAAATTGCAGGTAATTATCAGATGATAAAGGTGTTGTGACAGAATAGGGGACTGTGTCTATGTCAATTTGTGGATTTCATTTTTGTTTTATGAACCCTTGTATTTCAAACTCTATTTTGAATGTAATCTTTATTCTGGCTTTTAGTGTTCCTTTTGATAGTTGGAAATTGACAATTAGTGGAGAACCTGTATTTGGAAAGCTGGGACAAAGCCATCAAGGGCCATCAACTCTACCCTGGAGAAACAATGAGATTAGGTTTAGGGTTCTCTAGACAGAAATCTATCTGTTGGGAGAGGGCTGACATTCTCCTGGTCTAAGCACATAGCTAGGAGAGCTGTAATTGGTCCCCTGGACCAAAGAGAGACAGAATCTGTTTTTTAAAAGCGTGTTTCTCTAAGCAAAGGGAGTAATTTCATTGCCAGGAACAGAAGACAGCCAGTGGGAGTGCCTTCTCTAAAGGACTTGGACCAAACCCAGGGACTCACAAAAGGGGATGAAATGAGGAGTTTGTTTTCCATAGATCTGTGTGTGCATGTTTAAGAATTCCTTTGCTTTACTGCCACATTGTCCAGTGCTTAATTTGTACTGAAAGAGGTGCTGATGCTCAAGCAAGTAGGTGCCAGGGCTTAAGGATTTTTTTTTAACTTTCATAAGTGATGTGACAATCCCAGAGGTTCCAAGGCTATGAACTGCCAAACCTAGAAGATCCAGGGCTCAGCCCTAGCAAGCCCTGGCATAGATTAAGTGTTGACATTGTCCCTGAGAGGGTGAACTTGAAACCAGAGCTCCCACTGCCAGGTTGTCTCTGAGGGGAACATGTCTGAACAACTGAGGGGTTCAGGAGAGCTCAGGCACAGGTTTCAGGTTCAAGGCAGCTGGACTGCAGGGTCCTACTGTCCAAGAAAGGTGTCAGACATGGGGTCTGCACCAGGAGTGCACCTGAGACAGGGTTAGGAACAGTGTCCAGTCACTACTCAGAAAACTTAGCACCACATGGGATTCAGTGGGTTGGATCTCATCACGCAGACACCGTTCTCCATTCCAAGAGCAGGACTGGTCCAGGTTGTTACGGGTGTTATTTAAGAACTATGTAAAAGTGAGGTTTATTTTAAGCATGAATGAGACATCAGTGCTTGTGAAAATAAAAGCACAAGATGTGCAAATGCATGTGCCCTGTGTGCAAGAGGACCTGTATCCGCTCTCAAGTCATTCCTGAAAGCAAATTTTTTTCTGTTTAATAAAGACAGCTAGTTAGTTTACGTAAAGAGAATGTGTTCTAAATTCACATTTCTTTTCTGTCACTTACATTTTGCTTCACTGGTTAAGTATCTTCATGCTGTCTGTCAGGTCTCGTTTCAGGGTTCTTTGTTTGGTCATATGTGGGTGAAGATTGTAAATTACTGGTACAGGTGGGGGAATGAGACTGACTGGTAATAATAGTAATGGGCAAGTGACTGCGTGACAGAAACCACCATCTCAGTTGTCACGGAATGGTAGTCTTTGCATAGACAGCATGGAGGCGGTTTGACAGAGTGATTGCTTTCACTGCTATTCCCCATGTTGTACCTGATCTGTGCATAAAAAGTGGGCTTCATTCTCTGGGGCTCTCAATCCTGCACCACTTTCACAAGCACCAAAATTCACTCTTAGAATATGGATTGAAGGGTCGTGCTCTTGTTTGCTTTTACACACATCTCTAAGACACTTTTGAGTATTGTGGTAAACCCAGGGCAGGCGACTGCCAGAGAAGGTTGTGGTGAGAGGGGTAACTGCAGGTTAATTGGGTCCAGCTGAGCAAGGCTACCACTGGCCAAAACAGGATCAGCTGAACCCAATTGAGAAGGCTGTCAGAGCCCTTTAAAAACACTCATCCCCAGCTGAGGAGGGGAGAGCGAGAGACAGTGAGGCTGCCAGCAGGCAGGGAAGCAGGAAGGAGTCCCTCCCAGGAGGGAGTTAGCCCTTCCTAGCCAGCGAGAAGCCAAACCCAGCCAGAGAGAACTGCTAAAGGACCTGAGTCTGGGGAGTCCGAGGAGCCACCTTGTCACAGTATATACTGACTAAGGGGCCAATACGGATCTAGTAAAGATAGCTCTAGTTCAGCAAAGCAGTTAAATTAATGGGATTTAAGCATGTACTTAAGTGCTGTGCTGTGACAGGAGTACATGCATGCTTAAAGTTAAGTGTCTATTAAAGTGCTTTCTTGAACTGTGGCCACTCTTAGTAAATCAGACACTTTACTTTATTTCCTAATGACTGATCATTTTTCATGTTTTAATTTCAGAAAACAACAAATTTATGAATGTCCAGATTACAGAACTGCAGGTTCCAATTCCTGTTACTTTGACAAAAAACACACCAATCTCTGGACATCTTATAACATTTCTATAAAGGCAACTAATGAGATGGGAAGTAACATCTCTAACCCTCATTATGTGGACGTGACTTCCATAGGTAAGAGGGGGGAAAACAGAAAATAAAGTCGAGATGGGCTTGAGCTAGTAATCAGAGAAAGGTAGGGCTGGAAGGGATCTTGAGAGGTCATCTAATCCATCTTTTTTTGCTGAGGCAAGGCCAAATATACATAGACCACCCCTGACAGATGTTTGTCTAGCCTGTTCTTAAATGCCTCTAAAAATAGGGATTCCACAGCCTCTTTGGTAATCTGTTGAAGTGCTCAACTATTCATAGAAAGGTTTTAATTTCTAATATCAATCCTAAATTTCCCTTGCGGCAAACTAAGCCTATTACTTCTTGTCCTACCTTTGTTGGACACAGAAAACCATCATCTTTAGAACAGTTTTTTACATATTTAAAGATTGCTGTCATGTCCCACTTAAACCTTCTTGTCACTAGACTAAACATGCCCATTTCTTTAAACTTTTCCTCATAGGACATGTTTTCTAAAACTCATCAATTTTGTTGCTCTTCTCTGGACTTTTTCCAGTTTGATTATATCCTTCTTAAGTGTGGTGCCCGAAAATGGACACAGTACTCCAGCTGAGGCCCCACCTGCACTGAGTAGAATGGCAGAATTTCCTTCATATGCAGTGTGCAATCCACTACAACCCCCAGATCCTTCTCTGAAGTACACCTGCTTAGCTAATTATTCCCCATTTTGTGCATTTGATTTTTCCTTCTTAAATGTAGTACTTAACACTTAAAGTTCAGAACTATGCCATCTTGTTTCTGAAACTATATCTTGAAATTGCTGATTGTGAAATGTCTTACTTAATTTGATGGTGAGGGAGCCTTGTAAGACTGGCATTGAGCAGATCATGTGCATTAATTTTAAATATGTATGTATCTGAAAACCATATGATGTGTGTATTATTTGTAAATAAATAAAATAAACTTTATTAATTTTTGACTGATAAATTGACACCAGGTTTAAAGTTAGCTCATATATTCCCAATGATTTCCTGACAGTTTATGCAACTCCATAACAATTTAGATTCTAAATATATAAGGATAGATTATTTTATCTCAGTGTCCTCCTGATCAAATTTTGCCCAATTTAAAAATGTAAATATATTTTTCTAGCTGCTAGCCCTGAAAACTCAGTCAGAATTTTAAAAACTAAGTCGATTCTTCCTGACTTGTGGTCCATAACTAATACAATGCCTCTGTGGGGTAAATGTTTCTGTTAGTTACTGTATTATAGGTATGATATGCAAGAGTGCTGGCAAGGGGGCTGAAGTTTACTTTTAAATCCCAGTCACATGTCCTGGCTCAAAGTTACAAAGATTAATGTCTCTTTCACGACACAGGAATTATTGCTCACTGCTGCCATGAGGGAACCTTAGGCACCTTCTTCTGAAACATACTAGCAAGGGACAGACCTTACTTATATTTTAAGGACAGAGGTTCCTGGTGGCCCCTTAAGCCCCACCAAAAGTGTTACTATTACAGTATTTTGAATTAGGCCCATATTAGAAAATTGCAAGCCCTGCTCTTTAATAAATTTTACAAAATGAAGGGAAGAGTTACACTCACCTTAAATATTACATTCAAAGCCCTAGGGCTCCAACCCACACACCTAACACCATCCTGCTTTCAGTGTATTACCGAATGTACACATTATATTAATATAAAGATACTCAATCTACTATCAGATCAGACAGTTTCATTCTATGAAAGCAGGTATCATTTTATGTAATATGCCTTTCTGTAGCTTGACAAATTTAACAGAAAGTCTAAGAGGAACATAAGCAATATGGTGGCAAGTCAACAATCAGGTCAAACATACTCAAAAATAGAGAAAGGAAGCCAGAGAGCTACTGGACTAATCCCAACCCCTTTTGTCTTTTTGATTGGCTTTTCTTATTTAATGTAAATTGATACTTCCTGAAGCAAATAAGTTAAAATACTAGACCTTAATAAGAGGCTGCTTTGGTGAGAGAAACTAAAAGGTTCAGTGTTTGGTCTTTCATTTGTACAGTTCAGCCAGATCCTCCTGTAAATCTGTCTCTACAAGTAATACAATCATCTGGGATATTATATCTTTGGGCAAAATGGTCTCCACCTCCACTGGTTGATGTCAGATCTGGTTGGCTTATACTTCATTATGAATTACGACTAAAGTCTGAAGAAAGGGAAGAATGGGAGGTAAGGAAATGGCAGACTTTTGTAGTGGATGTTCCCTTTTCCCTAGTTCATATATCTGAACTTTATATCTTGAGATTATATACCTTGTGGTGTCTGACAAGGGCAGCGGTGAAAGTAGTTGTAGGACTTACCGATACGGGGCTGGGCTAGGCTGGGGCCGGCTCTGGCCCCTGGAAGGGGTGGGGCCTCAGGTGGAAGGGGTGGGGCCTCAGGTGGAAGGGGCGGGGCTGAGGGGTCAGAGCCGGCCCCAGCCCACCCCATACCGTCATGGGGGGGGAAGGCAGGGACGTTAAAGTGCTGTTTTGGCAGCGCTTTAAGGGTCCTTTGCCACGGCAGCGCTTTAACATCCTCGTCCCTTTTGCCTTCCCTGTCAGTGGCCCTGCCGGTACAGACCCTACTGGCAGTACCACCGACTGTGGAGAAGGGGCAGGGACGTTAAATGTGGGGTGAATACGTCTGGTACGGGTTCTTCCCGGTACACCGTACCAGCCCACTTTCATCCCTGGGTCAGGGTAACCAAATAAGGCTATCCAAATAGGAGCATTAAAAAGAGGAGAGTATTTCTGTGGTTTGGAGGGAGAGAAAGTGAGAATTCCAGATATGTACATTGTTGTCCTAAGAACTACACACGAGAGAGAGAAACTGACCACAAGACTGAATGTACAATAGATTTTCCTTGCAGTGGCTATCCTGAATGTGTGTATCTCAGCGATACTAGAGAAAACACCACACTTCATGTGTTCCTTACGTCATGGAGTCAGATTTGGTGAAAAGCTGGCTCAGTGGGCAGCAGGGCTTTATTTCGCTTGCTCTTACAGCTGAAGTGGAAATGAGTGAAAGTTAAACTGGTTCTCAGAAATCTAAAATAATCCATATGTTCTAGACTCCTGGAGAACTCTTGGTCTCATTGAAGGGAGATTTGCCATTTACTTCAATGGGTCAGGATTTCACCCTTACTTCTTTGTAGTACCCATTCTTTAAAGTCTGTGGGTGAAATCCTGCTCCTACTGAAGTCAATTGCAAAACTCACATTGACTTTAGTGGAACCAGGATTTTGCTTTATGATTTGTATAGAAAAATGCCCCAGTTCCTTATGGTTTCTATATTTTTGATTCCTCTCCAGACTCTTTTTGTTGGACAGCAAGCACATTATAAGGTGTTTAAATTACATTCTGGAGTGAAATACATTGTGCAGGTTCACTGCATGCTAGACCACGGAGAATGGAGTGAATGGAGCTCAGAAAGTTACATTCAGATCCCCAATGGTGAGTGGCCGACAAAACTTCTGTTAATTTCCTTTTAAAATCCCAGTGACTCCAGTGTCTGTGAAATGTTCCCATGTAGCAGCCTTGAATACTGATGTCCTCTATACACAGGAAATGTACAGTAGAAGAGAGAGCAGCAGTGCAACTCTGATAATATCCAGGTATACACGGTAGTTCAGTCTTCCTGGTCCATTAGTTCTGGGCCTCTTTGTTGAGACTGACAACTACGGGTGCTATTTAATGACATTGTGACAGCAGGCTTTGGACATTTTGTTAACTGGGAACTGGACTGAAATCATCAGCTCATTTCAGACAGGGCACGAAACTGCATTCACCATAATATGGTAACAATTTTTTACCAACCTGGTGTGGGTTTCAGTTGGTGGCCTAAATACGATAGACCTCAGATCTTGTTACCAACTCCTTAGCCATGCTGTCGCTGTTACTCACCTCTGCTGTTTTATTAACTATGTTTTTCATGTCTTAACATGGAGAGGGTTGGCAGTGATTACAATTTTCACATGTGACTAAGGAGCCTAAGTCCTATTTTCAGAACTGACTTTTCAGCACTTTGGAGCATTGAAAATTAAAGGTCCCAATCTCAAGAATTGGAAAAACAAAGATTCTCAATAGTTTGAGACCATTATTCACCTCATGTTCACAGTCACAAGGATCTGACTTAGGGCAGTGTTTCAATCAGCATCATGCTATTTGATGTGTTAACCTTTGTCCTGCTGTAAGTTTTTTGTTTGAGTCTCTAATAACATCAGTGACACCGAACAGGTCAAAAAAAATCTTCTTTGGCTCTGATCAGGCAAGTAGCTTAGGTCTCTAAGTACCATGTATGAGGTCACTAAGCATGGAACACATAAGTGCTTCCTTTTAATTATCCCTTAAAGGCAACTCAGCCTGGTCTGGGGCTGCAGGAGAGATGGGACAACACTGTCGAGAACACACACATGGGCAAACACTTGGAAGGAAAATGCAGCTTCATCAGCTAGACTTCCTTTGCCAATTTTGTTTTTTGTTTTTCTTAACATGGAGTTTTGGGATGATAAGTGGGGATGATGATGAGAACTGAAGTGCCCTTTTATAAAGGGGTTTGTATAGAAAAATCGGAAGATAGACAGACATATCTAGAATGTATCTACCTTAGGAAATTATATGGCTCCTGTTACCACAGTATCTGAGCCCCTCATAAACTTTAATGTTTTTATCCTCACAACATCCCTGTGAGGTAGGGCAGTGCTGTTATCCCCATTTTTACATACAGGGAACTGAGACACAGAGTGGCTATGTAACTTGCCCAAAGTCACACATCAAGTCCCTGCTCCACACAGACTTCAACCCAGATTTCCCAAGGCCTAGTCTAGTGCACTAACCACTGAACTTTCCTTCTCTATTGATGTAGAAGTGAAAATATGTTTTTTGTTGCACAGTAAATATACCTAAGTCTGACTGTCCTCTACCTGTCAATAATTTATAAATTCAGGGTTGATGTTGTTCAGTGTACTGTATCTCAGTTAAGTTTATTAACTAGATAATTTATGCATTTCTACAGGACAGCCCCCTGGAAAGCCTGAGCTACTGAGGTGTCGTTCTCCAGAAAAGGAAACTTTTACTTGCTGGTGGAAGCCCGGCTCAGATGGAGGACTTCCTACCAACTACACTCTGTTCTACAGCAAGGAGGGGTAAGAAGCTGTAGATAGTTATTCTGTGGCTTATTATTTTGTACATTTACAGAATCTGAATTCTCATTTCTTCTTAAATTGTAGTTAATTATCAGGGGAGTAAAAAGTAATGTAAGATTTTTGTAAAAATGAATTGTATTAGGAAGCAGCAGTAGCAACTTCCTAATTGAGATTGCACAAGGGTTTTGTTTAAAGTCACTTTTTCAATCTGCACTGAAATGTTTGATTCAGTGTTGTTGTAGCCGCTCTGTTTAAGCTCAGAACCTTGTCTCTCTCGCCAACAGATGTTGGTCCAATAAAAGATATTACCTCATCCACCTTGTCTGTCTGGGATATTCTGACAGTCTGATCCAGATTGCCTTGAAAACTGCTATGCCACTATAAAGCCCAGGCTACAGTTTGTGGTACAAATTTGGGGTCCTTTGGCCAAGGGGCTCCTGAGACACAAGGTCACCCAAAATTATGTGTTTTTAAAATTACCATCTTCATATCAAGCCTTTCTCACAGAGATCCATAGACAATGGTAGGGGAGAACTACACAAAATGTGATGACGGTAAGACCATTCCAGGATTACAAGTGTCTGGCACCAGAGTCAATCTCCAAAAATGTATGAATAAAAAGTTATTCAGTGTTTTTGTTCAGTTCTGAGTGAGCTACTTTTGACTTGTCCCAGCATTGCTGAAGTGTGTAGTTGTCGTCTGAGAGCAGGCTCATTCAGAAAGTGTGCAGATACCAGTTCAAATGGTGAGACAAAGTGTGGAGCCCACATTCTCGTCTTCCTATTGTATCCTCCTGTTTCTTAGAGGGAGCTGGGTAAACGAGCACACTTCCTGCACTTAAGGCCCTCCTCCTCTACCCATAACTAGGGTATGTCTACTCTAGAGCTGGAAGCTGTAAATTCCAACTTGAGGACACGCACTAAAAATAGAAGTGTATCCATGGTAGCACAAATGGTAGGAGGAGCTAGTTGCCCCAAGTATGATCCCATCAATATTTGAAGTACGTATGTGGGGCAGCTGGCTCCTCCCACTGCTGTGACTACACTTGCGTTTTTAGTGCACTAGAACTAGATAGCCACAGGTACATCTCCTGGAGCTGGAATTTACGTCTTCCAGTTCTAGCGTAGACATACCATCAGTTTGGGAATAGTAATAAATGGATTACTGGGGACCTGGAGAGAGGCACAAATTGGATATTTGAAGGGCAGGGGGGAAAGACACAGAACAGGTTTTGGGTAGGGGGGAGAGATGCGCAAAATAGCTGTTGAAGGTATATCAGAGATATATAATGAATTTTGGGTGGAAATGAATGTTTGAATTATTTAGTACTAGCAAAAATACCCGGCATTGCTCAGGTCCATCGGAGGGGGGGGGAAGGGGGGAGAGAGCTGAGAGAGTGCGGGGTCCATTGGAGTGGGGGGAGGGGGGTGAGATTTTAAAAAAAAATTATTCTTATCTGAGGGGGGAGAGAGCTGAGCGAGTGGGGGGGGCATTGGAGGGGGGAGGGGGAGAGAGCTGAGCGAGTGCGGGGGGCATTGGAGGGGGGAGGGGGAGAGAGCTGAGCGAGTGCGGGGGCCGTTGGAGGGGGGGAGGGGGCAGAGAGTTGAGCGAGTGCAGGGGCCGTTGGAGGGGGGGTTATTACATCATAACTATGTCACAGAGAACAGCAGGTGTTAACCTGCTGCCCAGCTGATGTAAATCGGCTTTAAAGTACTTCACCCCTAGGGGGCGTTAGAGGTGAGATTTGAAAAAATTTCGATCCTTACCCTGATTAGGACCCTAAAGCCTATAACTGTACCAAATTTCAAGTCTCTAACTCAAATGGTGTGGAAGGAGTAAGGCAGCATACATACACGCACGCATACACCATTTGACTTTTATATAGAGAGATTTAGTAGGCTAGTTAAAAGATTTTTCCAAGACCATGTAGTACCTGGCATATGGCAGAGGCAGGTGGCATGCAGTGGCCTCACTTTGCTGCTGTTCTGAAAGAAAACCAGCTAACCCAGTGCAGCATTTATCTAGCTGAACGCTCCCACACAAAACTGATAGACCACACCCTTTGGGGGCCATGGTGTGCAGATCATCCCAGTATCCAGGGCCTACTGCACACCCTTGAATGCTGGGGATGAATCCTCCCTTATTGCTCCCCTGAGCTGGATCAGCATTTTTATGCCTTCTTCCCATCCCCCAGAGCGTAAGTGGGTGATATCCAGTCCTAAGTAAGTAGCAGTGATAGCAGTAAAATTGATGTGCTTTATTCTGTATATTTCCTGATCACAGCTTTTCTTTAATTTCAGAGACAAATCAATCAATGAATGTCCAGATTACAGAACTGCAGGCCCCAATTCCTGTTACTTTGATAAAAAGCACACCTCACTCTGGGTAATCTATAATATCACTATAAAGGCAACTAATAAGATGGGCAGTAACATCGCTGAGCCTCAATATGTGGATGTGACTTACATAGGTAAGACTTTTTTAACAGTTGCCCCAAGTATGATCCCATCAGAGGCAAACTATTCCAAAGTGCATGGGCTTTCAGATCCGGTGTTCAGGACCAAGGTAATATGTAAAAATATATACCCATGCAATGTGGCATTAAAGGTAAAACGGCTAACAAATGCATATAGCCTTCTGCCACCGTGGAAAAAATAACACATTTTTAAAATTGCACTGATTTTAATCGATGTTCTTTTAAGGGCTGGATGAAAATTTTCATACTAAACCTTTTTTCATAGAAACATTTTGGTCAACCCGAAACAAAACTTTTTTCAACATTTCATTTCACCAAAAAATTCAAAATCTTTTCATTTTGGGTTGACCCATAACAACTTTATTTTTCTATTTTTCATTTGGCAATTGAACAGAAAGTTGGTTATTCAAATAGCTCTATTTGAGCAGTTACATTCCATGCGAGTCTTTGACCATTTTTAAGTTTCCATTGCCTGCTATATTTCCTGGATGCCCCAGAAATGGAAAACAGTACAGAAATGGCATTTGATATTATTTGCATGTCAACACACATTTCATATATCACATGTACCAAATACGGTATGTTCTGCTATTTCAAACATTTGGTACAATTATAAGGCAGTACACCCCTTCTTTTGAGTATGGTTTATCCCAAAGTTTTAATTTCCAGAGACAATCTAAAAGTGCTAGTTACTTAGAAATTAACACCGTGGAAGAACAGGTAGAGAGATTTTGGGGTTTTATTTCTATTTAGTTTAGCCATGGGAAACATCAAAAACTATTTCAATTTTGCCATTGCAGAAGCTGAGATCAAGTTGATATTCCCAATAACAGTCCCTTAGATTTGAATGTCTGGGGCTATGGTGTTATCAATAGAGAGTCCTCTACTCTGGAATTTGCTTTTGATCAGGTCCAATAGAGCCTGAGGCAGTTGCCCTTTGGGTAGGGTGACCAGAAAGCAAATTTGAAAAATTGGGACAGAGGGTGCAGGGTAATAGGAGCCTATATAAGAAAAAGGCCCAAAAATTGGGACTGTCCCTATAAAATTGGGACATCTGATCACCCAATTGCATTCAGAGATATATCTGCTGATTTTCATGACAATACATTTTTACTATATTTTACTCCCACTAGCTATGTTTTCTCTTCAATGTTATGAGGGAGAGAGGTAACAGTAACACAGCAAACAGTAATGCAGCAAAAATAATTTTCAGTTTTAATTATCAGTCCATAATATTTCAAATCTCAAAATGAACTCAATGCATAAACCACTCTGATTCCTTCAAATTTGTGCATTCATGCTACCAGGCATTTTGAAAAAGTTATTAATCCCCTTTATCACAATGCCAGAAAGAGTTATAACAAACCTGATCATTGCAGGAAGCAGCTGAATATAAAACACTTCCAATTTAGAATTCTCTACTCACTTTTCTTACACCAATTGGTAGCATTTTATACCCACTCTGCAGAAGTGTAAATGACTTCCCAAGGTGCAAGGCAAAGGTGATTCAAAGCCTTTATCTCTGATCTCTAATTTTTACAGTTCAGCCAGACCCTCCTGTGAACCTGTCTCTAGAAGTAAAAAAACAAGTAGATGGAAAACCATATCTGTTGTTGAAATGGTATCCACCTCCACTGGCTGATGTCAGATCTGGGTGGCTTACTCTTGAATATAAGTTGCGACTAAAACCTGAAGATGGGGAAGAATGGGAGGTAAGATTTTGGCTAGCTGGTCTTCTCTTGTCAATTATATTATATCCATGAATGTAACACTCCAGAAACCATCAAAAATTCAGCATTACCAAAAATTGTCCTACAGTGCTGTATGAGAGATCACAGTATTTTCCCACACTTGGAGAAGAAAATAAAGTGGTATCTCATATACCTCTGTGTGGTAACCAGTGGCAAAAATATTTAACTGTATATTAACTGTATTATTATCATACTCTTTTAAATTATCAGTCCTAGTTTAACCATGTTTTAGATCTGGGTTTGATTTTTGTTGTTCACTATGGTAATCTAGTCTAAACCACAGATATGAAATTGCTAACGGAAAGATCAGTAATAATTTGTGGTAAAATTATCTTAAACTATTTCCATCTATGCAAATAATCATTAGATTCTATTGACAGGCTATATAATGACAGTGTATGCACAAGCCTTTACCTCTCCCTGTCCTTAAATCGGGGGACATTTTGTTTGCGTTGCAAGCTCATAACTCTTTCTTCTGCCTTCATTACTCACTTGAGCTCTGCTCAGAGTTCATCTTTGGTGCTCCATCAGCTATTGCTCCTCCAAAATGCTGTCTCTCTCTGTTGGCTAGTGTTACTCTTTTCAATATCCTCTAAAACCTTTCAGGTTTCACATTTTCAAAATTCACAATTCAGAATGATTTTTTTTTTAACTGAGGACTAGAGGACATCCTCTTCCCCATCACCTACATCATCTGCTGGGTCCTTCCTTGTTTTTCACATTCATAAACCAAAATAAATAAAACTTGAGAGAAGGGGAGATCCAGTCCTGGTGTGTTTTCACAATAGTTTCACTTAAACGTACAGCTAAAATTCTTTCTCACAGCATTATATTAGAAAGTTGAGAAATGGCTATATAATAGGTGGACCATTATTCAATTCCCATATTGCAAACTCTTATATTGCTATCTGTTTCAGTAGTGTTCATTTTACACTCCCATTACTTTGTCAACTTTCTAAATAGCCTAAAAATTTTATAGCTTCTGACTCCCAGATACTAGGACTGGATGACAGGGGATGAAGTGTTCAATAATTGCCTTATGTTCATTTCCTCTGAAGTGTCTGGCATTGGCCACTGTTGGAAGGCAAGATATTGGCTAGATGGACCATTGGTCAGATCCAGTTTCGCTGTTCTCATTTTTTATGGGTTTTGTGTTCTTTATTCTTCAGACAATTTTTGTTGGACAACAAACACAATACAAGTTGTTTAGTTTAAATCCAGGAAAGAAATACATTGCACAGGTACACTGCAAACCAGACCATGGAGAATGGAGTGAATGGAGCTCAGAAAGTTATATTCAGATCCCTGGTGGTGAGTTGTTTGATCCTCCTTTTATTAATTATTATTAAATGAAAATGAATTTATTATGTTAGTTAACTGCCCCGCTAGCAGCCCTGAAGACTGAAATTCTGTATTACCCACAGGACAGATAACTATTGCTAAGGTAGCAGATGTGGCAGCTTCCCTCACAATACTCTCAATTTGCCTTGATTACTTGTGAGTAAGAAGGTGGTTCATTCTCCTTAGTCATTTAAGTATTGGCCACTCCACTGAATCTGCCAGCAAGGATGCTGTTTAGTGGCTTTTACTATAGTGATTTTGATATGTGGATACTTGTCCATTGTGAACCGCTCTGAAATTACTGTTTAAGACACCAAATGGCCATTAACATCAGATTGTAATAGGTCTTAGTCACTGCCTACAGGGGATGTATTTGAACTGCCCTAAAGGTATAAGACTTCGTGTACCATTAGAAATTCTCAAAGCCATCCAATAGTTGCCCCTCCCTATCATTTCATTAATTATGTTACACAGGACTTGACAATGAAACGACTAAACTATTCACAAAAACAGATTCATGCATGGGATGGAGTCTACCCTTGCTTTTCTGTCCTGTGTTGGTGTATCTGGATTTGGCAAAATTTGTACTTTTTACTCTTCTAGGGTTTTTCTCCTAGGCATTTTATTTCCTGTGCTGTGTCATCAGGTGAAGAACGTATAAATATCAAGCACCAGTATGATGCAGTAGATCAGTATGTTCTAGAGATGGTCTCAAGCCACAAAATTGATTTTGAGGATTAGGCCCATTTTAAAGATAGGTGTCATTTGTAAAATTTTTATCACCCACTTTTTAGCTGCTACACTGAATGCAATTTAACCATTCCTGCTTGTATTTTCTAGACATAGCATTGAAGGATGTGATTGTCTGGATCTTTGTGGCTGTATTATCATCTGTCATTTGCTTAATCATTATCTGGATGATGGCTATGAAAGGCTTTAGGTAAGTCACTGCCTTAATGTTTATATTAAATCTAATGAATTTAGTTAATTACCTTTTAACATTTGTTTTAATTTTCCATTGTCTTAATGGTCTATTAGACACTTATCAATAAATAATCACATCCTGAACTGATGTAAATTTAACTTCACTGGGGTACGCCTATTTACATTGACTGAGAATCTAATCTTGAGCTTCCTGTTTAGTTTTTCCTAGTTCATTTGCCAAACGTATTATAGCGTATTCCTACTTCTGTATGCCTTCTATTGTGGCTTTTTGTTTATTTCTCGCATGGTACCCTAGCAGCCCTGTGCTGGAAATAGTGCTTGCTCGTTAGCTGCTGCAGCAAAACAATCTGCGTAACTTATATTATTTTTCTAGTGAGACATAGTGAAATGGTGGCGCATTTTTGTTTGTTTGTTTTCACCATGGAGTGTCTTTCTTTTGAACAGATATTTAGAACCAATTGTGCCTATCAGTGCTTGTGCTGGGGCTTTGCAGAGCCACATTGCCCCAGGGGGAGTTGTTCTGGGGTAAACTTTGGGCATGTGCCTGGCGTTGTCTCCTTCTACCTCTGCCTGTTCCCTTTGGGGCACAATGGGGGCATTTGAAGGAAGCACTCTTTGAGCTCCCCCAACTACAGAGAT
The DNA here is from genome assembly GCA_032164245.1 of Sternotherus odoratus. NCBI lineage: Eukaryota > Metazoa > Chordata > Testudines > Kinosternidae > Sternotherus > Sternotherus odoratus. The sequence goes on from JAVMKO010000007.1 coordinate 86,949,200, forward strand.
TGCAGTTGTGTTTGTGACAGGCTCTTGCCTGGGGGAAAGCTCCTTATGCCCCCCTCCATCTCCTCCTGTCCACTCAGACACTAGCTGACCATTGCAGCCTGAGTTCTGTCTGTTTAACCATGTCATTTAAAGTGGCAGTGATACTGACCGAACTCCCGTTGTAGATAGCGCTATGTCAATGGGATGGCTTCACCTGTCGACATAGCAAACACCTCTCAGGCAGGTGCAGTACCTACGCCAATGGGAGAAGCTCTCTGATCAGCATAGGTACTGTCTTCACTAGTGCTACAGTTGTGCTGTAAGTGTAGCCCTCAGAATATTCCCCTGTGAACTGGAACAGTTTAGCGGTTGAAAAAGCGCAGTAGCCTGAGGCCTGGCCGCACTGTATGAAGTTTAAGATTTGTGCTAAAATCACTGATTACAGTCAGAGTGAATTTTAATTACTCCGCTCAGTTTCAGCTGAATAGTGCTTTTTTCTTCAGTTTCATCATCAAAATGTTATGTCGTGTTGCTGTATAGTGTTAGCAGCTGCTGTGTTCCACACTTGAGATAGATGCATTTCAGCACCAAAATGATGTTAGGTGCCGTACTATTCCAAATATTTGTAATAATAGAAAGAAGTCATTCTGACAGCGTATATCACTTATAGTGGTTGTCATCACATTTTTTTTACATTTCCAGTTTATAAGTAATTAACTTCACCCCAGTATTTGCACTATTCCCTTTCCTGCATAGAGATGTAAGGCACCTAAAAATGTTTACTGAGCTATACCTGACTGATGCTGTCCTATGAAAGCATCACACAGTGGGCTGGGGTCTAATAAGAAAGGTATCAAATACATTAGAAATGTTTGAACTGGTGTCGAAATGGGCTAGCAATTGGGGCAATAGGCTCTGTGCCTTCACTTATGTTCTCTGCCTTTGTTTTTTTCAGTATGGTAGCCTGCATCTTACCACCAGTCCCAGGGCCCAAGATAAAGGGACTTGATACACATCTGCTAGAGGTGGGTATTTCTAAAGAATATAGTGGAATTCAGTACCACATATCGTGCCAAGCTTTTGTAATACTGAACACAACAAAAATAACATTTGCATTTAATACTGAAGCAAGCCTTTACCCTAAGTAGGTACTTTATAGCTTGAATTTGTTTGAGGAATAAGTAAAATGGCCAGGTTGATTATATAGACAGGAATTGCCTATAAGCTACTGTCTTTACTGGGGAGGTGGGGGAGAGTGGATTTGAAGAGGGGTTTTGTACCAGCAGTTACTCTCAGAGAGGCATTGTATCTGAGGCTGTCATAATAGCTCCTGGAGCACCAGAGCACTTAAAGCCTGAGTGACTCTTGTCAACCCTTTTTTTAATAGGATACAGTATGTGCTCCCCACAACGCTCTGCTGTCCAGAGGAAAAGAGGTGGCTGGGCCACAGCTTTACATCATCCTGTCCCTCTCCACCCCATTGGCTGCCTAGTAACATTATCATCACTAGATTCCCCTAGTCCTTGTGTGCAGTAAGCACAAGTTTGGGGGCTATCTAGCCCCTGAACAAGGGGTTCACATGAGGTGCTTGTAGACTCCCACTATGTTTTGAACCAGAACAAGGTTAGGATCAGTGTAGACTTAACCATATAATTGCACACATTACAGCAACTGCAGCATTCAAACACCAAGTCCCCTCTCTGTCTACCTCCTTTCCCTGAAAAATTAATGACTCAGGTGCTATCTTGCAGATCTCACCACAGTTTTTGCATGTTATAGGTGTAGACCAGGGGTAGACAACCTATGGCATGCGTGCCGAAGGCGGCACGCAAGCTGATTTTCAGTGGCACTCACACTGCCCAGGACCTGGCCACTGATCCAGGGGGGTTCTGCATTTTAATTTAATTTTAAATAAAGCTTCTTAAACATTTGTAAAACCTTATTTACTTTACATACAACAATAGTTTAGTTATATAATATAGACTTCTAGAAAAAGACCTTCTAAAAATATTAAAATGTGTTACTGGCACGAGAAACCTTAAATTAGAGTGAATAAATGAAGACTTAGCACACCACTTCTGAAAGGTTGCTGATTCCTGGTGTAGACTAATCACTGAAGTCAGTGTGGGAGATAAATACTAATAACAGATAAATCTTATGGTTAACCACAAATGTGACTAACGTACATTGATATTATCCCCTCAGACAGGGAGGTCCGACGAGTTTTTGAGCGCTCTGGGTTGCCAAGACTTCCCTCCAACATCCGACTGTGAGGACCTACTGGTAGAATTTCTGGAGGTAGATGACAGTGAGGATCAGCAACTGATGCCAAATCATGAAAAGGGTCATCCCAGTAAAAATATGAAGTCAGCCCACAAGGAAACAGACAGTGACTCAGGGAGAGGGAGCTGTGACAGCCCTTTCCTGCTCTCTGAGAAGAGCAGGGAGCCCAGAATCCTTCCATCAGCATTTCAAACACCAGGTATCAGTGAAATTCCAGAAAATAATGCGAGAAAAAGCAGTTGTGAAATTCAAAGCACAGACCTAAAAGAGATTATACCCTATTTTAGCATTGGTAGTGCAAAGTTATCTACAGGGCCTGGAGCTCAGCTATCTAACAACCAGACACCTAAATGCTCCCACCACAATATTACGGATGTTTGTAAGATAGCCCGTGGTACCATGAATGTGAATGTTGCATCAATTTTGGGAGGAAATGAAGAAAATCAACAGTCACAATATTCTAAACCCACTGAAACTATCAGTGAGGAAAAACTGGACAAGCAAGGAGAAGTGGAGAGCTTGCATTCCAAAGTTGACCAAGACAGAATGCAGTTGCTGCCCAATGAGAAGTCACCTTTTTTGTCTGCTAAACTAATGGATTATGTAGAAATTCACAAAGTCAACCAAGACGGGGTGTTAGCTGTATTACCAAAACAGCAAGAAAATAGTGGCAAAACTGAAAATTGTACTGTCCCTGGAACCAATAAGGAATATGCAAAGGTTTCAAGAGTTGTGGACAACACCATTCTAGTAATAATACCAGTTTCAAAAGTTCAGCCCACACCTATGTTTCAAGAACCTCCAAAGGAATTGGTTCAGAACCTTCAACAGAGTCAAACAAAGAAAAATATGAGCTATTCTTTTACAACTCCAAGTGAGTGCAAAATAGACACTGGTGGATTAGATTACCTGGATCCAACTTCCTTTATGTGCTCCTTTAATTAACTGAAAGTTTGATTATCTTTCTTCAGGTAACACTACAGAGTAAATTAAATGCAATTAAAATGGAATGTTCTAGTATGTGGAGTACGTAGCTCACATCTTTCTATGTTTTCTACTAGCTGATTGCAGGACAAATTATTTCATTTCTAATTGTGATTTATAGATTTACTTTTGTTAATAGCTATGTACAGTAAAACAAAAGCACATGGCATGATTTCTTGGAGAACCCATAGAAAATTGGGGTATAATAAAGAGAAAAAAGAGATTTGTAGGTTTGATGTAATAGAATATATAAACCTCTGATCATTAAAATAGGTTTTCAATTTAGGGAGAAAGCACAAGCAAGTGGATATTATGTGCCATGGAAAACTACATTGTAAACAAATTATTGAACTTTGGGTTTCTTCTATTATTTGATGAAAATGAGCCAAATATTGCAGGTTCAACAAAGATACAAAATTTGTGGAGGTTGGTCCATATACCTTGATTAAGGCTAAGATTTTGTCACAGATATTTTTAGTATAAGTCATGGATAGGTCACGGGCAATAAAGAAAAATTCACAGGACTTTTACTAAAACTGTCTGTGACAAAATATGGAACTGCAGAGTCCCCACACCACCCATGGGTGCTCGTAGCTCCATGCAAATCAGAGCTCCCAGGGGCCCCAAGCTGTGGTGTATCCCCACCACCCTCAGGGGGCAGAGGGACCCTGCAGCTCCCAGGGGCCCCAAGCTGTGGTGTATCCCCACCACCCTCAGGGGGCAGAGGGACCCTGCAGCTCCCAGCTGCTACGGGCTGAAGTCATAGAGGTCTCTGGAAGACCAGGATTCCTGCAATCTCTCTGACAAAATAGTAGCCTTACCCATGATTGTTCATACAGTTCCTAGACCATGTATACTGCTGATGAACTACTATGGCATACAGTGTATTTTTTCTTAATGAATTCTAAACACTGGTATAGGTTTTTCTATTATATATTTTTCTCAATCCTAAAAAATAATTAGTTTTTTGGATGTTGACAATTTCATATATAAAAGATTAATATATTAAGTAATTGTAGCAAAGTAGTAAATCATTCTTAACATATTTTCCTGATTCCTTTCAGTATGGTGGATAAACTACATCCCACCCATTTCTTATAGAACTGAACAATCTTCATTTTTATTGAAAGAAAAGAACACTATTTGATAGACTGCCTTATTGTACATAATATAAAAATCTACTTTAGTAAAAGCCCATGAGTTCAACAATGTATTTTTGAAGACTATTTTTCTAAAGTAAAAGTAAAATATTTTCTATCTTCCCAGAATTATTTACCTATCTGACAACTTCATTGATTTTTTTCTGCTTATGCAGGAAGAGATGATAAGAAGTGAAGTTATCATTTCAACAGTGAAACACCAAAATAACTAAAGGAGACCTGTAGAATAATGAAGGATATGAAGTAACTTTTGAATGTATATTTCTAATCGACTGTAGATGTAATACAATGAATTGAGAATTATTTAGTCCATTTATTTTATCAGCTATTCCTGTAAAACTAAGTGGAATGTTAGGTTTTGGGGGCTCTATCTCTCCCTAAATTGCTGTCTACCTGCTGGCGTGTGGACTGTTTAATAGAAGTAGCTGTATAAAGTCAATCCACGATGGAATGACATCCCCCTACATCCTAACACAAAATATAGGCTTTTCCCTGCTCCCGGGAGGACATTTTAAAGAAGTTACATTTGCCAAAATGGATGTCTCCCTACCTAAGCTCAATAGGATGAAGAGCCATGACCCCTGATCTCAAAGAGCCTCTACTCTGCTAAAATTAAAAAGGAGGAGGGGTCATACATTTGATCTGGGGCAGTTTCCTCACCCCCACCCCCAAAAAATGAAAATGGAGCAATAGAGCCTTCTGCCATTGCTAGTAACTGTGCATGGCAGGAAGTACCCAATCACCACAAAATGACAACTGGAAATAATAGCACTCCTTTTCTGGCCCGCCCTCCCCCCTCCCACAAAAGAAAAGCTTTATTTTCTAAAGGAAAATACAGTCAAATGATGTATTTGTCTCCCTTGCAATTGAGCTAAGTACAGGATATAAATAGCTGAGTAACATCCATAGGTATGGTGGCCCCGTGGCATGGGAAAGAGAATCAGGCTGAGGATAGAGCATTGTGTTGTGCAAGCGATGGGAGATATATTTACAGGACATGCGCTCACCTTCCCCATCCTTCCCCTTCCCTCAACAGCTCTGGAGTTCTCCACTAGGCACGTTTTTGGTCTTGTGCACTGAGCCAGCTGCGTAGCCAACATACAGAAGGCCATATCTGATAGGGCCCTCACGTGCTACCTTTGGGCCATAAGAAAGCCCCTCTCTGTTCGTCTATCTGCTTAACTCTGACACAGTAAGACTTTGGAGAGACATTAATTTTAAAAAGAACTCTATATTATGTAGATGTCAAATACATGCTGTATGTGTGTGTCTGTCTACACAGTGATCACCCTTAAAATAGTTTACTTGCTTGTGGATCACTAGATAACTTTACTGCAGCGTTTCCAGTAGTCCAGTATGGAGAAGAAGGACCATAACTGCTATTCCATACATCGGTTGGCAGAGCAGCTGTGGAAGAGCTGCAGTGCCGCCTACAGCAAGTCCAGGGACATAGATTCTATCCTACTTCCCCCCACCTCATGACACCAGACCACCGTGGCTTTGTACAAAGAGGTTAAATTTCAGCTTGTGTGAATAAGCTGCACTCTCCCTGGCTGGTTTGAAGCAGCTAAAGTGCAATTCAGTTTAAATACATCTCTTGTGTGAACTATTTGGGTTTCCTTTTTTTGAGGGGGGGAACAAAGAGGGAGGAGATGTTAGATAATGATATGCAAATGATTTCCCAAATTGACCACCCTTATTTAAATTCTCAATTGCATGTATCCCATTTGATTTTAAATAATAATTATTCTTTGGATGTGTACCTTCCAAAAGCCAGTGGAGTTTGCAGAACATGATCCTCCAAATTTGATCCATTGACATTTGGAAGGTACATGTACAATTCAAGTACAGAATAAAAAAATATTCTTCTGTCTGAGACTCATATATTTATGGCTCTTTGGATGTTCAATCATTTAATCTTCATAATTTCAAATAGTGTTTTTATTTACAGCTGTTTAAGGAATATGTTCTCATGTGGTAATAAAATGGGATTGTTACAGGTTTCTGCAAAGGCACCTTACGCTAGCCTAGAATAAGACTTCTCACATCACTTCTGATAGACAGACAGATGGATGAATTACCTACCAGAATTCCTCCCAGTAAATAGCCCTCTAGCGGGTTTTTTGCTGTTCAAATTTCTCACCTGGGAAAGATGTTCAAATAGGCTTTTTCTGTGTCAGGTTTGTGAATATGTTAGATCAATAGTGCATTACTTTTTAAATAAAGTATAAGCTCTAAAATGTAAGCATAAAGGCTCCACTGAAAAAATGCTAATTTGTTTTCTAAAATACACTAAATTATTTTTAAATGTTTTAAAAATTAACTACCTTCCCTTTGAGTTAAAAACAGTTTTATAAATAAAAGATCTACTTTCCTTCAGTATTAAAAAATGATGTCTCATGCTTTTAAATTTTTGAATTAAGCTGTTTTTGTTTTAGCAGACACATATTTGATGTATGGTACCCATATTTTCTGTGTAATGTTTGAGGCTTTTAAGTAGTTGTCTATGTGCTTTAATTAATTTGGGACATATGGTCCCAAAACTACCTGTCACATGAAACATATGATCACTGAAGCATGCTCTTAATGATGAAATAATCCTTTGCAGTCATACTACATACAAATGTACATATCTGTCCATATACAGTACTCATATGGAAAGTATGTGTCTATAGAACAAAACTGAATAACAAACCTGTGATCAGAATGGATTTCTGTTGAAGCAGTGAATGCTATGTAAATATTTTGATTTGTGTCTGTCTAAACCTTGGCCAGGGAAACCAAAGTAACCTTGGCCAGTTAATGGGTTATATATGTCCTTTCTAAAGCCATAATGTCATGTTGAAATCAAGCACATCATATTTTTAGGCTCCATATTTTCAAAAGAATCACTATCTCTGGTTTTTCCCTCCCTTTAAAAAAAGACAAACAGAAGCATTTTACTTGAAATGTTAAATTGGAAATAATTATTGTAGAAAATACAAAAAAAATCCTATGTTACAATTGCTTTTGTGGTTGACGGCCTGTCCTGGAGGCACCATTTGTGTTTCATTAGAACAATTAAAGTGGGTTATTACGGATGCATAGTGAGGTGGGATATTTCTGTGTGGAAAATTACATGGCTCTTCAGTTCATTGGCAGGCCCAGACTGGTGTACTGGGCATCTGCCATGTTCCTGGTGTGTCAGTCTCTCTCCTGGGTTGTGTGGCCAGTTAGATGGTCACTGCTGCTCCCTTACTGGTGCGCAGCTCATCAAGGGTGAGTGAGCTGCACTGTTATAGGTATTCAGGTTCTAGGTCAGACAAACTGAACTGAGCTTTTATCATAGTCTTTGACGTACTCCGTCACCTCTTGGTATTTAAGCTGCTGCTAGGTTGAACCTCTTCAGCCCTTGTCCTTACTATGTGGTAATGGAGAATAGCCTGCCCTTTCCCAACAGTGAACTACATCTCCACCACCAACCAAAAAGCAAGGCCCTTGGCTCCCTTCTGACTCCCATACCTATGGCGGTGAGAAAGAGGGATTGTATTTCCTTGATTGGGATTGAGGTAGAAAATCCTGCTGCTGTGGCTCCCAAGGGTCTCAAGACTGTTATGGTATCAACAGCTGCATCTCTTCACTCTTTTTTCTCTAGGCCAGGTACCTTCAGGATGCAATGAATAAATGATGGGTAGAGGTTAGAAATAAGTGTGCACAAGAGTTGTTTCAAGTGAGTAGAATGAGGGAAGAGTGCAGATACAATGATTGCTGGGTGATGGAAGTGAGTGAGTGGATGACAGAAAGGGTAAGATGTACTAGAGAGGGCGTATGTCTACACTTTGAGCTAGAGATGTAAAGTTCAGCTCAAGGAGGAAATCCTGCACTACTGTGCTCAAATTAGGCAGGAGGGGATAGCTGCCTGAGTACATACCTACCACCTTGGATGAGTGCATCCTCAGGACGGCTAGTCCCTGCTGTCATTCGTGCTGTGACAGCTACACTGTTTTTTGTGTAGTTCCATCAGTATTAGTACAAGAATGTATTGTAAACATCTTTACCCTATGTTGTAATAAGCAAATGTATGTAAGACATACACAGGCTTAGTTAGCTAAGTGCAGTCAAGCACTCTGGGTAATCTCAGACAGCTAACTGAAAATAGCTAATAAGCCTCAAATGTGAGAAATGCAACTCATGGGAAAAATAAGGGAGTATTATACTAAAAACACTCCTATACTATACTGAGGTAAGACACCTGGTGTTGTTATGTGCAAATTGACTGACCTCCAAAAGTAAGCCTTGATAATCTTACTGATATAGGCTAAAAGTCAGAGATCTCCTGCGCAGACTCAGCACTGCCGCAAATTAGAACCAATGAATATGTTTCTGATGTAACTTTCCGGTTCCACATTGTTTTAACCATGTACGGGTATAAATGAATAATCAATAAGCCACATGAATATGTATATCTGTATGTTATAAAAGCTCCCAATTTCTGATATTGGGGGTTGTTCTATTTTCTAATGAGCAACCTTCAGCGCATTGAATAAAAGCTTAAGATAACCTTACCCCTATCCAGTGAAGTAATATTGGGGCAAAGCAGCTGGATAGGATCTTTTTCTTCTGAGAGAGAGGGCCCGTTGAGTCCTCTTACCACAAATGTCTCCTCCAGCTGGAAAGGTTGGAAAGTGGATGAGAGATGAAAAATGGAGGCAGAAGAGGACAAGGAAAGAATGAGAAGAGGGAACACTACTAAAAGAGTTTGAAAGACAACATTGTGGAAGGAAAGAAATACAATACAGAGAAAGAAAGAAAGGATAGAACAGGAATAATGAAAAGAGGGGATTATTAAACTTATTATTATTAAGAAATTAGATGTTAAAAAACTCCAGTGGAAAAGAGACACCAAAACATAAAATAAAATAGTGACAAAGAGAAGGGATCAGACATTGCTATGGATAATGAGAACATCTATAGCTATATTAGATAGTATAAAAATATATAAGGGATAGAAGCCCTCATGTTTCAGGGCCTAGCATAACAGTAACCAGTCAGATTTATAAAGAAGCTTTCCCCTGGGTTGGTTATTCCATAATTATCCTCTCTGGGTTTCTTGCACTTTCCCCTGAAGCATCTGATACTGGCCACTGTCAGAAATAGGATATGGAACGAGCTAGACCACTAGTGGCAGTGCTTTAATGTCCCTGCCCCTTTCCTCCCTCCCCCCGGCCCCCCGCCAGCCACTAACAGTGTGGGGTGGGAGGCAAAGGGAACAACTGCCCCAACTGCAGGCACTTACCAGTCCCAGCCCAGCCCCGTACCGGTAAGTGCCTATAGTTACTTTCACCCCTGGGTAGTTCCTATATTCTGAATAAGAACAAATGCAAGGGAACTATAGTGGGTCAATTTTTGTACTTTACGCATTTCCATCATTTAAACCACACACTCTATTTTAACTCAAACATTCCTGTTTCTCTTAAGCTATCTTCCTTCTTATCAGTCCAAGTATGTGGCATCGTCTCAGCCTCAAGCAGTGAAAGACTGATGATTCCACTAAACAGGCCATTGAAATGTACAGGAGTCATTTGATTTTTGCCTGTGACGATATACAAATCAGGTATCTTCTAAAGCAGAAAAGCTTCACCTTGCAGGTAAATTTTCAGAGTTGAGAGGTACGCAATGGCAATACAATATTTTTATTCCCATTCAGCAGAGTCATTCCTATAAAAATTCCTATACCCAAACTTGTGATGGGGCCTAATGGAAACAGTGATATGCTAAAAGCTAGGCTTACAGTACTCACTGCATTGTTACATGTTGAAGATGGCAGGAGAGAAGGGAAAAGCTGTTTTTTCCCTTCTTGCTTTTTTTTTTTCTTCAAGGGTGAAAGCCCAGATAACTACCTGTGATGCTACTAGCCCTTTGGCTTTCTCCTTTCTCAGAGTCTTGGTTCTTATTTAAATGGACCTTCTTTATTTGTGGGTGATGCTGCTCTTAAACCTCCCTGATCTTGAGAACGCCCAACTCTCACTGAAGTCAATAGGACTCAAGGACTCTCAGAAACTTCCAGGCAAATATCCTATAGTAGTGACTTCCCTAAGCTAAACCAGTGGCATTGACTAATTTTTACAGGATGCTGGATATCCTTGAAGAAATCATTTCCAGAAAATATCCCATGTGGATAACAGAAGATTTTTTGCACATCCAAAAAATATTATAGTGATAAAATGACTTGAAGCATAAAAAACTTTTTTTTATTAAATGGATCCAAATATTTTTAAATAAAAGAGTATCTTACAGAAATAAAATAACGGTCCCAATGTACATTGGTCACCTCTGGTATAAAAATCCTTCAGGAATCCTTCATTATTTATAAGTATATTTGGTAGGAAGTGTTTTTAAGGTAACAGTTTGTTCTAATTAAGTTATTAAAATTTAAAATGTTAATTTTAATAACATGTGCCAGTAATTTCACTTGTTATAACTGAAGGACCAAATACTGGTTCCAGGAGCATTCAATTTGGACAGCTCTCAGCACAACACCAAAACAATAAGTGTAGTAGAATAGAAATACTAGACAGACGAGACAGAGCGAGCCCACAAGTGCTCTCTGGCCTGGCTAGCCCTCATAGCTGCAGAGGTATTCACACATCCTGAGGATGAAGCTCATTTTTCCAGAGGCAAACAGATAACACTTATGCCTCATTTTCCTCTTCCTGGGGTTAAGTCATAGACTATGGCCATGCCAATTGCCCTACAGTATATGGCAATGCAATGTTGGACCATAACACTGGAGCAAGCATTGCATGTGCACAGCTCCTCTCCAACATGCCAGTGGCATAGCAGGGCCTTTCAGTTTTGTTCTCAAAGAGTGAAGTTGAATGCAGGTTATATTGAACAAGTGGGACGTTATTAAAACTATGCACTGCTCTGTACTGGTGGCTGATTTGCTTCCCTTCCTGGACCCGGGCGGCAGCCGGGAGCCGGCAGCCAGCCCGCCTGCTGCTGTGACCCGGGCGGCAGCTGGGAGCCGGCAGCCGGCAGCCAGCCCACGAGAAATGGATTTGGGATGCATCAGACTTGCTCAGAAATTTTGTCCGTTGCATCTCGAAGTCCGTTAAATTGAGGTCTGTTAAATCGAGGTCTCCTGGCTGTCATCTCCAAGTTGTCAGCACATTGACCGAAAGATCATCCCTGGGGTTCAGAATGAGGGAGGGAAGGAGTCCCCTTAATAATTCCCTCCAATATTCTTCCCTTTACAAGCCAAAAACAGTGTTACAAGGTTGAAGAATCGATTCTAGTCTCCTTTTCTCCTCCCTACCCCTTGCTGGATCCATTTAGGTGTTACTGCAGTCGGGTATAGAGTAAATCTTGGGTGACCAGATGTCCTGATTTTATAGGGACAGTCCTGATTTTGGGGGCTTTTTCTTATATAGGCTCCTATTACACCCCACCCCTCGTCCCAATTTTTCACATTTGCTGTCTGGTCACCCTAGGTCAGTGGTTCCCAAACTGGGCTTCGTGAAATGTTACAGGGGGTTCTCGGGGAAAAAAACCCTAGTGGCGGACAGAGCTGTCCATAGGGACCCCAGGCAGCACAGGGCCAGCAACCCAGAGACCCTGGACTTCCAAGAGCTAAGTAGATCAAAGCAAGCATCTCTATCACACTGAGGAGATTTAAACTTCAAGATGTCTTAAAAGAACTGGAAAGGGAGGTGGATTATTTTTTGCTGTTTTTAAAATTAAACAGGTAGCTAGTATTGTTTTTACGAAGACTATGAAAAGTAATTTTAAACTTTGTTATAACATGTGTTGTTTTCCTGGACTGGTCAAGACCTGAACGCTTGTGTAGGAGGAACAATTTGATTTGGCTTCTTAAATATCTTCATGCTGTTTCACATCTGATACTCCTTGATGAGTAGGTGCCTTGTCTTGTAACAGGCTTATTCAAAGTGATACAAGCTACAAAAGTGAGATCTGGGAAGAGTGTTGTCATTTTCATAATGTAATAATACTGGTCAATAGTAATTAATATAATATAATTAATATAAATAGCAGAAGTGACAAAGAGTCCTGTGGCACCTTAAAGACTAGCTAAAGTATTGAAGCATAAGCGTTCATGGGCTAATACCCACTTCATCGGATGCAAGCAGTGGAAGTGTCCAGCGGCAGGTATAAATAAGTAGGCACGAACCAGGTTGGAGATAACAAGGTTAGTCCAATCAGACTGAACCAGATTGTTATCTCTAATCAGGGAGGGTGAGGCATTCCTCCAGCAACTGAACTGGAGGTGTGAACTCTGAGAGAGGAGAAGCTGCCCCTGTAATTAGCGAGCCATTCAAAATCTTTGTTCAATCCCAGATTGATGGCACCAAATTTGCAAATGAATTGCAATAAGTGACCTTTAAATCTTTAATTGTGTGTGCAGGGAGATTGAAGTGTTCTCCCACAGGTTTTTGTATATTGCCATTCCTGATATCTGATTTGTGTCCATTTGTCCTTTTTTGTAGGGACTGTCCAGTTTGGCCGATGTACATAGCAGAGGGACATTGCTGGCACATAATGGCATATATTACATTGGTAGATGTGCAGGTGAATGAACCAGTGATGATGTGGCTGATCTGGTTAGGTCCTGTGATGGTGTTGCTGGTGTAGATATGTGGGCAGAGTTGGCATCGAGGTTTGTTGCATGGATTGGTTCCTGAGTTGGAGTTATTATGGCGTGGTGTGCTGTTGCTACTGAGAATCTGCTTAAGGTTGGCAGGTTGTCTGTGTGCCAGGACTGGCCTTCCTCCCAAGGCCTGTGAAAGTGAGGGATTATTGTCCAGGATGGGTTGTAGATCACTGATGATGCATTGGAGAGGTTTTAATTGAGGACTGTAGGTGATGGCCAGTCGTGTTCTGTTGTTTACTTTCTTGGGCTTGTCTTGCAGCAGCAGGCTTCTGGGTACACGTCTGGTTCCGTTGATCTGTGTCCTTATTTCCTTGTGCGGGTATTGTAGTTTTGAGAAAGCTTGATGAATATCTTGTACGTGTTGGTCTCTGTCTGAGGGGTTGGAGCAAATGAAGGTAGGCATAGCTGTCGGTGGGTTTTCGGTATAGGGTGGTGTTGATGTGGCTGTCATTAATTTGCACTGTGGTGTCTAGGAAGTGGACTTCCCGTGTAGACTGGTCCAGGCTGAGGTGGATGGTGGGGTGGAAGCTGTTGAAATCATGGTGGAATTCTTCAAGAGTTTCTTTCCTATGGGTCTAGATGATGAAGATGTCATCAATGTAGCGTAGATAGAAAAGGGGTGTGAGTGGACAAGAGTTGGGGAAGCGTTGTTCCAGGTCAGCCATAAAGATTTTGGCATACTGTGGGGCCATGTGGGTGCCCATAGCAGTGCCACTCGTCTGGAGGTATAGTTACCAAATTTGAAATAATTGTGTGTGAGGATAAAGTCACAGAGCTCAGCAACCACTTGTGCTGTGTCATCATCAGGGATACTATTCCTAACAGCTTGTATTCCATCTTTGTGTGGGATGTTAGTGTAGAGAGCTGTGTGTACATCAGGGGTCTCAAACATGCGGCCCGGGGGCCACATGCGGCCCGCAAAGCCCTTCCCTGCGGCCCACCAAGCTTCCTGGCGCCCTCCCTCCCCCCCCCCCCCGGTCCCCCCATAGCAGTTTGCAGGACGGAGGGGCCAGAAGTGGAGGCTTCTCTGCTGCCTGGCTGGGCCGCGCGTGTTTCTAGCTCTGGACTTCCTAGATTGCTCTTGCTTTGTTTGCCAAACAGCTGTTGGTGGTGCCTAGCGCTTTCCAGGAGGGAATGGGGAGCTGCGTGCTCAGAGGAGGAGGTGGGGCAGGGGTGGGACCTCTTGGAAGGGGTGGAGTGGGGGCGGAGCCGGGGCAGCGAGGGCAGGGTGTGTGTCAGTGGTGCGGCCCTCGGGCCAGTGCACTACTCCTCATGCGGCCCTCATGGTCATTTGAGTTTGAGACCCCTGGTGTACATCCATGGTGGCTAGGATGGTGTTTTCTGGAAGGTCACCAATGCATTGTAGTTTTCTCAGAAAGTCGGTGGTGTCACGGAGATAGCTGGGAGTGCTGGTGGCATAGGGTCTGAGTAGAGAGTCCACATATCCAGACAGTCCTTCAGTGAGAGTGCCAATGCCCGAGATGATGGGGCATCCAGGATTGTGGATCTTGGGTCGTAAATAGAATAACCCCGGTCACGGCTCTAATGGTATGTTAATTTGTTCCTGTGTTAGTGCAGGTAGTGTCCTGAGTAGATGGTGCAGTTTCTTAGTGCTTATGCTTCAATACTTTAGTTAGTCTTTAAGGTGCAACAGGACTCTTTGTCACTTCTGCTATTCCAGACTAACATGGCTACCTCTCTGATTCTTGTAATTATAAATAGTGTGTCATAAGCATGTCATAAAAACACATTTTATATTTCCAGGATCACTGCTTTTATAATTTATACTCAGGTAAAGGAAAAAGTCTCTGTAAATATTCATTTTTAAGAGAGGGTTCGCGAGACTTGAGATTTTAGTGAAAGGGGTTCACTTGAGATTTTAGTGAAAGGTTGTTAAAGTTTGGCAACCGCTGCCCTAAGTAAATCCCATGTTCGTAACAAGAGGCTAAGGTATATGAATGGCTGCACAGAGGAACAGGGAACCTATCCTCCTATCAACCCTATGACTCCTGATCACCATAGAGCAGGATTGGATCACAGCCCTCCCTGTTATGCACGAGGCCTGACCTTTTCTTCAGATCTACCAACTTAGTACACAGGTGTCTTATAGTTTAGGACTGATACACTCTAGGCCGTGTAATCAGGAGTTGACCAATAGGGCATTAATTTTACCACAGTGGGATCCTGTATTTGTTCCCTGAGTACAGAAAAAACAATGAGAATTTAAATGAAAAGGTGATAAATAAAACAATGATTATTAAAGCTGTGAAATTAAATGCAAACTGACAGGGAAAGGCAATTACGGTAAGTAGTGCATCAAAACATTTGTTTCTTGAAGAAAATTAATTGATACTTGGTCGGATTATGGTCTAAGCAGTAAAATCCATGGGCAGGAGGGAAATCATGGGGCACAATTATTGTACCCAATTCAAGCTGTCCAAAAGCTTGCCACATTCACATTGTGCAGGTCAGCTCCATCTTCAGAGGCATACTCTAAGTCTAAGGGGAGACTCAGGAACACATTCCATATACAATGTTTATCTCCCCTCACCCCTCCCTACTCTATGCACTTACTCTCCACTTTTCAGATACCATGCTCCTGCCATAACTAGCTTTTACACACACCTATGCAAGAGAGTGTGCTGGTATTCCCACCCCTCCCTCCCTCCAAGCCAACCAGGAAGCAGTGAGATCCAGAATTTGACCTTAAAGATTCTTCTCCCTATGATTATACCTTTTCTGTCTCCCTTACTATAACTAAATGACCTTGAAATTATCTTCCATCTTATTGTTTATAAAGATGTCTTCTTTCTTTTCTTTTTTTAGTGTCCTTGGTTTTTTTACACACAAATCACTCCTGTAAACTTTTTTCCTGTCACTGGCGAATGTTTTGGGATACACCTTGTAGCTATTTCAGATAGTTTTATATCTATCTAACCAGTATTTTATAACAAACAAAAATCCCCTTTCACTTAATTATCGTTTGGCCAGAAAATAATTGTCAGGCTCAGAGTGGCATATAGAAAAACACTTGTCAGAGATGGTCTAGGATAATACTTAGTCCTGCCATGAGAGCAGGGGACTGGACAAACGACCTCCTGAGGTCCCTTCGTCCTATGAGTCTATGATTCTATATTGTGTTGGGTTTGCGCAATATACAACTAAATGAAAGTCAAGCTCAATACTAAAACACTGGGAACAAGGAGCTATACTTACTTATGTTTTGTTTGTTATGTTAAAAATCTGTTTTTTTACTCAGTACATGGCTAGAGGATAAAAGTATTTCTTGCTTTAATTTGTGTATGATTGTTGTTGCCCTGTTAGAATTCTTGGAATAAAGGGTTGTGTAATACAATTGTAGTGTGACTCGCTTCTTTCACAAAACTTAGACACTACAAATCACTTCACAGTGTTAATTACATAATGTATATTGTGTTCAGGTAACTTTAAAAATCCCTTCAGCTGTATTATGCTAGGATCTTGTCTGTGTGAAGTGGATATGGGAGTACCTAGGGAGACATGGTTGTGTAATCCACGCACCATCTGGATGTGGTGTTCTGTCCCATCTAGTGACACTGAGACCACTTAAAGAGAGTCTGCTTTGTCTGGAAATTACCCCTGTGGGGCAGAATGCTCACCCCAAACCGGGCACCATTTCTGAACATTGTTGTGAGTACTTTGCCCACCTCTAGAAAGGGCTGGGGTCAGGGAGAGAGAGGGCAGGAATGATAGAGTGGGTGTTAGAATAGAGATATTCAGGCCTGTCAGTAGAAGCCTTTAAGAACTTAGGTGTATTTATATCCCCTAGCTAGTTACAGGGATAGAGGCCCTGGGGCGTTGGAGCCGGGAAGGGAACACGGGATGAGACTCTGTTGGTGTCTAGAGCAGGGCCCATGACAGGGAGGTACTACGGGTAGAGATGTACCGGGCCCCAGACTTTAGGGGGGCCCCGGTACACAGCAGTACCCGTAGTCGTCCCCCTTTGTCGCCGGGCCTGGAGAGCGGGGAAGGGGCGAGGAGGTGGCGCGGCTCTCCTCCGGACGAGCGCGCGTGTCCCCGGCAGGAGCAGTGAGCCCGGCCGGCGGCAGCGGCGCACCACTGCCTGCAAAAAGGGCGTGGGGGGGAGAGACAAAGAAAGGGCGTGGGGGGGAGAGAAAGGGCGCGGGGGGGAGAAAGAAAGGGCGCGGGGAGGCGGGGGGGAAGGGCGGCTTGGCTGCTGCCAGCCGCTGTCAGCTGGGGGGCCCCCAAATTTCTGTCGCCGGCCCTGTGGGAAGAGCTTCGGAATGTGCCTGCTTGAAAACTGAGCCCAACAAACAGCCCGTCCTCTGCGCTTCGGACTTCTGGTCTGTGGCTGCCTGCAGGACAAGAACCAGGGAAGCGGGCGGGTTGAGGGAAACCCACCGACAGTCCCCACTGGCGGGTGTGGAGGTAGCGGGGCGGAGTGTCCTGGGGAAGACAAGGGGGTGAAGGAAAGCGAGGCAGGGAGAGCGGTGGAGGGGGGCTGAGGGGACAGGTGGGCGGAGGAACAGGCTGGTGGTGGGACAGTGGCGCACTAGGTAGAAGAGGTGGAGAAGCGAGGAAATGGGGCCGCTGGAGATAAAAGAGCCGGGGGCGGAGGGGGGCGGGAATTGAACCCTCCACTGAGGAGCCCGGCCCACCTCCTCCCGCTACAAAGACCAGGCTCCGCGGGGAACTCCCGCTCGGGGTCCCCACTGCGCCGATCATGGCCAGGGCGCTCGGGCGGCTCGGCCCGCTCGGTGCGGGGGGCAGGAGGCGACACCCTGGGAGCGGTAAGGGGGGGAGCGGGGCTCGCCGACGGGGTGGGCGGTGGGAGCAACTAACCCGGGCCGCTCCCTCCCGCCGGGCCCGGCCGGTGTCCTGCGTCTGGCCCGGCGCCTCGCGGGGAGCCCGCCTGGGCCGGGCTGCTCCTGCCTGAGCCCGCGGGCAGCGAGCCGGGCGCTAGAGCTGGGTCCGCCCGTCACAGACCCCGTCCGCCAGCCCAGTCAGCCGCAGCCCGGAGCGGGGGGGAAGAGCCCCCGGCGTGAAGCCGGTTCACAGTCCTGGCCCCGGTCCGCTCTCCGGTGCGTGGGCTCCGAGCTGGGCTGGGTCTGCGGGCTCAGGGGCTCTCCTGGGGGGAGCGCGCGGTCAGGCCCCAGGGGCTCCGGCCGATCCAGGGGTGGCTAAGGACTCCGCTGGCCCGAAAAGAATTTGATCATCTACAGCCACGTGGATTTTGAATTGATCCCACCAGCCTCCCCCGTGGGGAGGGGCCCCTGGTCAGGCCCGCAGACTAACTCCAGGCAGAAGCTCTGCCCTACAATGTCCAGCCTCCCTATCGGCGATGAAGCCCGTTACTTCTTCAATTCCTTTTCCTCCGACCAGCCTGCCCGCTCTACCAGCTGTTCCGCGTCACTGTAGAGCAGGGGTCTCAAACTCAAATGACACGAGGGCCACATAAGGACAAGTGCATTAGCCCGAGGGCCGCATCATTGACACGCCCCCTCGCTGTTCCCGCCCCCGCCCCCACTCCACCCCTACCATGACGCCCCATCCTTGCCCCGCCTCTTCCCACCCCTTTCCAACCCCTTCCCCAACGCTGTCCCCTTCCTGCCAGCAGGGAGTGCAGGAGGTGTGCAGGATGTGGCAGGGGGCAGGGAGTTGGTGTGTGGGGTGCAAGAGGGGCGAGGGGTGCGGCAGCAGGTGGCTCAGGACAGGGAGTGCAGGAGGAGTGCTGGGTGTGGGGAATGCAAACAGGTTTCTACCCAGTATCAAGCGGGAGGGGGCGGGGGAGGCTGAAAAAGGCTCTCAGAGGGGAAGAAAGGGACAGAGGAGCGGACCTATGCAAAGGACCCAAGGGAGGGTGGGGGAGCTGCCTTATGTCTTCTAGCGGAGGGGCCACATCGGGTTTGGAAAATTATATGGAGGGCCGGGTAGTGAAGACCCTGCCCCCTATCCAGCCCCCTCCCATGTCCCGCCCCCGACTGCCCCCTCAGAATCCCTGACCCAGCCAACTCCCCTGACCTTGTCCCCTGAGTGCCCCTTCCAGAGATCCCTCACCCCCGACCACCTTCCAGGACCTCACCCCCTACCCAATCTCCTGTTCCCTGTTCCCTGACTGCCCTGCCCCCTATCCACCCTCCCGCTCCCTAACCATCACCCTACAACCCCACCCCCTATCCAACCCACCCTGCTCCCTGTCCCCTGACTGCACCTGCCCCTTATCTAAACTCCCCCTCCCCCGTCCTGGGCCCCCTTACCATGAGGCTCCTAGCTGCTCCGTGTGGCTCCAGAGGAGGGGGACAGCGCGCAGCTCTGGCCCCCGGAGTGCTGCCGACGTGCACAGCTCCATGGGCTGAGCCCCGTGCATACCCCTGCTGCCCTGGGGTATCCCCCTAACCTCCCGGGTACCCTCCAACCCCTCCCCCCGGGGTACCCCTAACACCCCCCCTCCCCCCCCCGGTATCTGGCAGCGCCTCCGGGTCGGGCAGGGAGCGTCTCGCGCATGCAGGACTCCCGGGCTGGTCTGCGACTCCCGGTCCCGCTCGCAGCGCCGGGGGCTGGGCCGGGCTCGGGCACATGCACGGGTCGGGGGGGGGGGGGGTTGGAGGGATTCCCGGAAATCAGGGACTTTCTCTTCAGCGGCGCGTGGAAGCCCAGGCACGCGCCCCTCGCCCCTTCCGGGCACCTGTTGCACACGTGCCGTCGGCTCATGCAAAGAACCCCGGCCGGGGGGGGGGGGGGTTGCCAAGCACCCCCCTCCTCGCGACCCGTTAACCCAGAGTCACAAGGGACACAAGTCTCGCCCCCCCCCCCATCCCTGGGAGAGACTCACGCGGATCCCCTAGCGTGGGTCCAGGGGACAGCATGCAGCCCCAGCCCCCAGAGTGCTGCCGGCGCGGCACTGGAGGAGGTGGGGAGCACGCAGCCCTGGCCCCGGGAGTGTTGCCTACCCAGCATGGTTCAGGGCGAGGGGGGAAGCGTGTAGCCCCGGCGCCCGGAGTCTGCCCGCACAGCTTGGCGGGCCACACAAAAGGGTCCTGAGGGCCGCATGTGGCCCGCGGGCCGCGTGTTTGAGACCCCTGCTGTAGAGTCCATCGCCTTTTCTTGTCTTAAAACCAGCCATACGTAGCAGCTCCTACCCCTAGATCATTGGTTCTCAAAGTGGGGGTCGGGACCCCTCTGGGGGTCGAGAGCCAGTTCTGTGGGGGTCGCGAGCCCCTGCTGCCAGCAGCCGGCCCCGAACAATGCCGCTGCCACGGGCTGCTGGCATCTGGCCCCTGCTGTTGCAGGCAGCCTGTGCCCCTTCCGCGGCGGGCTGCCGGCGCCCCCATAAGGCCGGTCCTGGCCGCGGCTCCTGCCGCGGCGGGCTGCTGGTGGCCCCGTGAGCCTGGTCCCAGCTCCTGCCACGGCGATACCTCAATTGATAATGTTAGGAATCCATGGAGAACATTTTTAAAAAGTAAAATTCTCTGAAGTTAGTCTAATTTTTCCAGTTAATAAAATAAAAGATGTCATGGCTTAATGTTTTCAGAATTTTGATTAAAAAAATCAAAAACTAATGGCAGTCTGTAGCAGAAAGTTATTTTGATGGATAAGTCGCCAATGACAGTCTGGAGGAGTTATATGTTTTAGAACAGTGGTCCCCAACCCACGGTCCGCGGACCGGTACCGGTCCGTGGAGCAATTTGTACCGGTCCGCGGCCGCATTCCCTTCCGGCGGCTTTTCGGCGGACACTGAAGAGCGCGCCTCCGCCTCGTGTTCCGGACCGCGTTAAGCAGCACTCATTTCCGGCTGCCTTCACTTCCGGTGGCTTTTTAGCCGGCACAGAGGGCTTTTTGGCGGGGCACAGAGCCCGCCGTCCGCAGAGTTAAGTTTCCCGCCGCAAGCAGAGTTTCGGCGGCTTTTCGGCGGACATACTAAGTTCCGTCGCCCGGAAGGAAAAAAAAAATTGAAACACCCGCCCCGGGCCGCAAACAATGAGGGCCCGCGTTCACCGGTCCACGCGGCTAAAAAGGTTGGAGACCACTGTTTTAGAAGATAAATACTAAGGGTGAAAATGTAAGTTTAGTAAATCTATATATCAGCTTTACAAAAACCATAACTGTTTAATGTATTTTTCTCCTTGAATGAAATATCTAAGAGGAAATGTATCTACTTTGGTCCTCAGTTATATTGTTGCAAAAACAAATTTTCAAAAAAGTTTGTTTCACATGTGTTCTTTGAGAGGTTTTCATAATCCTCCTAATCCATTGTATTTTATTAGATACACTTAGACAGCAGACATTGAAAAGCTCTTTCTCCATGCAAGTGTAAGCAGTGTCAGGGAATTGCAGGAATTGCAATGACTTTGCAGTGTCAGTATGGGTGACATCCAGTGGTGAGTTGCAGAAATTGCAGTAGCTTTTGGAAAATAACACCTGATTTGCTTAGACACACCCACCGCACCTGGCCTGTACTCTAACAGCCAAAATGATCACTTTGGCTACTGTGGAACCCCCAGTTTCTGTAGTATTGGGGCAAGAATGATAGAGTGCTGATTAACATGTTTATGTGAATGAGGGGTTGGGACATTGATTTGGCCTTTGGCATGCTGGAGGGACTCGCCTTCAGCTAGGTAGCACTCGGTAAACAAGGGACAGGGGTTCCAAAACTCTCTGAATTGAGAGAGGCTGTAGACAGGCTCAAGACCTTGTGGTCAGGGCCTTGTCTGAGGGCCGCACAGGCCTATTGCACCTGGCCTCTCTCCCCAGTGGAATGTCAGAGCTGACTTTTGCTTCCTTTAGGAGTCTAACTTCAGCCCACGGAGCTGAAGTTGTTTTGGGTCTGGTGGTGCCTCTGCACTAAGGCCCCCCGCTATGAGCTGAAATCACTTAAGAGCTGAAAATCACTGAGCTTTATCTTAAGTGGGGGGCCCTAAGCAGAGCGGTTCCTGTGCCAGCTGACCCGTTCCTGAGACAGCTGGCCGAGCAGTCCCGGTGCCGGCTGACCCGTTCCTGAGACAGCTGGCCGAGCAGCCCCGGTGCCGGCTGACCCGTTCCTGAGACAGCTGGCCGAGCAGCCCCGGTGCCGGCTGACCCGTTCCTGAGACAGCTGGCCGAGCAGCCCCGGTGCCGGCTGGCCCGTTCCTGAGACAGCTGGCCGAGCAGCCCCGGTGCCGGCTGACCTGTTCCTGAGACAGCTGGCCGAGCAGCCCCGGTGCCGGCTGGCCCGTTCCTGAGACAGCTGGCCGAGCGGTTCCTGAGCAGTTCCTGAGACAGCAAGCAGAGTCGAGCCACGGGCAGAGCAGTTCCTGAGTCGGCTAGCAGGGCGGCTAGCGGAGCCACCAGCACCCCACGGAGAGACTGGGCCGTCGGCCTTGGACCTCATGAAGGTACCCTCCACTCTGCTCTCCACTTCCACCCAGCCTGGGAGGTAAGACTCGGCAGAGTGACTTTCCACCAGGGACTCCAGAGACTTTGGGGCTGTTGAACTTTTGGGACTTTGGGTGACTTTTGGGGTTGCTGGACTCCAGGGACTTTGGGCTATTGGACTTGTGGGACTTTGGGTGACGTTTGGGTTGCTGGACTCCTGAACCCACAGGAGAGGACACAGCCCAAACTTGCTGGGGAGGGGCAATTTGCTCACGGGTTGGTGTATGAACCCTAGGTGTGGTGTTTTTCCCAGTTTAGTGATGTCATTTACCTCATGTTAATAAAGATCTTCTGTTACACCAATCTGTGCTTGCAAGAGGGGAAGTATTGCCTCATTGAGGCGCCCAGGGGTGTGTTAGGATTTTCCCAGGTCACTGGGTGGGGGCTCGAGCCAGTTTGCATTGTATTGTTGAGAGGGAACCCCTATTTACTGAACCCGGCCCTTGTTGCTGCCAATTCTGAAGGGCAGAAGGGTTACATTTTGGGGGCTCGTCCGGGATTACTGGGTCAGTACCCCCTTGCAAGCCCATTTTGAGTGATCCATTAAATTGGGAAAACCCACAATCTAGTTCTTGTTATTTGATCTGTTACATTTGGAAAGGATTACCGGTTGAATAATGTCTCTACACTTGCTAGAGGATTGGTGCAAAGGGATGAATATTAACCCTAGGAATTGTCTCCTGGTGACAGGGGTGACAGAGGAATTTGATGAGGGCTCAATAGAACCTGTCCTAAGGACATCCACTGAGTACCTCCATAAGTGCAAAATGCGTGGGCGCTTGTTTGTGAGGGAGGAGGGGGCTTTTGCTGTACTGTGTGAACTGCCCTCGGCGGTGGACCCTTTACAGGTTCCAGGTACAATAGCAGTGGCCGGGGGTGAGTGGAAGGTAATAACCCCTGGGAGCCAGTCCTCACCAGCCCCTGCACCGGATGTAGAGTTTTTAAAGAAAATGTCAGCCTTCTTGGGGAAAGAGGGAAAGACTTTGGCTGACATGCCAGGTCTGTTGGGTCTTGACCCAGGAGTTCCACGCCGGGAGACTTATCCTTCACCTGATGACTGGGTGAAGACTTTAGGGAAAGCATTAGAGAAGGTTGTGCCACTCCACCCTGAGTCAAGCCCCTATCGTAAACTGAGGTTGTTTTCTGGGGGTCCCACCCCAATACCTGGGGAGGAAGCATTTGAACCCTGGCTGGAACATACCACTGAAATGCTGCAAGAGTGGGCGGTGCCTGAAGCTGAAAAGAGAAGGCGACTGGTAGAGTGCCTCAGGGGGCCGGCCTTAGATGTGATTCGCACCCTGAAGCTCCGTGACCACGGGGTCAAGGTAAAGGACTGCCTAGAGGCCCTTGATCACGCCTTTGGGAGAACTGAGAGCTCAGAGGATGTTTATTGCAAGTTCCTCAATGCCAAGCAGCAAAAGGGAGAGAAAGTCTCCGCCTATACCCAAAGGTTGGAGAAATTATTACAGAGAGCCATCATGAGGGGAGCCATAGCAGTCGAGCAAATGGACAGGACTAGATTGGCGCAGATTGTGAGAGGAATTCAATACCAGAACCCAATCCTCCTCCACCTTCGATTAAGGGAACGGCAAGACAATCCACCGAGTTACTCTCAGCTGATAAAAGAGGTCCGAGAGGAAGAAGAGAGGCAGGCAGCTGGCGAGGTTTGGGAAGTTCAGCCACACCAGGTGACTGGAAACACATCCATACGAACACCCAAGGCACTGATGGTGAGTCCACAAGAGGAACTTACCCAACGGGTGCAGGTCCTGACACAGAGAGTGGCTGAACTAGAGAATACCTTTGATTCAGAAAAGATTTCAAGGTACAGGGAACCACCCTCTAACATGGTCCAGCAGACTACATTTAGAACCTCTGTCCCACCCAGGCGACAAGGGAAGGGACAATCCTTCTGCTACCGGTGTGGCCAGGATGGGCACATGGCTGCGAGGTGTCCGAACGCGGAGAATCCCACGCTAGTATATCAAAAGCTGAGGACCACCTGGGGAAGGTCGGGAAACGGCCCCAGGGCCTGGGAAGGGAGCCGCCCAGGCCAAGAGGGTGTGGAGGCTCCCCTGGAAAGAACCATGCGGCCCGGATCCCACCAGGATTAATAGGACCTCGAGCGGAGGTCACTGTGAAAATCGAAGGGACCGAATGTAGAGCAGTGCTTGACACAGGATCCCAAGTGACTATCATATTCCAATCTTTCTACCAGCAGATGCTTAGGCATCTGCCTATATGGCCCCTGACAGGGGTTGGCCTGTGTGGCCTCAGCATGGATGAATACCCCTACCGGGGGTATGTCATAATACACCTGGAGTTCCCAGAAGAGATTGCTGGGGTGAGGCAGGAGGTGGACACTGCTGCTCTAATATGCCCTGACCCTAAAGGGGTCTCGGATGTATCAGTGCTAATAGGGACCAACTCCAGTCTCTTTAAGGTGCTTGCAGATTACTGCAGACAGCGGGCGGGGGACCAATACCTGAACACCTTGATGATACACACGCATTGTGCCGCAGCCTACAGGAAAATTGAGGACACCAGAAAAGTGATGCCTGATTTGCCCCTGGGAGCATTGAAGTATACGGGCCCAGGCCCTTTAGTGGTGTCTGCAATGACTGAAAAGGAGGTGCTTGTCATGAGTACCTGCCTAAAAGGCAGCAAGGGAGCACTAGCGGTGGTAGAGCAGCCAGCTGAAGGAGGCCTCCCTGAAGGAGTGCTGGTTCTCAGTGGAGTCATAACCCTACCTGCTGAAGCCCAGGAAGAGGTGACTATACTGATTGCTAATGAAACAAGTCGTAATGTTGTTGTGAAGCAAGGACAAAAGATAGCAGACCTCTTTGAGCCTGAGTCGATTGTGACACCCCGATGTGAAACTCAGAGTCTGGCAATAGACCCCGAAAAGTTTGACTTTGGAGATTCACCATTGTCCGAGGAGTGGAAAGATCGTTTGAGGAAGAAACTTTGTGAAAGATCCAAAGTGTTCTCACTGCATGAGTGGGATGTGGGACGTGCCAAAGGAGTAGAGCACCACATCAGGCTACATGACTCTCGACCCTTTAGGGAGAGATCGAGGAGGATTGCCCTCTCGGAGATGGAAGATGTGCGACATCATCTTCAAGAGCTAGCTTCAAATGGCATCATTACAGAGTCCCGCAGCCCATATGCCTCACCCATTGTGATAGCCCGTAAAAAGAATGGAAAAGTCCGGATGTGCATTGACTACCGTACCCTAAACAGCCGTACTGTGGTTGACCAGTACACTATGCCTAGAGTCCAAGATGCCCTGGATTGTTTGCTGGGAAGCCAGTGGTTCTCTGTGTTGGATCTCCGGAGTGGATACTACCAGATCCCCCTGGGAGAGGAAGATAAGGAGAAGACAGCCTTCATCTGCCCATTAGGGTTTTATCAGTTTGAACGCATGCCCCAGGGGATTTCAGGGGCGCCTGCCACATTTCAACGTCTTATGGAGAAAGTAGTGGGAGACATGAATTTACTACAAGTTTTGGTTTATTTGGATGACCTGATTGTGTTTGGAAGAACATTGGAGGAGCATGAAGAAAGATTACTTAAAGTGCTCGATAGGTTGGAGGACTATGGTTTGAAGCTCTCAATAGACAAATGCCAGTTCTGCCGAACCTCAGTGAAGTATGTGGGGCACATCGTGTCCCAAGAGGGCGTGAGCACTGATCCCGATAAAATAGAAGCACTCACTACCTGGCCTCATCCAAGTAACTACAGAGAACTCAAGACCTTCCTTGGATTTAGTGGCTACTACCGCAGATTTGTTAAGAACTATGCTACGATTGTAAAGCCTCTGAACGATCTTACCCGGGGATACCAGTCCGGAAAAAACAAATCTAAAACCAAGAACAAGGGGAAGCCCACAAAGCCTCCTGTGCAGAGACACTATGGCCCATTTGCACCGTTTGGGCCCCGGTGGGATGAGAGATGTGAGAGGGCATTTCAAGAAATCATTGCTTGCCTAACGCATGCTCCAGTCTTGGTCTTTGCTGACCCCAGCAAACCGTTTATCCTGCATACTGATGCCAGTTTGGAGGGTCTGGGAGCAGTACTGTACCAGGAAGTGGAAGGTAAACGTAAACCTGTAGCCTTTGCCAGCCGAGGACTGTCTGACAGTGAAACTCGCTATCCCATCCACAAGCTGGAGTTCTTGGCCTTGAAATGGGCCATCACCGAGAAATTTCGAGACTATCTGTATGGTGCTCAGTTCCAGGTGTGGACAGACAACAACCCATTGACTTATGTGTTGACAAGTGCTAAGCTAGATGCTACAGGGCAGAGATGGGTGGCCGCCTTGGCTAGCTATGAGTTCAGCATTCAATACCGCTCAGGGAGAAGCAATGTAGATGCAGACGCATTGTCCAGGCGTCCGCAGGCACCAGAAGTTGCTGTGATACCCACGGATGGAGTGAGAGCTATTTGCAGTGTGAGTCGCCGAGGGCCAGAGACCCATGAGAGCTGTCATGGATGTGTTGCAGAAGCGTTGGGCCTGCCCCCGGAATGCGTGCCCTCCGCTGCAGTGAACTATACTGCATTGAACCAAACTCCCTTGCCCATGCTCAATGTGGCTGACTGGCAAGAAGCCCAGCTGCAAGATACTGACATTCGTGATACACTACTTGCCAAAAGGGAGGGGCGAAGCCCGGCTGCAGTGGTCACACCTACCCTGGAGTGTAAACTACTGTTGAGAGAGTGGACCAAACTAAAACTGATTCAAGGAGTACTACACCGAGTGACTATGGACCCTTTACAGAAACAGCGAGCACAGCTAGTGTTGCCAAAAGAGTACCGAGCCCTGACCATGAGGGCACTGCATGATGACTTTGGACATTTAGGGATGGAGAGGACCCTGGAACTTATTCGTAGCAGGTTCTATTGGCCCCGGATGGCTGAAGATGTTCGCAGGAAATGTGAGACATGCGCTCGATGTGTCCAAAGGAAAACTCTGCCCACAAGGGCTGCATATCTCAAGAACATCACCAGCAGCAAACCATTAGAACTGGTATGCATTGATTTCTTGTCTCTCGAAGTAGACAGGAAGAATGTCGGAAACATCCTAGTAGTGACTGACCATTTTACACGGTATGCACAGGCATATCCCACCCGAGATCAGAGAGCCACCACTGTCGCTCGAGTACTGTGGGAGAAATATTTCTCAGTCTATGGATTCCCGGCCCGGATACACTCAGATCAGGGGCGAGACTTTGAGAGTCACCTTCTGAAGGAGGTACTGAAAATAGCGGGAATTAAAAAGTCTAGGACAACACCTTACCATCCGCAGGGTGATCCCCAGCCAGAGAGGTTCAACCGAACCCTGTTAGATATGCTGGGGACTTTGCGACCAGAGCAGAAGGCAAACTGGAGCCAGCATGTGGCATTTCTGGTGCATGCCTACAACGCCACCAGGAATGATGCTACGGGAGTCACCCCATATCTCTTGATGTTTGGGCGAGAACCCAGATTACCCATAGACCTGTGCTTTGGTGTATCAGAGGATGGAGATAGCTATGAAACCCATCAGCAATATGTAGCCCGGCTAAGAGAAAAGCTGCAGGATGCTTATCGCCTAGCTACATCTGCAGCTAGGAAGAATGCAGACCGCAACAAACATCGATATGATGCGAGGGTACGTTTACAGGAGCTCCAGTCAGGGGACAGAGTCCTGCTGCGAAATCTGGGTATTGCTGGCAAACACAAGATAGCTGACAGATGGAAGGCAATACCCTACCTAGTGATGGAAAAACTGGGAGATCTGCCGGTCTACAAGATCAAACCTGAAGAGGGTCCAGGGCAAATAAAGACAGTGCATAGAAACCTATTGCTCCCTGTGGGGGAATTGGTAGGCACCCCTTATGAGATGGGCCAGGACAGAGCAGCCGGGCAGAATAGAAGTGCTAGGCCAAAGCCGCCATCCAACAGGGCCTGCGGGCATTCTGAAGATAACCTACCCCTAGCCAGCATGTCGGAGAGTGAGGCCGAGGAGGAAGACACGACCAGGGCGTATCCCAGAATGGAAACAAGACTTCAGTCTCCATCAGCTGAGCTGATAGAGAGCTCCCCCTCCTCAGCCCTAAACCCTGTGGCGGAGGTATTTCGGCCAGTTACAGGCACCCCTGAGCCGCTGGTGGGACCCCCCTGTGATGACGCACACAGTTTACTGGACAATGGAGACATCGAGGGGGAGGGGGCCCTAGGCACAATAGACTTTCCACTACCGGAACCAGAGATGCAGAGGCCTGGGCCAGTAGCTGAGGGATCCTCAAAGGAAACCTCCCCATCCGTCACTCAAGAAGATGTTCCCCCCACTCCTGCAACAGAGACTCTCAATAGAAGGGACAGGGTAATAAGACCCGTACAACGGCTAACCTATGATGCACCCGGGGTAGTTAGTGAGGAGCCCATACACTTAGCACACAGGCTTGTGGAAGCTAAAGTGGGCTTTCTGAGGCCCTTTGGAGGAAACCAATGAGTCGGTATGATAGGGAGTGGGGTTTGTCGGGACGACAAATTTTGGCTGGGGGGAGGATGTAAGCAGTGTCAGGGAATTGCAGGAATTGCAATGACTTTGCAGTGTCAGTATGGGTGACATCCAGTGGTGAGTTGCAGAAATTGCAGTAGCTTTTGGAAAATAACACCTGATTTGCTTAGACACACCCACCGCACCTGGCCTGTACTCTAACAGCCAAAATGATCACTTTGGCTACTGTGGAACCCCCAGTTTCTGTAGTATTGGGGCAAGAATGATAGAGTGCTGATTAACATGTTTATGTGAATGAGGGGTTGGGACATTGATTTGGCCTTTGGCATGCTGGAGGGACTCGCCTTCAGCTAGGTAGCACTCGGTAAACAAGGGACAGGGGTTCCAAAACTCTCTGAATTGAGAGAGGCTGTAGACAGGCTCAAGACCTTGTGGTCAGGGCCTTGTCTGAGGGCCGCACAGGCCTATTGCACCTGGCCTCTCTCCCCAGTGGAATGTCAGAGCTGACTTTTGCTTCCTTTAGGAGTCTAACTTCAGCCCACGGAGCTGAAGTTGTTTTGGGTCTGGTGGTGCCTCTGCACTAAGGCCCCCCGCTATGAGCTGAAATCACTTAAGAGCTGAAAATCACTGAGCTTTATCTTAAGTGGGGGGCCCTAAGCAGAGCGGTTCCTGTGCCAGCTGACCCGTTCCTGAGACAGCTGGCCGAGCAGTCCCGGTGCCGGCTGACCCGTTCCTGAGACAGCTGGCCGAGCAGCCCCGGTGCCGGCTGACCCGTTCCTGAGACAGCTGGCCGAGCAGCCCCGGTGCCGGCTGACCCGTTCCTGAGACAGCTGGCCGAGCAGCCCCGGTGCCGGCTGGCCCGTTCCTGAGACAGCTGGCCGAGCAGCCCCGGTGCCGGCTGACCTGTTCCTGAGACAGCTGGCCGAGCAGCCCCGGTGCCGGCTGGCCCGTTCCTGAGACAGCTGGCCGAGCGGTTCCTGAGCAGTTCCTGAGACAGCAAGCAGAGTCGAGCCACGGGCAGAGCAGTTCCTGAGTCGGCTAGCAGGGCGGCTAGCGGAGCCACCAGCACCCCACGGAGAGACTGGGCCGTCGGCCTTGGACCTCATGAAGGTACCCTCCACTCTGCTCTCCACTTCCACCCAGCCTGGGAGGTAAGACTCGGCAGAGTGACTTTCCACCAGGGACTCCAGAGACTTTGGGGCTGTTGAACTTTTGGGACTTTGGGTGACTTTTGGGGTTGCTGGACTCCAGGGACTTTGGGCTATTGGACTTGTGGGACTTTGGGTGACGTTTGGGTTGCTGGACTCCTGAACCCACAGGAGAGGACACAGCCCAAACTTGCTGGGGAGGGGCAATTTGCTCACGGGTTGGTGTATGAACCCTAGGTGTGGTGTTTTTCCCAGTTTAGTGATGTCATTTACCTCATGTTAATAAAGATCTTCTGTTACACCAATCTGTGCTTGCAAGAGGGGAAGTATTGCCTCATTGAGGCGCCCAGGGGTGTGTTAGGATTTTCCCAGGTCACTGGGTGGGGGCTCGAGCCAGTTTGCATTGTATTGTTGAGAGGGAACCCCTATTTACTGAACCCGGCCCTTGTTGCTGCCAATTCTGAAGGGCAGAAGGGTTACACAAGCAAAAATGCCTCCTTGTGACTTTTCACCTGGAAAATATGAGGTAAACCATGCACAGTGCACTTTGGTCTAGACTAGATCTCATTGCTAAGATCACCATTCTGCTCTACAGTATACTGAAATTGTTGTGTTCACCATGAATACTTGTTATGAGTATTCTTCAGTAGCATCAGAAGTTTCGAACATGGCTTTTATCCTTCTCTGAGATCCTTTGGAGGTCAAACAGGGCCTCTGTGATGTTGATTAGAATACAGTAAAAGAACAATCTTAACCCAAGGAAAGGTAGCAGTGAAACATTTTTCTATTATTTGTTTCTCTCTGACTGATTTTTAATAGCTATTTTGAGGAGCTCTGTAAAATGTTTTACCCCCTCCACCAAAATGTGTGCCAAATTCATTTTTCAGGGGAGTGCAAAAAAGATAAATATATGACTTCAATATCAAGAATTAAATGTTGAGTAGTATTCTGTTTCTGTGCCAACTTACGGTTACAGAAATGTGTTTACATTTTCATCTGATGGTCACAAGATTTATGATAGCTCAGATATCTTCTGTGGTTCAGTTCTGTAGTTGTGTAGCAGTTGCCAGTATAGCTCTGTATCCTGTTGTCACCATGCTTCATTGGGTCACAACTGAGAATACCAAAATCAGTATAAGCTACTGAGAAAAGGGCAGACACACCCAAAGCTGGTGGTTATTCTCCCATAAGATGTATCAAACCAGCAACAAAAGTAACTTCTGTTTCACCACACTGGCAAACAAGTCAGAAAAGAAGAGTCTTTAGGTAGTCCAGTCCTGGTTTCAACATCTAGATGAGTGGTTATTTCATCACGCAAAGAGTTCTGATCCCAAAAGGATCAGCCACATACATACCAGGTCAATATATAGCTCAGATTTTACTCAATAATTACACTGTTGCCAATCCTTTAGCATCAAAAGGCTTATTTATAAAAGAAAGAAGGGTGAGAGTTAAAATTGGTTAAAGGAATTAAATGCCTAAATAAATTGCAGAGTTCTTGGATCAGGCTTATCACAGTGGTGGAATAAGCTGCTGTCTTAAGTCAAGTCTCTGGTTGCTTCCAAATTATTTCAAAGGTCCCAGTCCTATGGTTAATTACTTGATTACTAATGCTCTCATTAGTAAAAGTTCATAGTCCAGAAGTTAGAGCAGGTAAGAGGCAACATGGAGATGTTTCCAGGGCTGTTTATAATTTCTGCCATGTGGAAGGAAACCTATTGTTCCAGTTTGTGGAAAATTACAGGTAACAAGATGGAGTTTGGAGTCACATGAGCAAGTCACATGCCCAGGTTAAATCTGCTTAATTTGTGATAGGTTGTGGATTTCATAATCTTTAAGTGAGAGATCAGTGCAATATAGTATTCTTGTTTAAATTATGGGATTTGAGAGGTTTATATAGCCTAATGGTGGGTTAGTATTTATTTTAAAATTGTAGTTATTTAATTAACTTTTTGATTCCAATGTGAACTAATTATATTGTGTTGATATGATGAATCTGTAAATAGCTTTATGATCCATTAAAACTTCAAAAATGGGGGCAGAAATGATTTCTTTCTTCCTACAGTCCTATCCCTATGAGCGTATGCTGAAGATCCGCAAACAGAATCTGTCTCCAGCACTGGTACCGTACTACAAGAAACCACTGCTCCTACATCAGGGACATATGCAGTGGCTGTTTGATTATGAGGGACGAAGGTACCTTGATCTCTTTGCTGGAATTGTTACTGTCAGTGTTGGTCACTGTCACCCGTAAGTATGTTATTGTATGAGTTACACTGACTAATATAGAAATATACCGTATTTTTCGCCCTATAAGACGCACTTTTTCTTCCCCAAAACGGGGGGGGGGGGGGAAAGTTGGTGCGTCTTATAGGGCGAATATACCTATTCGCCCGCGGTCACAAAAAAAAACAAACAAAAAAAAACCCGCGCGTGCGCCCCGGTTCCCCCCTCCCTGCCGCGGGCGGGCTGCCGCGGGCGCTCCCGGCAGCCCGCCCACGGCGGGGAGGGGGCAACCGGGAGCGCCCCCGGCAGCCCGCCCGTGGCGGGGAGGGGGGAACCGGGAGCGCCCCCGGCAGCCCGCCCGTGGCGGGGAGGGGGGAACCGGGAGTGCCCCCGGCAGCCCGCCCGCGGCGGGGAGGGGGAACCGGGAGCGCCCCTGGCAGCCCGCCCGCGGCGGGGAGGGGGGAACCGGGAGCGGTCCCGGTTGCCCCCGGCAGCCCGCCCGCGGCGGGGAGGGGGGAACCGGGACGCCCCCGGCAGCCCGCCCGCGGCGGGGAGGGGGGAACCGGGACGCCCCCGGCAGCCCGCCCGCGCGGCGGGGACGGCGCTCCCCCAGCAGCCCGCCCGCGCGGCGGGGACGGGAGAGCGGCGCGCTTTTTGTGTGTGGTGGTTTTTTTTTTTTTTCCCGGCTTTTTGACTTAAAAACTCGGGGGCGTCTTATACGCCAGAGCGTCCTATAGGGCGAAAAATACGGTACTTTGTCTTTTTTGTTTGTGGCCCCATGTATCCAAAGGCAGAATATGGCATGCTGTGTTTTGGTGTATCTAGGATCAGATTCTTATGTTCAAACCAGTTGCAGTGATCTTTTGGAAAATTAGCTCATTCCTCTCTTTATTCATTCATTTGTTCTTCTGCCAATTGGAAAAATTCCAGAATTTTAATAACTAATAGCAGAGTCAGAAAAAAATTGTATGTATGTTGGATTAATTTAGTTTTTCTTACTGCACAGGAAGGTAACTGCAGCTGCCCAAAAGCAGCTTGGTCGTCTGTGGCATACAACCAACATCTACATGCATCCTTCAATCCAGGAATATGTGGAGAAACTAACAGCACTTCTCCCTGATCCACTTAAGGTACCTAAACTAAGAACATAAGAATGACTGTACTGGGTCAGACCAAAGGTCCGTCAAGCCCAGTAGCCTGTCTACCGACAGTGGTCAATGCCAGGTACCCCAGAGTGAGTAAACTTAACAGGTAATCAAGTGATCTCTCTCCTGCCATCCATCACCACCCTCTGACAACAGAGGCTAGGGACACCATTCCTTACCATTAATGGACTTAACCTCCATGAATTAATCCAGTTCTCTTTTAAATCCTGTTATAGACCTAGCCGTCACAGCCTCCTCAGGCAAGGAGTTCCACAGGTTGACTGTTAACTGTGTGAAGTAGAACTTCCTTTTATTTGTTTTAAACCTGCTGCCCATTAATTCCATTTGGTGGCCCCTAGTTCTCTTATTCATTTTCTCCACACCACTCATGATTTTATATACCTCTATTAGTCTCCTGTTTTCCAAGCTGAAAAGTCCTAGCCTCTTTAATCTCTCCTCATATGGGACCTGTTCCAAACCCCTAATCATTTTAGGTGCCCTTCTCTGAATCTTTTCTAATGCCAGTATGTCTTTTTTGAGATCAGTATATCATCCAACAGGATGGATGCCTGTTAATTAAAATAATTTTATTTCAATTGATAATGGAGAGTGCTATGATATTTGGAGACAAAGTATCATGATATTAAACTCAAATCTTTATTAAAAATCCCCAAAGGGAGTACAAAGCTTCAGGTAAAGAGAAAAAAATTACAGTTCTCAGGACAATGCTGATCTTTACAGTGAGCTCAGAGCCACACATGAATAAAACCCTAAACCAGGGGTGGGAAAACTTTTTGACCCGAGGGCCACATCAAGCTTGCAAAATTGTATGGAGGGTCAGGTAGAGAAGGCTGTGCCATCCCAAACAGCCTGGCCCTGCCCCTTGTCCAACCTCCTTCCACTTCCCGGCCCCTGACTGCCCCGTTCAGAATCCCCGACCCATCCAACCCCACTGCTCCTTGTCCCCTGAGCGCCCCCTCCAGAGACCCCCATCCCTAACCTTTCCCCCCCCCGGAACCCCCCCCATGTCTAAGCCCCCCTGCTCCTTGTCCCCTGACTGCCCCCTCCCGAGACTTCTCAATCTAACTGCCCCCCAGGACCATACCCCCTATCCATCCACCCCCCAGCATCCTATCCCATGACTGCCCCAACCCCTATCCACACCCCTGTTCCGTGACAGACCCCAAGGATTCCCATACCTATCCAGATCCCCCATTCCTCACCTCCTGATTGCACTCCCAAAACCTCCACCCCATCCAACCACCCCCTCTCCCCTGACTGCCCCCCGGGATTCCCTGCCCTTATCCAACCACCAACCACAGCCACC
Source organism: Sternotherus odoratus (assembly GCA_032164245.1). Taxonomy (NCBI): domain Eukaryota; kingdom Metazoa; phylum Chordata; order Testudines; family Kinosternidae; genus Sternotherus; species Sternotherus odoratus. Next base: position 86,984,018 of record JAVMKO010000007.1, read on the forward strand.
TTACCATGCCGCTCAGAGCAGCATGTCTGGCAGCCACACGGCCTGGACGGAGCCTGCCATGCTGCCCCACAGGAGCGCCCAGCCCTGCCGCCCAGAGCATTGCCCTCAGAGCAGCGGGGAAGGGCCCAGGGGTAGCCTCCCCAGCCGGGAGCTCAGGGGCCGGGCTGGATGGTCTCACTTCGACAAAGGCTCCAAATTTATATGGAGGGTCAGGGAGGTGGATACAGATGTCAACAGGAGAGTGCTTTGCCATTGACTTACCATGTCTTCGCCAGACCCCCTAGATCAACACCACTGCATCAATTGCAGCAGTGCCGATTTAGCCAGTAATGTAGACATAGCCTCATTAGTAACGCTGTGATTTTTGTCATGATTATTTTGAGTAAAAGTCATGGACAGGTCATGGGCAATACACAAAAATTCACAGAAGTTGCAAGCCATGGTTTCCCCCACTTGTGAGGTGACCATATTTCCCAACGAGAAAATGGGACACCCCCAGCCACTTGCCCGAGGTGCTTCCCCCGATCCCAGGAGTCTGTTGCCTATGGCTGAAACCTGGCAGGGGGCCCCCCTGAGGATGCTGTTGCCCGTCACCGATGTTGCCAGAACCCTGCCGGGGCCCCGTTGGCTGCCAGCGCCAGTCCTGCAGCCCCTGGGGCTGAAGCTGAAAATGTCACAGAAGTCTCCGAAAGTCACAGATTCCATGATCTCTGTGACATAAATGTAACCTCACTCATTAGCAGTAGTGCCTGACACTACTTTAAACTGCTGGTTGAAAGCACAGTATCCACAAGCTACCTGAATAGGTGCCCAGGGTTTTGGGTAGGATTGTACTCTGGATGCCTAGCCCCTTGTGACACTGTAGCTGCATTTCTTATTTTAGCATGCTTGCTCAATCAGAGCTAGTGCAGGTATGTCTCCTCAAGCTGGAAATTACAGCTTCCATCTTCAGTGTAAACACAACCTATAAAGGGACATCCTACCATTGGCCCTCATACACCACACATGAGCATCACTAAGTTTATTTCAATTTGGAGTTCCTCTTGTCAGTGATAGGATATCATTCCAAGTGCTGAGTGATACTTCATATTAAAATAAATCTGTCTTGTACTGAATAAACAGATGCACTCAATATGTCAACCTCTTTTAAGGAAAATTGCAGGAAAATTAGTTCTTTAAACTGCTATGTGTATTTCGATTTGCCATTGTGAAACAAAGTAAATTCAGTAGAATGAGATTACAGTTGATGTGCTATTCTTCCTTAGGTGGTTTACCTGACTAACAGTGGATCAGAAGCCAATGATTTGGCTATGTTCATGGCAAGGCTTTACACTCGTAACTTTGACCTCATCAGTTTCAGGTAATTACCTTAAGGTGCTTTAAGAAACTCCCTTTTCATAATCAATCTGTATAATGGGTGAAAAAGAGGATGAGACCTCGTTAACCAGATTCTGCCACAGACACATCCTAAAAATTCATTTGTCTGCCAAAAGAGAGTAAAACAGCAGTAGTCATTGGGAGCTAAGATTCAGCAAGTCTTGTGTTAGAAATACTCCATTTACAAAACCATGAATTCACTTAGGACCTATAACTTCTGTTTTTAATCTTAAGTAAAGTGCGTGTAATTATATATATATATATATATATATATATATATATATATATATATATATATATACATATATATATATATATATATACATACTAGCGAAAATACCTGGCGTTGCTCGGCTCCGTCGGAGGTGAGGAGGGGGCAGAGAGCTGAGCGAGTGCGGGGTCCGTTGGAGGGGGGAGGGGGCAGAGAGCAAACCTGACACCCCCCACCTCACCCCCCTGACCAAACCCGACACCCCCACCTCACTTACCCCTCGACCAACCCCGACTCACATTTTCACCCCCCCACCCAAACCCAACACCCCCACGTCACCCCCCTACCAACACCCCCTGACCAACACCCACACCTCACCACCCCCGTAGACCAAACCTGATACACCCACCTCACGTTCCCCCCCAACCAAACCCGACACCCCTACCTACCACCACAAACAAACCCGACACCCACACCTCACTTACCCCTCGACCAACCCCGACCCTCCTCCTTACCCCCCCAAACAAACCCAACACCCCACCTTACCCCCCCACCAAACCCAACACCCCCTGACCAACCCCAACACCCACACCTCACCCTCACCCACCCAGACACCTTCCCACCCCCCCAGACCAAACCCAACACCCTGATTCACTTACCCCCCGACCAAACCCGACACCCCCACCTCACCCCCCGACCAAACCCGACACCCCTACCTCACTTACCCTCCGACCAAACCCAACTCGAGTCCGTCGGAGGTGGGGAGGGGGCAGAGAGCTGAGCGAATCCAGGGTCCGTTGGAGGGGGTATTATGACATCATAACTATGTCACAGAGAACAGCCGCTGCCCAGCTGATGTGATTGGCCTTTAAATAATTTCACCCCTGGGGGGCATCAGAGGTGAGATTTGAAAAATTTTCAACTCTTACCCTGATTAGGACCCTAAGACCTATAACTGTACCAAATTTCAAGTCTCTAGCTCAAACGGTGTGGAAGGAGTAAGTGCACGTACATACACGCATACATACACGCATACACCATTTGACTTTTATATATATAGATATAAACACTATACTATACTTTACATATGGTATTATAAACTATGTCCATTCTGCTCAGATATCTTAGTAATAGACACCTTTCAAAATAGTTTGAAAGACAGACCTTAACAAACTCATAATCTTGCAGCCATCCTGTGCTGAGCACAGGGTTCTGAAATCCACTTGATTTATTTCTGAATTGCTTATTAAACTAACCCCCCCCCCCCCCAATTTCTCATGAGTGGCAGTAACAACTTGGGAGAGAAGAAGAGCCCAAGATAAAAACAGTGGGGGTGGGGGTGGGGGTTTGTCATGTAGGATTCAGATGTTCTGGCAGACCTGCATGAGGAATCTTGCACAGCACCTACCTGAATTGCCATTGACTCCAACCAGTGTTCTTAGCCCTTCACCTTCATGAGCATTGAATTCACGTATTATTTTTAAGTGTGCTTTAAATTGCAATGAAAGCTCATAATTGGTAGGCACGCAGAGCAGCGTATAGGCCAAGAAGCATCCCTTATTGGATGCCCCCATGTTTTCCAATGATTTGCTGTCCTTTTTACACACACACCAGCCAGCCATCTGTGAATAGTGATATGTTTCCTCCTACAAACTTTTCCAGCTAGTGTAATGAGAAGGAAATGAATGTTGTGTGCTTTATTCTGTTCACACAGAGGAGGATACCACGGAGCCAGTCCATATACACTGGGCTTGACGTCCATTGGATCTTATAAGCATGGTGTCGCCAATGGGTTTGGCTGCCAAACTGTGAGGTTTTTGTTGCTTTTTCTGATATCTGCTGACTAACTAGCCTTGTATTTGTCTGAATATAACAGCTTGTATGTAATGCTTTACATCTTCAAGCCTCTCTGTAGCCCTCTGAGGTTGATAACTGGTATATATACAGCCTAATTCGCCATTGCACTGCACCTGGTGTAGTTATTTGCATCCACACAGAGCAAAGGAAGAATGCTAGCAGTGAGAATGATCATGTTTTGTACCCCCTTGGCTCTCACTTTGTACTGGTATAAATGCTGCACAGGATGCAGAGCAATGGCGTATTGGCCTGCGGGTCCTATTCTCAGGTCTGTTAGGGCAGGTTTGTCCTGATTTGCTGTTGCAAAGCTGCTTAAAGCTGGCCCATAGGGGATTCCCTTTTGGACTGAAAATATTTTGTAAATACGTAGTGGTTCCTACAACACCCCCTCACAGTCCCCACCATAGGGGTTGTGTCTGGAGAAAGGGGTGTGCGTGGTATCTCTACAGCTTGGTAACCCATGGCTGCAGGAATGGTTTCTGGAGGCTGTAGCAGCTCGTGTTGACTACTGTAATCTATGGAAGGAACCAGACCAGCCACAGAACCTGTCCCCAAAGGGCTCCTTTCTGATGTTCTCCTTCCCCCTGGCTTTTTGATGCCCCCAGCTGCCTTTGAGCATAGCTGAGAAATTGGCCAATAGAATTTATGAAGTGACTTGCCCATTGTCACATAGTCATTGGCAGAGTCAGGATTAGAATTTATAAATTCCTGGCTTCCAGCCCGCTATCATCAGTCCACTAGACTTCGCAGCATCCCTCTAAAGTGAATACCTGGATGAAAAACAGTACTCAGAGTAGTTATCAGTAGTTCATTGTCAGATGTCTAGGACATATCAAATGATGCCCTGCATGGGGTCTATCCTGAGTCTGGTACTAGTCAATATTTTCATTAATGACTTGGATAATGGAGTGAATATGCTTATAATCTGCACAGGTGACACTAGGCTGGGAGGGGTTGCAAGTACTTTGGAGGACAGCATTAGAATTTGAAATGACCTTGATAAATTGGAGAAATTATCTGAAATCAACAAGACGAAATTCAATAAAAGCCAAGTACAAAGTACTACAGTTAAGAAGGAAAAATCAAATGCACAAATAGGAAAATGGGGAATATATGTAGCTAGGCATTAGAACTGCTGAGTAGGATCTGGAGTTTAAAGTGGATTACAAATTGTATAAATCAATAATGTGGTGCAGTTGCAAAAAAGGCTAATATCTTTCTGGGATGTACTAACAGGTGTGTCATATGTAAGACCTATGTAATTGTCCCATTGTGCTCAGCACCAGTGAGGCCTCAGCTGGAGTGTTGTGTCCAGTTTTGGGTGCCACACTTTAAGAAAGATGTACACAAATTGGGAAGAGTCCAGAGGAGAGCAATAAAAACAGTAAAAGGTTTAGAAAACCTGACCTATGAGGAAGGGTTAAAAAGCCTGGTCATGTTTAGTCTTAAGGAAAGGCTACTAAAGGGGGTATTTGATAAGTTTTCAGATACGTAAGAGCTGTTTATAAAGAGGACTGGATCAGTTGTTCTGCATGTCCACTGAAGGTAGGACAAGAAGTAATCCATTTAATCTGCACTAGGATGATCGGGTTAGTTATTAGGAAAAGCTTCAGACCATAAGGATAGTTAAGGTCTGGAATAGGCTTCCAAGCAAGACTGTGGAATCTCCATCCATGGTGATTTTTAAGAACAGGTTAGACAAAAATCTGTCAAGGATGGTTGCATTATACTTGGTCATGCCTCAGCACATGGGGCTAGACTAGATGATCTCTTAGGGTCCCTTCCAGCCCTATAATTCTCTGACTTTACTGCTCTTTTTCTAGGGATTCTTGGACTTAAACTGGCCATTTTGGACAAAACTGTAGGGAATCTTGGGTAACAATAATTAACTAACATAATTTTAAAAATAAACAGGTCAGCTGTGAGTGAATACCCCCAAAAATAGTCACTTGAGGAGAGAATGTTTTTAACTTCAGAAACTTTAGTTTCTGGCCTTCTACCTCACTTTCTGCATGAGGCCTCAACTATGTGTTTGTGGGGGGGAGGTAAATGGTTCTTATTTATTTTTTCGCAAGTTGTTTTTGGACAGGTCAACTGAATCAGGTCTCAGATGAGGTCAGATTTTTGAGTTCTCTTTATCACAAGTTCTATTTAAACAAAACAACAATATTGAAATAAGTGTTTAATGACCTTCAGAATGAACAGTGTAAATAAAAATGTTTCTGCTGATCAGTACTTACATTCCTCACATTGGCAAAATTACAGCTGTTTGTTGTGCTTTGCAGACAATGTTACCAGATGTTTTTCGTGGTCCATGGGGAGGAAGCCATTGCCGAGATTCTCCGGTGCAAACTATTCGAAAATGCAGCTGTTCTCAAGGTTAGTTGGTGGCAAAAAATGTCCATTGGTAGATGCAAAAGAAAATAGACCGGAGAAGGCAACTGGATGTTTAACAACATAGACAGATATATACACACTACTAAGAATATTACCTTTTACCGAGAAGTTTGGTGATTGTAATTTTGGCAAGCAAGTTTTCATCAGTAGGGTCTCTTGCTTGTGATTTTTAACCACGGGGCCTAAGAGAATTGGATCCTTGACTTCCTTTCAGAAATGTGTGGGAGTTGGGCATCTAATCCTTTAAAAATCCTGAATTGAGCCCCTAATGACTGATTCAAGTTCAATTCTCATAATCATTAGCCTGCTGCTCTGAAATATTTAGAGTTGCCAGGAGATTAGGGAAACTAACAATGTGTTTTCTGCTCTCCTGGGCAAAGTTCTGGTAGCTATCCATCTCTTATCTTGAAGGGACATGGGATCAACGTAAACTATAAATCAAAAGCTCTGAAACACTGGGTGGCAAAAGTCTTGCATGGAACAAGGTATTATGGATACTGTCCAGTCCACGTGAAAGCTCCACTGTCTCTTACAAGTGATGATTAGAAAATAAACAATGTTTATTGCACCTCAGAGAAAAACATGTTACTCTTTTCCCTGAATACACAAGAAAGCAGTCTCTTGCCATCTTTCTTTGTCACTGATGGTGAATAAAGGGAGAAATCACACTAGCTTGCAACTACTTGAAGACCTTTGGTTTGTGTTTTGTTACAGTGCATAGTGATGCCCAGTCACACACAGTCATATTTTCCATAATATTCCCACCTGCCTTTTCATTAGAAATCATGCTGGACCAAGATGTACTTAGTCTTATTTATCATATCACAGACTTTATGGCCAGAAGAGGCCATTGTGATCATCTAGTCCAGAGATGGGCAAACCACGGCCTGCGGGACTGTCCTGCCCAGCCACTGAGCTCCTGACAGGAGAGGCTAGAGCAGCGGTTCTCAAACTTTTGAGAACCGCGACCCTTTTTCCTCTTCCTTGACGGTACAGCGGACCCTTGTATGTCCGCCGAAAAGCTGCCAAATTGATTACTTCCTCATTCGGCGGCTATTTTCGGCAGACATGCCGAGCGCTTCCGAGACCACTCGGTATGTCCACCGAAAAGCTGCCGAATGCAGAACTAATCAATTTGGCGGCTTTTCGGTGGCGGCAGGAGCTCGCGACTCCCCTGGGAGCGCTCGGCGACCTCCCGGGGGGTTGCAACCCCCAGTTTGAGAAACCCCGGGCTAGAGCATGTCCCCCTCCTCCACAGCCTCCGCGTGCTGCCAGCACTCGGGCCCACTGCTCCTGCGAGCTTGTGCTGCTCTGAGCAGCATGGTAAGGGGGCGGGGAGGTTGGATATGGGGCAGAGGGTCCTGGGGGGCAGTCGGGGACAGGGAGCAGTGGGCGGTTAGAAGAAGCAGAGGTTTTGGGGGGGACTGGATAGGCGTGGGAGTCCCCAGGGGGCCTGTCTGGGGGTGGGGCAATCGGGTTGGATAGGGGGTGGAGTCCCGGGGGTGGTTAGGGACAGGGGTGCTAGGAGGGGGCAGTCAAGGAACAAGGAGCCGGGGGGGGGAGGGGTGTTGGATGGATGGAGGTTCTGAGGGGGTCAGAAAGTGGGAAGGGGTGGGGGCCAGACTGTTTGGGGAGGTACAGTCTTCCCTGCCTGGCTCTCCATACAGTTTCACAATGCCAATTTCAGGCTACAGAGCTTCACCCACCCGCTCCAGTAATAAACTCTAGCTGAGTTACTGAAGTCTTTAAATCATGATTTAGACTTCAAGTTACAGAGAATCCACCATTTACACTAATCAAACAAGCAAGTGACCCATGCCCCATGCTGCAGGGGAAGGCGAACTCTCTCCCTCTGTCTCTGCCAATCTGGCTTGGGGGGAAATTCCCTCCAGACCCCAAATAGGGTGATCTGTTAGCTCCTGAGCATGTGGGTGAAACCCACCAGACAGCCAACTGAGAAAGAATCCTCGGTAGTAACGTAGAGTCCTCCCTATTTAGTGTTCCGTGTCTACCATTCACAGGTGGGCCATGTGCCATTGTAGACAATTTTATCATACCAGCCCCTCCATAATCTTCTCAAGCTGAGTCTTGAAACCAGTTAGGTTTTCTTGTCCAATCTGCTCATTCATTCCTTGGGCTGATTCACTTCTTCCAATAACTGCATATATAGCACTGCTCTGAAGGATAGGCAAACCTCATACGCTGCAATTTTCCATTGGCACTCTATGATTCTTTAGGACTTTTCAGAGAATAAATGGTTTAAAAAATCTTAGTGGCTTGGGGGCTTTTTGTAGGAGGGAAGAAAGATGCCTTGCAGTCAGACTGTGGCTCTTTTGTGCCTTCTGTGAACCAGGAAAACTACGAAAAAAGACTGACTTGCTGCCACATAACATATGTGGGGAAACAAAACGATTAATTTCCTTTGGTAACTCTAATCTGAGAACATTACAGTTCTTATTACATACGTTAAAACACTAAAGAGATGTTCTTATTTACATATATTAAAACACCGCGTTTCACAGTATTAATCTAACTTTGTATTATTTTCAATACATTATTCTGATCAGTATTTCCTCAACACAGGCTATTGTGAAGCAAACGAGCAGTATATTGAACAATTCAAAGACACTCTGAGTACTTGTGTTCCAAAGACAATAGCTGGGTTTATCGCTGAGCCAATTCAAGTAGGTAACTTGCCATACCTCATTCTAATTGTAATAGCACAGTGAACCACAAAGTGCTAAGACCTGAACAGGTCTTTTACAAGACTGACAAGCCCTAAATGTAACTTCCCTCTAACAACAGCAGTTTTAATCTTCTTTGAATCACTTTGATCATTCAAAAGGAAGGGCTGCAACATTACTTAAATCTTAACTTTTTTCCAGGAGGGTGACTTGTCAACGAGACATCCTGGAGAAATCTGGGCCCCACTGAAGTTAAATGAGAGTTTCCCTCTGACTTCAGTAGAGCCCGGATTTCATTCTTTGTGTTTTTGTTTTTTTCCCCCTGGATATCTGAGGACAGGATTCTTATATTTTTCCATATCCTGTCTACTCAATAAAAGCCAGTGGAAACTTAAGACACACAGTATTCCTACGAAACAAAACTGGTACATAAAATTTTAGTCTTACAAACCTTAATGTCCCTTTCATAAATTGATTTTAAATATGTAGCAAATTATTTCTAGTGAATATACAAGTATTTAATAAAATATGACAGACTCAAGCAAAATAGGTAATTTTAACCACTGTTGCCTATTTGCTATCAGTTGATGGATTTAAAAATGTTGAGAGCTCTATTGCAAACTATTATTCTTTAAGGTCTTGTTTGCATTCTCAAGATGTTGAAATGCTAATAAATGATACAAATGTGCATGCTATAACTTAGTTTATAATACTTCATTCCTAATTACATGTTGTTTTCCCTTCTGCAGTCTACTGGTTCTGTAGAAGATTTTTGTGTTAAAAGTATTAAAGTCACCCCGTAAGTGACTGATACCCAGTGAGTCTACAATAAATCATACTTTAAAATGCCTAATTTTTATAACATTGAGGATTAATTTTAGGAATTACTGAGCTTCAGATCACACCATGCCTAGTTTATCTAGCAAATCCACAGAATTCTCTCCCTCCCCCCCCCCCCCCCCCCCCCGCTTTCCTTTGTAGTTTCTGCCTCTCCTGTACTTAACTTCTGACTCTCCTCATCTCTGTCCTTTATGATTGCATTTTTGGGGCAGAGGGATTTCTCTTTGGCAATGCAGCTGTTGTTAAGTTTCATTTAATTCATACAGGTTCTAGACATTCCCCAATGACACTAACCTCATAGTCCATTATCCTATATTATAAAAGACAAGCGAACAGTGTGTGAAGCCGTCATGCGCAGTAGAGACGGCCCGGACGAACGGCATGCTGGGGGTTGTAGTTCGGAGGCACAAAATGGCCGCCACGCGTGCCTGCCTGAGCGATCCTCACACGGAGCTAGAGCACCAAGTTATACATATAAAGTTAGCTGGGCTGTTGGGCGCATGACGAGGAGTTGAGGGGGGAGGGAGCGGAGGGGAGGGGGCTGGGCGAGGGGGGGGGTCGTTGCAGGGGGGAGGGGGCTGGGCGAGGAGGGGGTCGTTGCAGGGAGGAGGGGGCTGGGCGAGGAGGGGGTCGTTGCAGGGGGGAGGGGGCTGGGCGAGGAGGGGGTCGTTGCAGGGGGGAGGGGGGGCTGGGCGAGGAGGGGGTCGTTGCAGGGGGAGGGGGCTGGGTGGGGGGGGTCGTTGCAGGGGGAGGGGGCTGGGCAGGGGGGGTCGTTGCAAGGGGGGGCTGGGCGAGGGGGGCGTTGGGGGGGAGGGGACTGGGCAGGGGGAGGGGGCTGGGCGGCGGGGGGGCACGAGCCCTTACGGTTGGCCCGTGTACACGGGCTTTTACACTAGTTTAAGATATTAGCCTAAGCTAGGGAAGTGAAAGGCCTGTTAGGCCACCAAGTCCAGCTTGCTCCAAAACCAAGGTTATGCCCTACAATATGTTTTCTGTTGTTCTACCTAGTCTAAGGTCTTTTGTACACTACCAGCTGGATCGACGGGTAGAGATCGATCTATTGGGGATCGATTTATCACGTCTCGTTAGGATGCGATAAATCGATCCCCAGAGGCACTCCCGTCGACTCCGGAACTCCAGCTTGCCAATAGGTGCAAGGCAGAGTCAACAGGGGAGCCCACTGTCGACCACTGCCGCCGTGAGGACGGCAGGTAAGTTGACCTAATGTGTGGACTTCAGCTACGGTATTTATGTAGCTGAAGTTGTGTATCTTAGGTCGACCCTCCCCGCTAGTGTAGACCAGGCCTAATTTTAAATTTCCTAGTGCTAAGGTTTCCATCTGTTGCACTGGGAATATACTTTAGAGTATAACAGTTTCACTGAAGGGAATTTTGTGCTGATATTTGGACTAAATTTTCCCTTGCTTTGTTTCATCCCATTACACTTGGGTATTCCCCTAATTTCTCTCCATCCATTGGGGTTTTGAAGCCTTTATATACTCCCAGACTATTATGTTATCCCCCCACCTTTGGCATTTTAGCCTAAATGTATATATTTCTTCTCTTAATCACTTTCTTCAACTCTGTTCATGTTTGCTGTTGGCCTGTGAACCTAAGAACGGCCATATTGGGTCAGACCAAAAGCCCATCAAGCCTAGTATCCTGTCCTCTGACCGTGGCCAATGGCAGGTGCCCCAAAGGGAAGGAACAGATAGGTTATCATCAAATGATCCATCATCTGTCACCCAATCCCAGCTTCTCGCAAACAGAGGCTAGGGACACCATTCATGCCCATCCTGGCTAATTGCCATTGATGCACCTATCTTTCATGAATCTAGCTAGCTCCCTTTTGAACCCCATTATAGTAATGGCCTTCACAACACCCTCTGACAGAGTTCCAGAAGCTGACAGTGCGTTGCAAGAAAAAATACTTTCTTGTGTTTGTTTTAAATCTGCTACCTATTCATTTCATTTGGTGGCCCTTTGTTCTTGTATTATGAGGAGTAAATAACATTTCCTTTTACTTTCTCTATACTACTCATGATTTTATAGACCTCTATCATATTCCCCTCTTAGTCGCCTCTTTTCCAAGCTGAAAAGTCCCAGTCTTATTAATCACTCCTCCTATGGAAACCATTCTATACCTCTAATCATTTTTGTTGCCCTTTTCTGAACCGTTTCCAATTCCAGTATATCTTGAACTCGTGCCAGTTGGTCCCTTTCTGGTAATAAGTGATACAACTTTCCAGATATTGTCACCATACAGAGTATAGTTCTCTGAAGCATATTTGGTGTTGGTTCATTAGACAAGTGGTTCTGAAACTATTTTTGACTCCCTTTGCGACCCACTCAGGGTCCAGATTGGAGGAATGGGGTGAGAGGAAAATGAGATGGGACCTACAGGACTGGGCCCAGTTTCCTGCTCTGGGTGTTGCAACCCAGCAGATGGGGTCTCAGCACCACCAGGTTTGGACCATCTGCTAGGTCGCAACACCCAGGACAGGGAACTGGGCCCAGCCCCACAGGACAGGAGCTGCTGCTGTACAATGAATAAGGGGTGGGCTCATCTCCCCTCCCACACCCAGCCCCCAACCTCCTCTTCACACTGGGCCTGTGACCCCCTAGAAACCTTCCTGCAGCCAAGAGGTGGGTTGTGACCCACCATTTTGGAAACATTGCATTAGAGAAAGAAGGCTGAAGTCATGTTTTATCTTTTACTCTTCACTATCTCCTGACTCTTCATATTGTTTTATTCTTGTAGCCCATGTAATATTGATACAAAGTGGGAATTCAAGGTCAAAAGAAAGCCACTCCCCTCCATTTCTGCCCATTTAGCAATATGTCTAAACCAGCGGTTCTCAAACTTGTCCCCGCGGACCGCCGCAACCCCTGTGTGTCTGCTGAAATGCTGCTGAGCTGAACGCTTCCGGTTTCGGCGGCATTCCGGCAGATGTGACGAGCACTTCACGGTGTCCACTGAAAAGCCTCCAAAAATCAGAAACTTTCGTTTCAGCAGCTTTTCAGAGGATACTCTGAAGCGCATGGCATGTCTGCCGAAACGCTGCCGAAAGCGAAAGTGTTCAGCTCGGCACTTCAGCAGCACAGAGAGCTCGCGACCCCCTGGGAATCGCCCCGCGACTCCCTGGGGAGGTCGCGACCCCCAGTTTGAGAACCGCTGGTCTAAACAGATCTACCACAGAAGGGACTTTGGTCATTAAATTATCTAGTGAATTAAAGTTCTGCCTTGATTTCTCACTGTCTGATCACCTGAGGACTGCCCCTCTTTGTGGTGTAGCATTTGTGCTAAAGACAGAATATTTGTGCTTTTTTGACAGGGTGTTAATGGAGCTGTTCAGTATCCTAAAAGATTTCTAAAAGAAGCTTTTCAGCTAGTGCGTGAAAGAGGAGGAGTCTGTATTGCAGATGAAGTGAGTATCCAGAAATACGTTTTTGGGGAGTGGGATATTTCTGCCAAGCCACTACAAAATCCTGCCATCACAGGAAGGCAAAATATAAACCTGGAAATAGTTTCTATTACATTCTAAATTTACTTTAATTAATCCTTTCCTGTTTCACAGCCCAAGAAGGGAACAAAGTGCAGCAGTCCAGCACAAGAGGCTTTGCTAGACAAAGATAATAGCAGAAGTTATTAACCCTTCACTTTCATGTGCATTAAATTAACACACATAGTACTCAGCTGCCAGTTTATGTTGCAAACTCTTAGGGTCCCACTTGCTGGTTGTCTAAATGGGTAGAGCTCCATTGACCTGTTTACATCAGCAGAAAATTTTGGTTCTTAAATTTACCATTACTCATATGAGACCTGACCCAGAGAGGCTGTGTCTGCATTAAGAAACCAGTTGTTAAATCTTTAATCAAATCGTAAAATTGTAGTGTAGACAAGGCAATTACCTCTGTAACTTTAGAGGGGAGCCTGCTGCAACTCTTCTGCAGTTACACATTTTAAATCTAATTTGGTCCATTAAGACCATCTGAATTACTACTAGCTAACTAACTCTGTTAGGGAAACAGTTGAAGTGACTAAGGTACACTATGATGGATGCTAGAGGTGTTAGCGCTGGTAGAATTATTACAGCTTGAAAGTGAGAGATTCTGAAACGTGCTACACAGCTGCAATTCCCATTGACATTAGTGGTCTGACAGGTTCCCAGTCCCTCTGGCTGTGTTACTAGGAGAAAAAGTGTTAGGTCTCCCATTATAAAAACCACATTGTGAGTATTGTAATTTTTATAGCTGGTCATTGCTGGAGTACACCAAACCCTTAAGGTAGGTGTCAGTCATGTGCCAGGTGTACTGTGACTGAGAAGCAAGCTGTGTTAGGTGGTACAGCAACTAGGCCATGTAGGAGTTAATCCTGGTGGGTCCCAGTAACTACTCAGACACATGGCTAAGTGAAAGGGTATTTTATAGGGTCTGGCAGGAATGGGGAAGTTAGCGAATATCCTAGGCCTGGAGCCTTAAACGGTTACAGTTCAAAGTGAGCAATAGCAATTCTTGTGTGGGTCCCTGGGGCAGCCTAGTTGAGTTAGAGCTTTTCAGGGTGAGTACCTAGGAGGTTCTTTCCAGTCTGGTTTCTATTCAAGCAAAGAAGAAGTTGCAGATTTCAAAGCCAGGATCACTTAGTGCTGAGTCTCTCAGTAGGGCCACTTTACACTGTCTCCCTGCCCTGTCGCTTCCCCATCAGTCCCACACAGACCTAAACCCAGTGTGCTCCGGGAGGAATTCTGTGGTACTGCATGTGTGCATAATTAATGAGCTGTGCATATTTTAATTTTTGTGCACAGAAAAAGCATCTGCCGAAAGGTTGCTGCAGTTCCACCTTTTTCCCACCCGAGGGCACTGTGGCACAAGAACAGCAGATCCACAGGGGGAAGGGAATGGCTGAGTGAGGGCTCAGAGACGCAAGGGGACAGGGGGAGAGGGTGCAGCAACGCAAGGACAGGGGAGTTGCTGAGTGGGGGCACAGAGACGCATAGAGACAAGAGGTGTGCAGGGCCACATAGGGATGGGGGAACTGGATGTCTGAGTGGGGGTGGAGGGACACATGGACTGGGGGTGCAGGGCCAGATGGGGACAGGGCAGATGTGCCTGACTGAATGGGAGAGGCTAGAGGTCAACCAGGGTCTGCATGGGGGAAGCTTCCTAACAACCTGTCCCCACCCCAAAAACCTGTCCATACTTTTTCCACCCATACCCAACAACTCCCCAAGTTCACTTCTCTCTCTCCCTCAGCTTCCCCGTTACCCCTGGCTCCTCCAGCCTTTGCACCGCTTCTGAGGGTGCAGGAAATACTGTTCGTTATTGTAATTTAAATGAATTATTAGTCTGAGTTCTGTATTAATGCACCTAGTAAGGAATTCATTTGTCAAAAAAACCCCAACCATTTCCTGAATCTTTTTTGTTGTCTGTGTTGTTACAAACATACTTGCTGACAGGCATTCTGAAATAAATATAAATGACCTAAAATAATTGAAACTGCTATGATTATAATGTTATTTTGACAAATAAAATATGTAAAATTTTGCAGAATTTAAAATATTGGGCACAGAATTTTTTGCTACGTAATTCCCCCCATGAGTACCAGTTGTAACATGTGGCAGGCCGAGCCTGTTCGACACTGGGCTCTGTAAACAATTCCTGGGCGTTCTTCCCTGTGTCTGGCTTGCCATAGCAGTGTCTGCTCCCTGACAGTGCCCAGTCACTTCCTGGTCAGTCCTTTCTCCTGCCTGGTGAAGGGAAAAGAAAGTATAATGAGGAATGTAGTCTCCTGCCTGGGCATTTCCTGGATGAGGATCCTTTCTCCTACCTGGCCAGGAGGAAGGAGAGGTGCAGTGGCAAGGGGCTAATGGGAATTATAGTCTCCTGCTTAGCAGGTTCATCACAGTATAGTTTCGCTAAGGGAGTTCATTCTATTAACTTAGCTTATATTTTGAGTAATAATATTAGATTTAAATTGTGTCACGACAGGAGATAGTCTTAGGATGTATACAATACCACTTTCATTTGTATCAGCTGTACAGCGTCTCTAGAATGATGAGTTGTCAACAAAACCCATAATGGAACCTGTCTTGTACTACAGTCACTATTTAAGATAGGAAAGAAAATGTGTGAGGATGAATTGAATGAAGATCCTGCTAGAATAAATGGCATTTAGAGTCTACAGCTATAAGTGCAAATTGGCAACAGAAAGGCAGAGCTAACCTACAAGTTACGAAACCAGGAAGCAACTTAATCAATTCTGGATTTTCTTTTGAAAGGTCCAGACCGGGTTTGGACGAACTGGCAGCCATTTCTGGGGATTTCAAACACATGGTGTAGTCCCTGACATTGTTACCATGGCAAAAGGAATTGGTAATGGCTTTCCAATGGCAGCTGTCATAAGCTCAACAGGTATGAATATTTGTTATTTTAATGTATGAAATTGAGGTGAATAATAAATATAGTGTAGAATAACTTTGCTTCTATAGATCCTTTTGTCCAACCAGATTACCTTAGAACTATTGATGTATTTAATCTCAGAACATACTTATGGGGTGGTAAGTATGACCCCCCCTTACACACGTAAAAAATACTGAGGCACCAAGAGGGAGGTTTTTTTAATCAAACTCCGATTGTGCTCTGTTAGACCAGTTCAAATCTAAAGTAACTCCATTAAAATCAATGGAGTTATACTGGGATAATTGAGATCAACATCTAGCCCAAATGAATCACTGGCAGACCTGACAGAACCCAGAAATCCTGAGTTCACTGCCCTACCCATTAGACTACGGGTGGATAAACTGTAGCCTGTGGGCCACATCTGACCCATGGACCCCTCCTAACCGGCCCCTGAGCTCAAGCCAGGGAAGCTCCCCGCAACCCCTCCCCTGCTGTCCCTCCTCCCCTGCAGCCTCAGTGCTCTGGCCTGCGGCTCTTTCCGGGCAATGCTGCAGTGCTGGCTCTAGCAGTGCTGTGTGCTCGTAGGGGCCAGCGTGTCTAGCTCTGGAAAGCCACACAGAGCCAGACACACTGCTCTGAGCGACATGGTAAGGGAGCCGGGCTGGGGGGTTGGATAAGGGACAGAGGGCCAGAGGGTTTGGGAGTGGTGGTCACGGGATGGATGTGTGGATAGGAGTCGGGGCAGTCAGGGAGCAGGGGCCAGGGAACAGGGGGGGTTGGATAAGGTATGGGAGTCCTGCGGAGAGCTGTCAAGGAGCAGGGGGGTGGATAGGGGCCAGGCAGCGGGGGTGGAGCAGTTGGACGGGGTTGTGGTCCTGAGGGGGCAGTTGAGGTGTGTGTGTCAGGAGAGGGTGGTCAAGGGATAAGGAGCAGGGGGGCTTAGATATGGGGTGGGGTCTCAGGATGGTTAGGAAAAGGGGGTCTTTGGGGGGGGGTCAGGGGACAAGGAGCGGGGAGGATTAGATGGATCGGGGATTCTGAGTGTGGCAGTCAGGGGGCAGGAAGTGGGAGGGGGGTCAGATGGGTGCAGGAGCCAGGCTGTTCGAGGAGCCTTCCCTAGCCAGCCCTCGGTACAATTTTACAACCCCAATGTGGCAAAAAAAGTTTGCCCATGGCTGCGTCAGGCATACCTTTTAATACTAATGAAGTATTCTGAACAACTCCAGAATTGTTGACTAGTTAATACAGTCGGACCCCACAATACCGCGAAGATCGGGAGCCAAAAAATCCCGATCGCGGTAAGCGCAGGGTCGCACTATTGTGGGGTCACGTGGCATCAAAGTGGCACCGCCGCGATCAGGAGCCCCGCGTGCCCCGCACTATAAGTGGATTCATGCTATAGCAGGGCGTGGTATTGCGGGGTTCCACTGTACTGTACTGACAATTCAGTGGATTTAATATCTCAGAGAAATAATGAATTTATTGCTGTAGTGGATAATTCACTAGCTCTGTCGGAAACAACTATTCATCTATTAAAATCCATCCCCCTTCCTTTTAGCATCTGTTACACAGACCATGTGTATTTTGGAACGTAGCCCTAATAAATTCAAATCAGTTACCAAGAATATATCATTTTCTTCGCCTTTTGCCTGCAATTAAAATGGAGAATGATACAGATTCATTGTATTTATTAAATGTGAAGCTAAAACTGATTATTATCACTAGCCTTCAGGTAATTGTAAGGAAGGAAATCAATGAGTATGCTTTTTCTTTCAGAGATTGTAAACTCCTTGGCTCAAAACAGTCATTTTAACACATTTGGAGGAAACCCTATGGCCTGTGTAGTTGGATCTGCAGTTCTTGATGTAAGAAGTGATACGCTCAAAGCGTCTTATACTATTGTTTGCTCTGCATTATGGCAGGGGCAGGTTTGTGCTACTTCCCTTTCATAGAATATCAGGGTTGGATGGGACCTCAGGAGGTCATTTAGTCCAACCCCCTGTTCAAAGCAGGACCAACCCCAACTAAATCATCCCAGACAAGGCTTTGTGATTACCTTAAAAACCTCTAAGGAAGGAGATTCCACCACCTCCCTAGGTAACCCATTCCAGTGCTTCATTACCCCCCTAGTGAAAAAGTTTTTCCTAATATCCAACCTAAACCTCCCCCACTGCAACTTGAGACCATTTATTCTGAGCTACATACTTAAAATGTATTTTAACCCTCACAGCTGCTTCTACTTAAAAAAAAAAAAAGAAAGTAGTGAACTTTAATGCTTTCCAATTGTGGAACTTCTAGTACATACAGAAAATAAACATTTATTTTTATTATTTCATGGGGAAATGGGAATAGTCAGGCCAATTATTTTTTCTACAACTGATTTCAACTTATAGCAGAGATAAAGGGGATTAAATTATTCTAGGAATAATACTGTGATTAAGTCATCTTTTTCTTTTTTTTGTTTATATTATGTTTGTTATTTGTCAATAGAAGTAGATGGAACTTACTTACATAGCTGTCATAATTCTAAGTAGTTCTGTCCCAGGGAGTTTTCTTCATTTTTCCTTTATAGAAACCCTCTGAACTAGCAAACATTTATTCTGAGCTACATACTTAAAATGTATTTTAACCTCACATCAGCTTCCACTTAAAAAAAAAGAAAGTCGTCAACTTAAATCCTCATGCAACACCTTGAAAAGTATGAGCTGCACACATGCCCCTATTGATGGGAAGTAATTTAGTGTGCAACAACCATCCACATTCACTTGGTCACATGTAACTATATCCTTCCTTAAATCTCATTTCAAAACTGTATTCTTCATTTTAATGAAACTGTATTGCTTGGTTCTGAACCGACTTACTGGAGGCTTGTTCCAACAGACTGTTTGTCCTCTGAATCACTCTCTACTATCACAGTCAGCAGGGTAATAAGAAACATAGGCGATCCAACACCTCATATTTTTTGTTTAAAATAACTTACCAGGAGTTCAGATCTAGGGTTCTGTTTTAGCCACAATCCTCAAAATCTGAGCAGGATTACTTTAAGATAATGTGCCAGATTTAGCCCCTCAAATTGCAAAATCATTTGTTCTATTAATTTTTGTCCTTTGGTGTACAATCAGGTTCATATACATCAGTGATTAAATACAGTAGTATCTTTATTTCCAGAAGCCCCCAGCTCCTGGTGCACCGTCAAGATATTAGACTTGTCCCAGGAACTGGAGACTGCTAGAAATAAATCAAATTCAGTTTCTGCATTTTAAAGTGAATGCTTTGCTAAATATAGCTTAGTAATGTACTCAGGTGTGTCCCAGAAAACTTTACAAGGAATAATAGGTGTACACTGCCAAATTATAGATACCTCACATAGCTTGACACTGCTAGGGCAAGGGAAAGTGGGCTAAATTGAAGCTGACAGATTTTTAAATTAAGATGGTCAGCTTTACATACACAAACCTCACAAATATACTATACCTCACACTAGAACTTGGAGCTCAATTATTAATGAAAAAGGATATGACATAAGTTGGTTAATTTGACAAGTGTAGTTTAACAGCATTTCCTACTATACTTGACGAGGTCAAATTTAAGGCAGGCTTAATTACAAGCCTGTTGTAAATCTTTGCTGAGGGGTAATGATATTGCAGGCCGGTTATAGGTGTAGAGTAACCGTGTTCTCTATTTGATTTTTTTCCACAACATTGGTTTTTGTACATCATTTTTTAACCAGGCTATTGCAGAAGATGGGCTACAAAAGAACAGTGAAGAAGTGGGGACTTACATGCTATTGGAGTTTGCTAAACTGAGAGATAAGTTTGAGATCATTGGAGATGTCCGTGGCAAAGGCCTTATGATTGGGATAGAAATGGTGAAGAACAAGGTTGGTAAATGGCAAATGTCCTTCTATTTACCCCAGTATTAAGACTCAAGCTTCCTGTGACATGACTGTATGTCATCTGACACTACCCTGAAAATAAGGCATCAGAACTCTTCACTAGCTAAAATTTAGAACATTCAAAGTGCTTAATAATATATCAGGAACTCAGAATTGTCCTGCCTTGTAGGATGGGGGCAGGGCCGGCGACAGGAATTTTGGGGCCCCGTACGGCAGACCGTACGGGCCCCCCCCCCCCGCCAGTCTCCCGCCGCCCGCGGGGCCCCCCCCCGCCAGTCTCCCGCCGCCCCCCCTGGCCGATCTCCCGCCGCCAACGGCCCCCCCGCCCCCGGCCAGTCTCCCGCCGCCTGCGCTCCCCCCCCCCCCGTCTCCTGCCTCCCGCGGCCCCCCCCGGCCGATCTCCCGCCGCCCGAGGGCCCCCCCTCCGCCGGTCTCCTACCTCCCGCATCCCCGTCCCCCCGGCCGATCTCCCGCGGCCCCCCCCCGGCCGGTCTCCTGCCTCCCGCGGCCCCCCCCCCGGCCGATCTCCCGCGGCCCGAGGGCCCCCCCCGGCCGATCTCCTGCCTCCCGCGCCCCCCCCTGCCGATCTCCTGCCTCCCACGGCCGATCTCCCGCGCCCCCCCCCCCCTCCCCGCCCGGTCTCCTACCTCCTGCGGGCCCCAACCCCCGCATGTGCTGCGGCCGCGTGGCCGGCCAGGAGAAGCAAAGGGGGGCGGGGCTGGCTGCCGGGAGAAGCAAAGGGGGGCGGGGGAGGGGGCTGGTGAGCGCGGCAGCAGCTGCCCGAGCCGCGCCTCGCTCACAGCCCCAGCGACAACGGTTACAGCTGTACCGGCCCCGGACTTCAGGGGGCTCCAGTCCCTGAAGTCCGGGGCCCAGTACAGCTGTAACCATTGTACCACCCTGTCGCCGGCCCTGGATGGGGGTATTAACAACTTTCTCCAAGGAGGGCGGTGGCAATGGAATACTTGTTGCTTTTTCCATAATTTAGTTTAACATCTAGCCAAAAAAAATAGTCTCTCTTCCCCTTTGCACAGGACAGTCGTCAACCTCTTCCAACTGAAGAGATGCGTCAGATCTGGGAAGACTGCAAAGATATGGGAGTACTGATTGGAATTGGTGGAATTTATAGTCAGGTACAGTAACTGATGTGGATTCTGTTTAGGCATCTTTTGTCCTGACTAAATGGCAGTGGATTTGACTTTGCTAAAAATTACTTCTGTTCAATTTGTTAGTCTTGTTTACTAACAACTTCATATCTAAATGAATATAGCAGATCAGGAAGCTTTACTTGTCTTAAGCCTCAGATACAGAGTATTGAATGCAAGCGTTATTTACTACTGTTATGATTCCTCCCTTTCAGACAAGAAATAGTAGTTTGATGCATCATCAAGCGGTTCTGAATTCCCTCCCTCTGTAGTATTTAAATGCTATCTAAAACAGCAATGCCTATGCCTATCAATTCTAGCCTATTCTGTTCCGTCCTGTCAGCACAGCATACACTCAGGAGAGCTGATAAAATTCTACCCATCTGGGAATAAGAACATTTCATCCATGTGAATCCATCAGAATGGAGGCCATGACGCACACCATTAATAAATATTGTACCCAATAAATTGTTTGACAGAACTTATTCTACTTCAAGTGGAATAAGTTAACAGACAGCAAAGGATTGCGGACATTTTCCCCCTCTGAGGTAATGGTAGGGTGATTAGATTACTGCTGTCACTGTTCAGAGACAGAATTGACAGGCAGAGGATTTAACCAGGCTCCCTCAGATTAGCCAACTTCCTTGGGAATAAAGAAGATACAGTAGGGAAAGGGGTTGGTGGAGACTTGCTGCTGTGCATACTCCACCTCACATTAATTCTTGCATTGCACAATCAACTGAGTAGAACAGATTTGCACCTCTTCCAGGTTAGTAAGATTTCAGCCTGACTGACTGAGGACAGAGCACCTGCAGCATCCTTAGACAGCACTAGGGTTCAACTTCTCTAACAATCAGATCAGGCATGTGTATTAATGATAGATTTAGACTGCCCTAAGATGTGTACTTAAAATATTTACTTCTGTGCTTTCTAACTATTAAAGTCAAATCTCAGCCACAACTAACAGTTGATAGGCACTAGTAGGGTTTACATAAAGTCAGCTGAATTCAAAGAAATGATTTAGTTGTGGTGGAGTCAAACAGTTGGAAGCCTGAATGAAGTAAGGGAACATATGTTAAAACTAAATTCAACTCCATTCTGAGACATTGCAGAATAGAACCATGCAGAAATACTTGCTGCTGAAAAGAGCATGTGATTGGAGTGCACAACTTACAATCACATCCTATTAAAATAGATTCATGTAGTATAGAAAACTTCACTGTTTCCCCCCTTCTACCTACTGGCTGTTCCTTCTGCTAGTTTTAATCTATTTTTCCCCACACCTGAGTCCTGCAGCAACACATTTTGAGGATGACTAGCTAGAGCTCACTCCCTTCATTTAATTCCTCTCCCCATTTGTAGGGTTGAGGCTTCTTAAAGCACAAGAAATGCTCAACTACATGCCTAGCATCTGCTAGTGTGGATGTGAAATTCAGTTTTCTTGCATGGGAGTAGCTTGCCACTCTTAGGCTATGTGAGTATTAACATTGTTGCAATTAGTTTGGTACCTGTTACTTTTTCCAGGATTACTAACCTTTAAAAATGCAGGGATTGGTATTAGTGTCATTGAACATCAACTCGTCCCTGCCTCCCCCTCTAGTTTAAAAACTTTCTTCTTTTCTCTCCTCAGACATTTAGAGTTAAACCTCCAATGTGCATTACTAAACAAGATGCAGACTTTGCAGTTGAAGTATTTCATGCTGCATTAATGAGACATTTGGAAAGAACAGCTGCAAAATAGACTCCGAACAACGTTTCTCCTTACAGAGGATGTTTGGTAATAGTTGAGAATCACCCTCCAAGCCCTGAAATATTGCTATAACTACAGCTGGCAATAAATGTATAGTATGAAGGTAGGATTGATTTAATTTTCCTGAACATGTAACTCATGAATTTAAATAATGTGAAATTTAATTGGGGATGGGCCCTGCTTTGAGTAGGGGGTTGGACTAGATCTCCTGAGGTCCCTTCCAACTCTGACATTCTATGAAAGATTAGCTTGACGGTTTGCTACACATGCAATAAATCAGTCGTCTTATAGTGTTGCGTTAAGAAAATACCTATTGCTAACACACAAACATGATTTTTTAAAGTTAGGTTATGCCTTCTACTTCGTCTGAGACTAAGTTTCCTGCATGTCACACCAGCAAGTGCGATTGGCGGGTGGGCTCAGGCTGGCACTATATGAAAGAGCAGTTTGAAGGATACAGCCTTTGCAATGATAGTTCTTCTTTTCTTTAAGACTGGCCGTTTTGCTTTTCACAGCTGGAATTCTGGATGTAGTTTCTAAAGTGTCAAAGGGAGTGCTGTGTAATGTTGCTACCATAACATTGGCGTAGGAGCTAGTACACTTCCTACCCAAAACTAGAGGCAGCATCACAGAACAAACAATACTTTGCTCCTGAAAAACACTTAGTGGAAGAAACTGCTACACTGACGGTAATAGGAAATGAGGGGTAAGAGTGAAATTCCTCCAGAGCAGAGGGTCTGCTGGAAGCTCTTCAAGCAGGGCCTCGAAGGAAAGTTACATGAGGATCTACTTTGTTTAGTAGTTTGAGGAAGGTACTTACATATTATAAAACACTAGCATAAGTGCCCGGCGCTGCTCGGGTCAGTCGGAGGTGGGGAGATGGCAGACGGCTTTGGTCAGGGGGTGTCAGCTAACACCCACACCTCACCCCTCACCCACCCCGACACCTTCCCACCCCCGAAACCCAAAACCCCCACCTCACCCCCCGACCGAATCCGACACCCCCACCTGACTTACCGTCCCACCAAACCCAACTGGGATCCGTCGCAGGGGAGGAGGGGGCCCAGAGCCGAGGGATTCCGGGGACCTTCGCAGGTGGGGGGGGCACAGGGCTGATGTAGTCCGGGGTTCCGTTGGGGAGGTGGGAGGGGCAGAGAACTGAGGGATCTCCGGGGTTCCGTTGGAGGAGGGAGGGGTGAGCTGAGCGAGTGAGGTGTCTGTTGGAGGGGGGTATTATGACATCATCACCACCTAACTGCCCAGTTGATGTGATTGGCCCTGAAAGACTTTCACCCCTGGGGGGCGTCAGAGGTGAGATCCGAAAATTTTTCGACCCTTACCAGCATCTAGACCCCAAGACCCCTCACTGTACCAAAATTCAAGTCTCTGGCTCAAACGGTGCGGGAGGACTTCGCAGTCATACGTACATACATACATACATACATACACACATACATACACCACTTGACTTTTATATAGATAGATAGATAGATAGATAGATAAGGGTACAATCATTCACCAGCGGGTTCTAATCCAGTCTCCTGCCCACCCCAAACAGTGTTCTTTTCTCCTTTGACTGGTAGCAGCTCTCCATCTTCACTCAATACCTCCCTGGCTGCTGACACAAGGTGCTATGTTCCTCTCCTGACATCAGTAGAGATCTCATGGGATGTTAGAGAACCCTTTTTTCCCTGTTCAAGGGAAAGGCAGGATTAAACAATCCAGTTGTTGACAATAGTTAGTTGTAATTTATACTTAATTCAGTTTACAAATGACAGAATTTCTTGGTCCAATTAAAGATATCACACACTGCCCATGTGTATTTTATTCTTTACATTTTGGCTCTGTATGCAAAGTTTGTGGATAGATTCACCCTTACTCTACAGTTTTCCTAGATAGGAACTGGGGTCCTGTAAGGAACAGTAGAAAAACTTGTCTTAGATTTCTAATTTGTTGTTGTTATGGTGGTCTACCACGGGCAGATGGTCAGACAGACACAAAACACCTGTCCATCCTAACTCATTAGATGAGCTCTGTAAAATAAAAAGAATAAAGTAAGTGTTAAAATAATTTATTTCCTCCCCCTGTACACTTTCATTCATACAAGTCCTACTGGATACATAGGACGACCAGCTTTGAGAATTTGTTATTTTTTCAAGACTTTAAAGCCCCTGGAATGGCAAGATGAAATTCAGTCATTATTGAAGTGCTGGTAAAAAAAATAAACACATTTTTTCACAAGATAAAAATGTATTGCCACGCTGAAATTGCTACAGGCCTCAGGACTGCTTCCCATTTTAATTTGGATTGTAGAATTCCTGTCCTTTGGTTTTGAGTGTTTTTTTCAGATATTCATCCAAAACCTGACAATGTAAAAAATTCGAGAAGTCCTATCTGTTTTTACGTTTCTCTTTTTTGATTCTGCTGTTCCCAGCACCGTTTACAGCTGGTGCTTGCATTGCTTTTGCATGGCCTGTGGCCTTTAAGTGGTCAAACAGTTTATTCCGGGACTGAAATTCACAATTGCAAGTTATACACTGGATGGGAATATCTTCATTCTGGTGGGAGAAAAAAAATACAATGCTGAATGTTAGTAGATCCTGTTGAAACATTACAACAGTATTTTCTTTTTTTTACCGGCTAAGGAAGAGTGCATATTAAACAGTTAACATTTATTTTTACAAATAGCTAACCTCTGAAACAGATAATAAGATTGAATGATTCATTCAAGAAAATGTGAACACCAACTCTTTTTGAGCATTTGAAAAGTGTTTTATGGCAAATAAGCTCTAGTCAGCACTCCTTATTAAGTGCCAAATAGGATCCTAAATGAACTACAGATTTGCAAGGAACACCAAGATCTGAAACAGTGTCCACTAAATCAAAACTATGCATACAAGTTTTTTCCTGGGCTCTCATCTTTTAAAGCAAATTTCAACAGATTGTATTTCCAAGTTTTCTGCTAGTACAAAAATATTTAACAAAAAAAAAAAAAAAGAAAGAGTAATATGTTTAAGTTGAGTGACTGTAGGTATTTTGGAAAATTAACATATGAGAAAAGAACTATGAATGATTTTTTTTTAAACTATCTACATGTATAGTAAACTCTCTTTGTAAATTTCTATTATTAAGGATGGAAACTGTTTTGGGTAGATGATTATCAGCTGTTCCCAAGTTAAATCTAATCCTTCCAGACCTACTGATAAATTTTTTTAAAAAGTCCAAATCTACATCCACCAGCATGTGTATAATAATATATAAAACTGAGGTGTTGTCACTATATTTGTACATTGCCTAACACAATGGGGCCCCAGCCTGGCTGAGGCCTCTAGGTGCTACTGAAACAGTTTCATAGTAATGGCCTACATATGCCATTATTTTTAAACTAAATTGCATTGGTACCTAACAGGGATAACTAGGCTGGGGGTCCCCACTAGTCTAGGCACCATATAAACATATTTGACATTTTCATTAGACTGCTAGACACCCACATAGAGAAGCCAGAAGACAGGTTTAAGTTTAGATGGATCTAGAAGTCCAAGATCGATGTATGCAGAAGACTGTCGTAGACTAAGCTGCAATATTTAGTTTTAAAGAAACATTGCTTTTCTCCAAAGAAAATAAAATTTGGTCAACATGCATAAACAGGAAATGTTTTATGGATAAATACATGAAAACCACAGGCAAAAGCAGCTTTCAAGAACTGGAGAAGAGTGTCAAGAGCTGACCAGACCAAAAAAAGTATTTTGTTTTTAGAATATTGTACTGTTTACCAGCCATCAGGAATCTAGAGTTTGAAATACTTTCGACATACCTGATCTTTAAGCTCTGAAGTTACCTTAACAGATTTTTTTGTATCCTTGGTTCTCTTTCCTTTAGGCTTAGGGATGCTGAAAAGACAAGAGTTTAAGATTTCCAATTACTTTTGTCACACTGAGCCCCAAGTTTTTCTATGAACACGCTCAACAGGATTAATAGTTTAAAATTATCAAGGCCTTTAACTCTCATGGTCCACTGACTTCAGTGGGTACTGGACTGGGACCTAAACGGGCCGATATTTAGATTTTTTATTTTTAATATTTTACACCAACTTGTGTTTAAGGCACTCTCTCCTAAGGTCAGGTTTTGGTCACCATTAATTTCTGCTTAATAAATAACCTTTTGTGTGATTGACTACTTTGAGGGTTTCCTCCCATTTTGTGCAGTTATTCTAATGGAAGTGACTGCTGTAGTTAAAAGTGCATACTGGTCTCCATTCTAACCCATTTCTGACCACTAATGTTCTGAAACTTTTGCCTGTGGTACTGAAATATAGATTCCAGCCTTGGCATTGGTCCGAAAGTGAATTTTATTGAATTCATTGGCACAAGTTCTGAGCAAAATTGGTTCAACTGAGAACAAGTTTGGGAAATAAAATGTACTTTACCCCATTACAATTCTGTTAGCATTAAAAAAAAGTCTGAAGAGTTAAAAGTGCTGAAACAGCTGGAGTTGGGCATTACACCAGGAAGCAGCCTGCACAGATGAGAGATGCTTTTTTAAGTGTTTTGGTTTGGGCCAAATGTGAGCTTTCACAAAAATGCACCTGCACAATGCCTTACAGGCTTGCTGGGAAAGGGAGTGAATAAACCCAACTTTGCTGTGTAATGAAAACGTAAGGAAAGTGAAGCAGCAGTTGTCTCATTCACTTCACTTCCTAAAAGCTGGAGAGTAAGGGAGGTAAGGACTTCACCATGCTTAGTGCATAACTAAAGCTACGTTTTAGTTAAGGGTATTTTTAGTAAAAGTCACGGACAGGGCACAGGCAGTAAACAAAAATGCCACGGTCCGTGACCTGTGCAGGACTTGTACTATATACCCCTAACTAAAACTTGGGGGGGGGGGGTGATCTGGGGGCATCGTGGGTGCTGGACAAGAGGTGCTGGGGGGGAGATAGGCAGTGGCCCAAGACCTCCATTGGTGCTGGAGTGGGAGAGCGGGTAGTGGCGCACAGTCCAGGACCCCTGCTGGTACTGGAGAGGGCTGGCAAGCTCCCTATCTGGCTCCATGTGTCCCTGCAACTCCTAGGGTTAAGGAAGGCCAGGAGAGTGCCACATGCTCCCCTTGCCACACGTTCCAGCTCCACAGCTCCCATTGGCCAGAAACCACAGCCAGTGGGAGCTGCAGGAGTGGCGCCTGTGGGCAAGGTCAGCAAGCAGATACCCCTGGCCCTTGTGCCTAGGAGCTGCAGGGACATGCTGGCTGCTTCTGAGAAGCACTCTCCCCTCTCCACTGAAGTAAGTGCCACTACACACCCCAACCCCTTACCCCAGCTCTGAGACCCCTCCTACACCTAAACTGCCTTATCCACAGCTGGCCCAGTGACTGCCTGATCTGCTCATGCAGCTGTGGAGCCAGCTGTAGGGGCAACTACAAAAGTCACAGAATCCATCACACACACACACACCCCTTTACGCACAACTTTCAACACAGCTTCACAGGAATGTCTTCCTGCTGCTAAACTGTTCGCATAAAGTTTTCCCATACAAATATCAGCACGTCACAATACTCAAAAGACACGAGAACTGGCAAAAGTGGTGTTTAACTGCAGTATCTTGAACAAAGGGTCACTTTTCACAGTGGGAGGAGGTAAATAGCAGATCCCCCGAGGCTCTGTACTGAGACCAGAGCTGTTCAACATATTAACAAATGATCTGGTAAAGGGAGTGGATAGTGAGGTGGCAAAGTTTGCAGATGATACAAAATTACTCAAGATAGTTAAGTTCAAATCTGAATGTGAAGATTTACAAAGGGTCCTCACTGAACTGGGTGACAAAATGGCAGATGAAATTCAGCATTGATAAATGCAAAGTAATGCACACTGTAAAACATAATCCCAACTATACAAACAAAATGATGGGGTCTAAATTAGCTGTTACCACTCAAAGAGATCTTGAAGTTATCACGGATAGTTCTCTGAAAACATCTGCTCAATGTGCAGCAGCAGTCAAAAAAGCTAACGAATGTTCGGAACTGTTAGGAAACAGATTGCTATAGAAATATAATGCCACTATTCCCACACGTTCAATACTGTGTGCAGTTGTGGTCATCCCCTCTCAAAAAAGATGACCTGGAAGTTCATTAGAACTGGAAGATGTACAGAAAAGGGCAACAAAAATTAGTAGGGATATGGAACAGCTTCCATATGAGGACAGAGGGTACAGGGGTAGGGGTACAATAGGCTGAAAAGACTGAGAACTACTGCCTTATTGGGGTGACATTTTGGATAACTATGAAGAATATCTTTATAATTAATGTGCAGAACCACTCATCAAGTTGCTACACAGTTAATAGAATGAGGATTTTAAAGACACAAACGTAAGTTAAATGCCTAACTCCCATTTGTGTCCCTGACAGTTTCCCCTGTAAGACATTATACAATCCAATTAACAGCAAAACAAAATTATTATTTACAAGATTACCATATTTGATAACCACAGAATCAAAGAATATCAGGGTTGGAAGGGACCTTGGGAGGTCATCTAGTCCAGCGGTCGCCAACCGGTGGTCCGCGGACCACTGGTGGTCCGCGAGAAAAATTGGGTGGTCCGCGGAGCCGTAGCCGGAGGAGAGGGGCGGGGTCAGTAAGAGGCGGGGGGGGGGGAGGAGAGCGGAGGCGGAGCCGGCGCAGGAGGCGAGGCGAGGCGAGGCAAGCCGAGTGGGGGAGGAGAGTGCGGCAGGAGGTGAGCGGGGGAGGAGAGGGCGGGGTGTGTGTGTGTGTGTGAGCCGCGCCGCTGGAGTGTGTGTGTGTGAGCCGCGCTGCTGGAGCCGGGGGGGGGAAGCCGCGCCGCGCCGCTGGAGCCGGGGTGTGTGTGTGTGTGAGCCACGCTGCTGGAGCCGGGGGGGGGGGAAGCCGCGCCGCTGGAGCCGGGGTGTGTGTGTGTGTGTGAGCCGCGCCGCTGGAGCCGGGGTGGGTGTGTGTGTGTGAGCCGCGCCGCTGGAGCCGGGGTGGGTGTGTGTGTGAGCCGCGCTGCTGGAGCCGGGGGGAGGGAAGCCGCGCCGTTGGAGCCGGGGTGTGTGTGTGTGTGTGAGCCACGCTGCTGGAGCCGGGGTGTGTGTGTGTGTGTGAGCCGCGCCGCTGGAGCCGGGGTGGGTGTGTGTGTGAGCCGCGCCGCTGGAGCCGGGGTGGGTGTGTGTGTGAGCCGCGCCGCTGGAGCCGGGGTGGGTGTGTGTGTGAGCCGCGCCGCTGGAGCCGGGGGGAGGGAAGCCGCGCCGCTGGAGCCGGGGTGGGTGTGTGTGTGTGTGAGCCACGCTGCTGGAGCCGGGGGGGGGGGGGAGGGGGGAAGCCGCGCCGCTGGAGCCGGGGTGTGTGTGTGTGTGTGAGCCGCGCCGCTGGAGCCGGGGTGTGTGTGTGTGTGTGTGTGTGAGCCGCGCCGCTGGAGCCGGGGTGTGTGTGTGTGTGTGAGCCGCGCCGTTGGAGCCGGGGTGTGTGTGTGTGTGTGTGTGAGCCACGCTGCTGGAGCCGGGGGGGGGGGGGGGGGGGAAGCCGCGCCGCTGGAGCCGGGGTGTGTGTGTGTGTGTGTGTGAGCCGCGCCGCTGGAGCCGGGGTGTGGGTGTGTGTGTGAGCCGCGCCGCTGGAGCCGGGGTGGGTGTGTGTGTGAGCCGCGCTGCTGGAGCCGGGGGGAGGGAAGCCGCGCCGTTGGAGCCGGGGTGTGTGTGTGTGTGTGTGAGCCACGCTGCTGGAGCGGGGGGGGGGGGGGGGAAGCCGCGCTGCTGGAGCCGGGGTGTGTGTGTGTGTGTGAGCCACGCTGCTGGAGCCGGGGGGGGGGGGGGGGGGGAAGCCGCGCCGATGGAGCCGGGGTGTGGGTGTGTGTGTGAGCCACGCTGCTGGAGCCGGGGGGGGGGGGAAGCCGCGCCGATGGAGCCGGGGTGTGGGTGTGTGTGTGAGCCGCGCCGCTGGAGCCGGTGTGTGTGTGTGTGTGTGTGAGCCGCGCCGCTGGAGCCGGGGTGGGTGTGTGTGTGAGCCGCGCTGCTGGAGCCGGGGGGAGGGAAGCCGCGCCGTTGGAGCCGGGGTGTGTGTGTGTGTGTGTGTGTGTGTGTGTGAGCCACGCTGCTGGAGCCGGGGGGGGGGGGGGGTAAGCCGCGCCGCTGGAGCCGGGGTGTGTGTGTGTGTGTGTGAGCCGCGCCGCTGGAGCCGGGGGGGGGGGGGAGCTGCGCTGCTGGAGCCGCCCCCCCCCCAGTCGAGCGCGGGGGGGGGGGGCAGTCGAGCCGGGGGGGCCGCGGGGCCGCGCCAAGCAACTTTAGTGGTCCGTGAGGACCAAAAGGTTGGCGACCACTGATCTAGTCCAACCCCCTGCTCAAAGCAGGACCAATCCCCAACTAAATCATTCCGGCCAGGGCTTTGTCAAGCCTGACCTTAAAAACCGCTAAGGAAGGAGATTCCACCACCTCCCTAGGTAACCCATTCTAGTGCTTCACCACCCTCCTAGTGAAGAAGTTTTTCCTAATATCCAATCTAAACCTCCCCCACTGCAACTTGAGGCCATTACTCCTTGTTCTGTCTTCTTAATTTAACAAGAAGGTTTGTCGGGATACTGGTTATTTGGCAAGTGAGGGATATTTATTTGCAATCTAAACCCACTGCCAATTTACAAACCAATTCTAATTTATACCAGTTTTACTCTGCCATTCAAATTCAATGAAGTAGCTTTTAGTTTACACTAGCGTGAGAAAATTCAGTCCTTTAAAACATGGACAATTAAACTAAAGAATACAACAAAGTAAATTGTGTATTATAAGTCATCACAAAGTGATGCTGTTACCTTTTTGCTTCACTTTTTGGTTCATTAACTTCATCTACAGTTTCTGCAGCACTTGCTTTTTCAGAAGCAGTATTTCTTTGGCCAACATTTTCCAATTCTTCTGTTATGCTGTCCTCCCGATCTGCACTGTCAGCTTCTTTTTGTTCAACTGTAGCATCATCTGCACTTTTGTTATTGAAAGAGTCTTCATATGTCTATCCAAATAAAAAATGTGTATTTATTGCTCCAAGATAATTAGTTGGCAACTGTGTGTACAGTAATTGCAGATTTAGCCATTAAACAATTTGACTCAATGAAAATCTAGCTTGTCTATTTTTACACTGATGTTTTGTGTGAGACACAGTGAGGTGAAGAGAACTGAAGTTTTGACTGTGGCATTTTGAAAAAGAACCAGCCTGTGATGAAGAGAAGACAGCCAAAGAGTCTTTATCAAAGGTCTAAGAATCAGCTCAGACTTTGCAAGAACCCATATCACATAGCTGTTAAGGTATAAAGAAGGGAAGATGGAATGATTCAAACAGCTAACTTTTTTTTGGTAATTTTTTTTATTAGGTGATTCTATCAGGTCCCAAATTAAAGTTGCCAGACACTTCCCATTAAAAGACCTTGTTTTCAATTGCTTATGACTGCCAAACTAAAGTGTTTGGGCTGAAATTTTCCATACCATGTGTTTGCCTCAGGAAAATTTCAGCCAAAACACTGCAATTTTACCCAGATTAACAAGGGTCAGGGAGATCTGAGGCAACCAGATAATGGATTTTCTCAATCTTCTAAACAACACTGAAAGGGTAACAATTAGAATTGTATTGGGTGGAAGTGGGGCGCTGGGAGACGAGAGAAGGAGAACTAGTACATTAGTTACTTTAGTAAACTCAGACAAAAGCAGTTTACCAAGATTGCAAGTAAACTAGAGCTACAAGAGAAGCTCACTGATCTGCACTGATGTGGAAAAGCCCAATACAGATTTTGTGGATTACTGAGTGCTGTTGGCAAGGTTAGCGCACAGTTTTATGCTTCTCCTGGGGCCAGTGGTTTAGCAGCAAATCACCTCTGGCTATACCTCTAGCACTCAGAACTGCCTCTCTCAATCTTAAACAAAAACAGAAGATTATATATTGGACAATAGTTGGTCATACTGTCAGAGCTGAGTGATGGTTTTCTGAGCAACACACACAGAACACTTTTTTGAATGGAAGCCAGCAATCTGTTCTAGCTGAGAGAAAGGATGGTCCAGTGGTAGGGCATTAGACTAGGATTTATGAGATTTGAGTTCACTTCCCTGCACTGCCACAGACTTACTGTGTAATCACAGGCAAACAACTTCAAAAACCGCAGCACAGAGAGGCTGTCTGTCAAATGGGACACATAGCCCTCCCCCACCTCACCAGGGTGTTGTCAGGATAAATGCCCCAAAGATGGTGAAGTGCTCAGACACTACAATAATGGGGGTTAGACAAGTACCTAAGTTAAAACAGATATGGAGTCAGTGTCTTTGAAAACAATGGACTCATTGAGAAATACACCAGTTGATTAGACGTAATAAATTTAACAGCTTTTCCCAGTCTCTAGAATTCCTAATTTACCCAATCTTTTGAGGCTACTGGAAAGCTATGTCAGAGACCACAGAAATAGCTAGCAAAGTCTTGCATAGTTTCCTTAGATTTTCAATAGAGGCACAGAGATTTTGTATGAACTCCATACCGTCATCGTTTTATGTTTCTTTTTCTTCTTCCTGGAGAGTCTGTAAAGGTAAGAGTTCAATACATTTTTAGATTCTAAAATATAATATTGGCAACGGTTAAAAACCAACAATTCTATGCTACATTTTAAGTGATAATGGTTCTGATCTCACTGGTATCACAAATGCAACAGGAAGTCACAGCTAGAAAAAACAACAACAGTCAGAGTCCTGAAGTGAAAACAGTTAGCTGCTTTGTACGCTGTTTATGGTATTTAGTGATGTCTCGGTAGATTTCTTGCTCAAACTGACTCTGAAAACCCTGATTTTTAATGACTGGACATTCAGAAACCAGTTTAATCAGAAGCATAGTACAGCTTTTAAAAATATGCTATATCTTGCATAAACTATCTTCCAAATAACTGATGCAAACAAGTTTTCTAGGCTAGTCACACTGCCTAACAGACAATGTTGTACCTACACAACAAACACTCTGCCTGTAACTCTGCTTTAAAATATTAACATATTTGCTTTGCCTTGATATTTACTTTGTATAAAGCCAGAAGATAAGTAGCGGGAAACCATTATCTTACAACCGTCTGTTCCACTGATATCATTAAAAATCATCTTTTTTGGTGAGACTGTGGTGCAAAGAGATATTTTAACAACTTGTGCAGTACAATTAAATGAGTCCTGATGTGATCATATGCCTATCTCATATGCCCTTTTTCAGAGCCCCATAAAGACCATTATTATGTAGCCTAACTATAACAAATGCTACAGTAATAGTAAGCAATCTATTTTAAAGGTACTTTTGTTTGAGTGTTTCTTCCATTTCTTCATCTTCTTTGGTATTCACTTCATTTTTGTCATTTGTAGATACAGAAAATTCCTCCTCCTCCTCCTCCAGCTGGTGCCGTAAAAGCGCTACCATCTCTCGGTGCTTCTTTGACTTTTCATGATTCTTCATTCTAGGAAGAGCAGTAGATAAGTACTAGAATTTATGAATCATGAGCAATTGTTACTCTCAACAAATTTTGTTTCATTTATATATAAAGGTCTCTGATCAATGACAATGGTTAATTTATTTCAGTGTTCAGTAGGAAATTCTAATACAAAAAATACCTACTTGAATGAAAGGGGTTGAGGCTTTCAAAGCCACGTAGAACATGTGCATGCCCAAATGCCATTACAATGGATTAACTTTAATGGATATTGGGTGTCCAGATAATCAAGGTGAATCTGATAGTCTCCAAACTTTTCAAAGAAACAAAACTTACGCTTTCTCAGTCTTTAAAGATTTATCACAAGCGGGGCAGTACAAGTCATCATAAAATTCAACATCTTCAGCTTCATCACTCAGTTTACCTGAAAGGGGAAGGAAATTGGATGAGTGAGTCTTAGGAGATACTGAGTAATTAAAGACACAACAACAATGCCCATTAAAGCCCTTTAGGACTACTGAAGTGTGCAGAGTGATAAGAACTCTCTCCCTAAATAATCTGTTCCTTCCCCACACAACCACAAATAGGCATTACTAACATGAAGATAAGTGTTCGAAAGGGGAACAGAACACTATGGGGCTAAACATTTCCCTTAAATATCTCACATGAAGTGAGTGATGTACACCACCAGCGAATCCAGACTTAAGCCATGAGGATCTGAATGCAACTGTATGGATATGTACCTACAAATATGGAGCAACTGCAAGGTCTTTTTATATGTTTCAAATCAAAAATACATTAGCAGACCCTTACCATCTATTCCTTCTCTTGGCTCCTGTTCCTCTCTTTCCTCTTCATCATCAGATCCATCTCCAAATTCCTTTTCATACTGTGCTTCCATCTGCTGCAATTCTCTCTCTAGATCAGACATACTTATCCAGCTCTGCTCTTTATATTGTTCACCAAGCCTTTAAGCAGAATACAACACCTTTTTATATTTCAGAGAATTTAGTGGTAGCAGTGTTTTATTAAGGGGCATTATCTGGTCATGTTCACTTATTTAAAAGGAAGGAAAACCCCTAGCTGTCTTGTCTCAACCAAATCCAACACATACCAGCAACTACAGTTTCTTTGCAGGGATTGGAAAACTAAGCAGATATGTAAATCAGACACAGCCTAACTACTGTACAATTACGCCTCAACAGTTATGCTTCAGTTATTCAGATCTTCACTCCAATTGCCTCCTGCACTCAATTTTCAAGCTCTTTGCCCACAGCAAAACCACCACTTGGGCTTCATTACCTTCAGTGGAAAAAATAATCCACTCTATTGAAAACATCCAAACACAATGAAAGTGGGCCTAAATATTCAATATTTAAGCTCCTTTCTCTGCCTCTTTCCAGACTAGCAAGGCTTTTGTGCCAAGAATATATTTTATGTTTACAGTGAGAGAATCCCAGCGCCCTGCTCCTAATTAACTCTTGAAATATAAACAAAATATATTGCTCTTAGCCCAGGGAGAATATTTATTTCTGACCTATGAGGAATGAAAGACAAAAGTGGTAAGAGTGAGTGGGGAAGGAAGGGCAAAAAGGCTTGTTTCCCCTCTCCAAGTTTACCTTTTAGTAGTCAGAGTTTAACAGCTCATTGTTTTATGCAAGTTTGTTCCCTTCATATAAAATGAATATCAAAAATTTTAGTTAACGTGCAGATATTCTGAGATGATAGGAATCATCATGGGCTAATATACCTTTTAAAATTAGGAGTTTATTATTATTACCAAATTAGAAGCACCTTTCCTCTCAAGTTAAATGAACTGTTAATCAGTCCTGTACATTGTTTCCTCAGCAAAAATTTACCATGTTCTAAAGCAGGGATCGGCAACCTTTGGCACACGGCCTGTCAGGGAAAGTCGCTGGCAGACCGGGACTGTTTGTTTACTTGCAGTGTCCGCAGGTTTGGCCCATCCAGGCCAATGGGGCAAACCACATCCAGTGGAGGCTGTGATTGGCTGAACCTACGGACGCTGCAGGTAAACAAACCATCTCGGCCTGACAGGGCATGTGCCAAAGGTGGCCGACTGCTGTTCTAAAGTGTTCCCAAAGTTTAGGGAACAAATTGTTTATATCATGTAATATTCTTGGCAAGATGGTAAGCTAGTTACTAAATTTGTCATAAAATAACACTATCAAGCAGTTAGGCAAATGCAGCTTTTACGTGGTCTTAAAGTACAGTCCCATGCAAAGCACGTTGAATCCTAGACTAGATTACCAAAAAGGTACAAGTCACATAGCCAAGGTCCAAATCCAAGGAAAATGGTTGCAAACATTAACTAAACAGATGAAAAAATGCTTTTAATCACCAGTGCCATGACGGATACAAAGTGCCCCTCAACTGTGATACTCTGTGATAAAGGAATGTCAGATCCCCTTAAAAAGTAAAGGAAGCCCCACCAAAACCTCTCTTCAATTATCCTCATCATCCTTCTGCCAACCTGCCTTCAATTATCCTCATCATCCTTCTGCCAATCTGCTATCACCTCTGTCTTGTGGATCATCTGGCATTAAAAACCTTGACAGTAATAAAATACTGATTATTAAAACTTATTTCCTATTTCTTTACTACCCACAAGGTGTTGAGTGCAAGGAGGATTGTTGCTGCCATGAGCAACTCAGTCTTCAAATCTCAGACTTAAGGACAAAAGTTAGAAATGCCAACATTTACTCTTTAAAACAAAGTAAGCTGCAGATGGTAAAAACATGACCCAATATGAATCTCCCATGATTACTTCTCAGTTTAAAAAATGCTTCCTTCAATATTTACATACTTAGCTTGTTTGAGTTTTTGCTGTCTCCGGAGCTCCTCTGCTTTCCTAGCTTTTTCTGCATTCTGTTCTTCTATGAGTTTTCTGTGTGCCTGTACTCTCTTATCTCTTTTACGAATAAAAGCCACTAGCTGACGAACCAGTTCATTCCTCTCCTTTCTTGCTTTGTCTCTTGTTTTCTTGTTCTCTTTTTCCATAGCTCGTTTCTCCCAACGGTTTGATGCCTGCCGTGTGTCATACTCCTCTTTCCAAGCAAAGTTCTTTTGAGTACAGAAACTCTGCCAGTATGCATAAAAAGGATGGACTACCTGTTGGGAAAAAAAAGGGGGGGGAATTGGCAAAAGTTGTAAGACATCATATTGAAAAAGGCAATCAAAGACTATTTAGATTTTCACAGATACACAAACTCCAAAGCCAGAAGGCACCCTTATCATCATCCTGTTTTACTTTCTGTATACACAACCCACAAAATATTTTCCAGGAGCTGGATTAAAGCATGTCTTTTAGATGGATATCTAATATCAGTTCAAGACACCAAGCAGTGCTGAATCCACCACCTTCCAAGGTAAACCGTTCCATTGTTTAGTTACCCTCACTGGTAGAAAATTGCATCTACATTCAAGATCGAATTTGCTTAACTTGAACTTCCAGCCATTGAATCTTGTTATGCCTTGTGAACAGCTGCCACTGTTCAGATCTCTTTTCTGAGTGTAAATACCAATACACAGTGATCAAGTCACTTGTCTTCAATAAATTAAACTAACTGAGTTTCTTACGCTTCACATTGCAAGGCTTTTTTTCCCCCCCTCTTTTCTCCAAACCCTGGATCATTTTTGTGGTTCTCCTTTGAACTCTCTCCAGTATTTACACGTTCTTGAAACACAGACACTAACATTGGGCATAGTATCCTAATACCAGCCTTAACATTGGACATAGTATCCTAATACCAGCCTTACCACTACTACTGTGTAGAAAAACAAGATTACTTCCCTATTTCTGCTTAATATTTCCCTTTTTATATATCCAAGGATCACACTAACCCGTTTAGCCTTAGAATTTCTGAGTGACTGCTGTCAAAGACAGTCTCCCACCCCACTGGCTCTCTTGTTCCCTGGTGTGTTATCTTGCATTTAGCTCTATTAGTATTTTGATTATGACCATTTAACCGGGTGATTCAAATGACCTCAACAGTCATCTATCCTCATTGCTACTTATTACACAGCCAATCTGCGTCATCTGCAAATGTAACCAAAGATTTAATATCTAAACCATTGACAAAAATATTGACTAGTACTACACCAAGAACCAATCCTTGAGGGTCTCTGCTAGAAAACAGCACCACTCATTGATGGCTCCCCATTAACAACTACATTTTGAGATGTGTCAGTGAGCCAATTTTTAATCCATCTAACGTACGCCATTAATTCCATATGTTTTTAAATCAAGATGTTATATGGTTGTAAATCCAATGCACTGGAGAAATCCAATATATTTCTATGTGGAAAAAGATTTACAATTTAACTGAAGCCAAATTCATACTAAGTTAATTTTAAAAAGCTGCCATTGACCTGTAGTGTGAGTAAAGGAGTAGGTCTTTGGCCCAACAAGTGATAAGATGGTAGTGAAATCCCTCTTCACTTTTACAATATTAACCAGTTAAGCATCATCCAGGTTTTCCTGTCGAGATATTGCTGGCAACTCCCACTGTATCAACTGCCATTAAAAAAAGTCTTTTTAACCATTTATTAAGGAGATGGAAAAAACAAAACACACAGTTTAAGCATTCAAAATGAAAATTACTAAGCCTTTTATTGTGGCAATATCTGTATTTCTTTTTCCTCTATAGAGTTATTTATAGGGAAAAGCCCCACTTGACAGTCTTAGATTGTATTCACTGCCCTTTCTGGAGGTAGCAAGAGGTTAGTTTAAATGGTCTTGCACTGCTGCTGCTTTTGGAAGACCAATGCTGTTTCCTCCTTTAAGACAAAAGCCATACATGGGGAGAGAAAAGAATAACAAATATAAAATACACATATTATATATATATATATTATATATATATATTCCTCCTTAAAGGAGGAAACATACATATACATACACACACACACACACACACACATATATATTTTATATTTGCTATTCTTTTCTCTCCCCATGTATGCCTTTTGTCTTAAATATATATATAGGTGGTCTCCGGTGCTGATGTTCACTTGCAACCTTGCTGATGGAGAAATACAGAGCTAGCACATGGTCTTATTAGCCACTCTGAGACCTACAAAACTCATAGCAGCTTTGGGCTGTTTAAGACATTGCTTTTAGCTGGCCTATCCAGCCACAGGTTCACAGAAGTGTTGAGAAAGCTGGCCAAGACTGCACCTAAGCCCAACTCTCAGAAAACAGAAGGTAGAGATAGACAGAAAACAGGAGAAATAAGGTGGAGAAGGACAGTGACAGAGGAAGGGAATGACGACAGGAACCCAAGGTTCACACTCCAGATTCACACCAGCTTTAGCACAGAGTGCTGAAAATAGCTTATCATCTGATTCCATCTTTCTGGCCCAATCTGGTCAGAATCAGGATGATGAAGGCCTAACAATGCCATGGTGGATCTCAGGGTCCCATTTGTCATTCAATGTTAAAAATGGTTTGCTTTAATCCATGGCTCCCACAGCTTCCATTTAGTGACCCCAGATAAACAAGGCCAAAGAAGACATGTTAACCTCATTCCATCAAAACATTTTGGTGATTCACCCATAAACATTTCCTCCCATTTCTATCATTTTTAGCTCATTATGCCAACCCATGATTTTACTCGCAGCCTTGAAGACCCCTTATCACAGTCCAGTTTGTAACAGGCTATTTGTCTCCAATTTGTACTGACTTTCATAAACAATTTTCTCTAATAGTCTGTGTTAGGATTTTGATTATCTTGGGCAATTTAGAATACATCTCTCTGAACAGGCTAGAAGGTTAATACATTAATATGCGCAGTCAAAATAGCATAACTGCAAATCATATTTCACTAGTGTATTTTGTCCCTGTTTTCATAATACTTTTCATCTGATATGTACAAATTACTCAACTGATTAGAAGTATAATATAATTTAAATGTTAGGAGAAAGTATTACAAAGAGGTAAGAGCAAGAAAGAAGAGACTAGACTATATATTTAGGGCCAATGCTCTTAAGGGCTTATTCAGGGAGCTGATTGCCAGCTTACTGGTTGAAGGCAGCATAAACATGCTAGTAGGTCTGGGAAGAATTTTACAAAAGGAAAATTTCAGTTGTTAGTTGGCATAGCAGAATGAAAGGATCAGCATCAGAGAGGAAGGAAAAAATGACAGAACAGAACAGCTGGGAGTGTAGATTGTATCACGGAAGTATAGAGCAGGGGCACCACCATCAAAAGCTCTAGATGGCAGGAGAGTTTTCAGCAGAAATCACAATTGTTGGTTATCCACTATCTCTTGGGTATTTTGTGTTATGCAGTCAGCAAGTTTTACTTTTGTAATTGTGGTTTAATGAAAAGGAAAATTATATAAGAGACTGTATTTTGTGTTAATAGTTACCACGTCTTCAGATAGCCCTTGCTGTAAAACATAGCACTTCAGAACACTGCCAAGGCTGGTTTCAATCTATCCTTTTATCTATCTATCAATACATCTATCCTTTTATTCCTTAGGACTAGTCTACACTTCAAATTTTACTGTTATAACTAAGACAGTAATGGGTGCGATTTTTTTTAAACCAACAAAAATATGCTAGTATAAGGTGCTTTATACCAGTGTATTCTATTTCGCTTCACTGAACTGGAATAAACTATACTGATATAAGCACTTTTATACTGATATAACTGCATCTACACTAGGGATTTTGACACTTTAACTATGTCGGTGTAGGTAAAGCAGTGAAAGGTTTAAGTATACACAACATATTAAATAAGAGCTTTTGGTTGGCCAGAGAAGGCTGTATGTACACATTGGACCCGATTCTGCTCTCAATAATGTCAATGGGAGCTTTTCCTCTGATTTCAAAGGGAGATGGATTAAGCCCCAATTCACACTGATATTATGGTATAACAAATAGTTATTCACACTTCCAAACATTATATAGCTTACGTTATCATAATCACTTTGAGAGTATCCAAAAGTAGGGAATTCTTCAATATCTTCCTGAGATATATATTCCATCTCTTCCTTTGCAATATTTTCAAAAACTTGACGATAGACTGCAAAGAACCCCTGAAATATACACCATTGTTACTGAGGAATTAATTGTATGCCCATGCAACTAAAGAATTAAGATGATCAACTTCAGAGAAAGATCACTATATTAATTCTATAGTAAGTTTTAAATCATAATAAAAAGACTTTGTATACCAAATTAAGGGATTATACCAGGCACTAGGAGCCCTGCCCATTTTTTCAAAAAAACAACAACATTGTGACCCAGGAACCTCTTGGTGCCAAGTGGCAGAGAGCATGGAGTGGGAAGGGGAAAGAGTATACACAGAGTTTTTCAGGGATCCCCTGAGTCGGATGTATGCATATTAAATTTATCAGAGGGTGGCATGAGAGGTCTCTGCCAAGAGCCCACCGGTTATCATAATCATTGCAAAATGTATACATGGATAATTTTTGAAGAATTATGTATCTGTATTGAAAATGATGTTCTAAAGGTACACGAATTAAGGTAGGGGAATAGATGGCGATAAACTTGCTCATATCAGGTAGGAGACAAGAGAAACTTATCTCTCTCTAGCTGGTCATGTCCATATTGTACACTTCACAATGGAGGCCCATCTACAAAATGAGCTGAATGCTAATCAGAAGATTGTGAAATCAATAAGAGAGAGACAGAAAAAACAACCAGAAGGGGGCATCCTATTACTAGTAAAGACCATAGATTGTGGATCTTTTTTCCACTGAAGAGACAATATGACAGCATGACTGTTTATAAATGGAAGATCACGGCCAAACCTGGCTGTATTACGCTAGAAGGATTTTGGATGACCTTTTGCATTATACAACATGATATTTATCTAGTTATTAAGTCTAGGCTTTAGAACACATTTTATGTTTTTATTTTATGTCACCATTTGTTTCCAGTACTTCTACTTGCTATCATTAAAATTTTTATACTGTGTTAAATAAACTGTTGTTTGTTTTCCTTACATAAATAAAT
The DNA here is from genome assembly GCA_032164245.1 of Sternotherus odoratus. NCBI lineage: Eukaryota > Metazoa > Chordata > Testudines > Kinosternidae > Sternotherus > Sternotherus odoratus. The sequence continues at coordinate 87,026,002 of JAVMKO010000007.1, forward strand.
GCTGTGTGTGAAGTGGAGCAGTCATCTGAGATGTAACTGATACACTAGGGCATACGGCTTCTTTGGGAGCAGATCTGTGACTACTCTGAGTGCCTAGCAGAGCAGGGGCTAGACAGTCCAGGGAGATACTCAGAGGGCTTGGGGTTAGTGTGTGTGTGTATGTCCACACACACCTGGAGGGAAATGCCTATGTTGCCCATGGCCAGTAGCGTCAGGGAGCTGATCCGGACAATAGCAGGCACAGATAAGGCTTCTTCATGCTAAGGGCAAATGGTTGCAAGACCTGGGTTCCCCTAGGACAGGGGTCGGCAACCCGCGGCTCCGGAGCCGCATGCGGCTCTTTGATCCCTCCGATGCGGCTCCCTGTGTGTGCTAATTTTAACCGGCCCGCAGACTGTTCTCTATGCGGCCCGCCAGCACTGTCCAACCAGTGCGCGGAGCCGCAGCCGAAAGAGAGGGGCGGGGTCAATAAGAGGCGAGCGGCGGGGGGGGGAGAAGAACGGAGGCGGAGCCGGGGCCGGGGCACGAGGAGAGGCGGAGCCGGCGGAGAAGTGCGAGTCGGGCCGGGGCCAGGGCCGGGGCAGGAGGCGAAGCGCGGCGGAGCCGGCGGATAAGAGCGAGCCGGGGCCGGGGCCGGGGCCGGGGCACAAGGCAAGGCAAGGCAAGCTGGGGGAGGGGGGGGGAGGAAGAAGAGCGAGAGCACGGCTGGAGGGGAGGGGGAGGGAAGAAGAGCGAGAGCACAGCCGGAGCGGGGGGGAGGAAGGGGGGGGAGGAAGGGGGGGAAGAAGAAGAGCGAGAGCACGGCCGGAGCGGGGGGGAGGAAGGGGGGGAAGAAGAAGAGCGAGAGCACGGCCGGAGGGGGGGGGAGGGAGGGAAGAAGAGCGAGAGCACGGCCGGAGGGGGGGGGAGGGAGGGAAGAAGAGCAAGAGCACGGCCGGAGGGGGGGGGAGGGAGGGAAGAAGAGCGAGAGCACGGCTGGAGGGGAGGGGGAGGGAAGAAGAGCGAGAGCACGGCCGGAGGGGGGGGGAGGGAGGGAAGAAGAGCGAGAGCACGGCTGGAGGGGAGGGGGAGGGAAGAAGAGGGTGGGGGAGGGAAGAAGGGGGAGGGAAGAAGAGAGTGTTATTTCATTTTAAATGTCAAAAGGGTTTTGTGGCTCCCAGTGTTTTCTTTACTGTGGGAAACGGGTCCAAATGGCTCTTTGAGCGGTAAAGGTTGCAGACCCCTGCCCTAGGAAGTATCACAGCCACAGTCCTTAAACAATATGATACTTAAAAAATATCCCTCCCACCTCTACATCACAAACACTACATCTCTCTATTAAAAACCATTCCACCCAGACATCTGAACTCAACCCTTACCAAAAGCCTAAACAAATACCTAAGCTTCGTAGCGTGTCTTGAATGTCAGCAAATTCAGTCTGTGGTGGACTAAGGCAGGAGAGAATTCCAAAGACAAGAAAAGCCTATCAGCAGCTCCATTATTATAAGTTAAGGGTGTTCCAGCTCACTGAAGCTATGGCAGTATCACAGGGAGATGGGCAATCTCTCAGGCAGGCAGGTTCCAAACCATTTGGGCCATTTTAGATCAACATCAAAATCAGCTTAAACTCCACTTGAAAGTTAAATGGCAGCAAGTGCATACCCCAGAGCACTGGCATAATGCTGCTTTTTATATCCTAAACCATTCCAACTTATGAAACATTTCATCATAATAGGATTGCATAGTGAAAACGAAGTGGCTGGGGATGTATTACATGTAAAGTGTTGCTATACAATTGTAAGACAGTATTGATTAAAACTTACTAAATATCCAATGTAGGGTTTCCTCCCCCACCCCCTTTTTTAAAGTTTACCATAAACATTTTTCTCCTTGTGTTCAGTAATTTTAAGAACGGTGAATCAATGCACCAACTTAATTCCATCACTTCTTTTTTTAAATTAAGTTTTAACTTGACTCAGTAGAGAGTCAATTCATTACCTCTTCATCATCACCATATCCAGAGTAACAGTTAACAGTGAAGTAGCGCAGCAGATCCAAACTATCATCCTGATACTCTCCATCAACCCCTCCTTTCAGCAAAGCTTCCCTGTGGTTATCATACCTAGCAGAAAACAGCATCAAGAACACATAAAACTTAAGACAATCACTGAGGTGAAAACCCAAGGTAATGTGGGACCTTCCAGTTGTTCATGGAATACCTATTACTACAATCTTTTGGGAGAAAGTTATCTAACATGTTTGCGTAACATGTTTATTGGGGATTTCAAAAATGTGAATTACAGATTCTACAGATCTCTAAAAACATTCTCCAGGCCCTCCCCACTTTTATGCTGGTGTTATCTACCATTTGTTCTCTTAGTATGTGAAAAAGTGAAAATAATGCTTCCTGAGAAAGTAGCTAAACATATGAAGCAAGCAGCTCACTGTTCTCCAAGGAGGAAAAAAACCATGCATGCAACTATAAACATTCATCCTTAAGAGAAAATCAGAAGCAAAAACTACTTAAAACACAACAAAAGCAATCAAGGAACATAATTTTTAAAGGGTGATTTCAAGGGTTCTTTGTTACAATAATATGACTAATGTGTTCTCTATCTGTAATCCTGGGACCTAACAGATATATACATCCTTATTAGTGGGAGGAACCTCTTCAGTAGCTGTTACCCTCTAAAATCTCAGTGCAGCCTACTAATGTACGGAAATCAGAAATGATTCCTGCCTAAGACAGGAAGTCAGAATCAGGCCCTTTACTAGATTGTCTTTTCTGCTCCACTGGCAGACAAATATTACTTACCATGCTCTTTCTTGAGGATCACTCAGTACATCATATGCTGCTTGGATTAATTTGAATTGTTCTGCTGCTCCATCAGCATTTTCTAGATTTTTGTCTGCAATAGAAATTATTACAATTTAAACAATAAAGATCATAGCAACAGCAGGGCCTCAAGTCAAAGTAATTATTCAGGAAATCAGACATATGAAGAAAAAAAGTCAATTCAGAAGGGCAACTCAAGGCCCTTATTGGATGTATTGGGTACACCTCAACTGACTAAAATACGACTGCTGATCCAGCTTCATCTTTCATTAATGTTTCTCCTTCCACCATCACCCTGCCAAATTAACAGCCATATTAAGAACAAGTGTTGAAAATTAATATTTATTTTAAGTATAAATTAAAGTGATGCTGCATGTAAAGAAACAGTTAAAGGAACAATGTAAATTTCAATAAGAATTCCTAAATAGTTTCAGATTTAATTTTTTTATTAAAGTTATGTTTAAAATCAAAACATGCACAAGTTAAGAAGGAAGGTACTGCACATCTGGAGTCAGGCTTGGGTTATGAGGGATTACAAGTGTTGGTTACAAGGTTCACATAACTAGCATAGATCCAGATTGGAGTGTGGGAGATTATAAAGCATCAGTGGATAAGTGGGTTCAGGTACCGCACCCAGGGAATGTATTAAGCGTCTAAATCATTAGTGGTGTAGAGAATAAATACATGGGTGGGGTGGAGTCCCTGGGTTCATCAGGGAAGGAAAAAATTTTTTCCCCGGGTTGGCGGTCTCAATTACTTGATCTGGTACTGTCAGTGGGCCGTGATGTGTTCTATGTAGATGTCTCTGGACCACCTGATGCTGTCGGACACCATGCACCATTTCATGAGTCAGCTGTAGCATGGACTGACTCTGCACGCTCTCAGTACTGGCTGGTTGTGGGGGTCCCACACACCAAAGGTTCACACGATCACAGAATGGATTTGGACCTCGCAGCCCTGGTCTCTCAGGGTGTCAGCCATCGGGGTGTACTTCAATGTCTTTTGTACTCAGGCCTCAGGGAAGGCCGGTGACCTGTTTTCAAATGGCACCATGATGTCTACCATGAGGACCTTCTTCTTTTCTGCATCCATCACAACGATGTTGGGTCACAGTCAGCTTCTGTCCCGGGGATGGCAGAGTCTATGGTGATCTTCCACAGGGACGGCGGGATGACTTTCACAAGCTGGCTTTGGATGGCATTGTGGCCGTGATGCCAGGCTCCGGAGTGGTACTTGCATCCACACAGGACATGGGGCAGGGTCTTGTTGGCGTAGCTGCATTTCCTGTGGCACTTGTCCCGGTTGCTGCGGTGGACGGCTCCGTTGTGGGGAACACAGTTGAGTCAGGCCCGGTAGACGAACGGCCAATTGGCAAACCTGGTGAAGCTGCCCCCGGAAAAAGTTGTTGCTGGCATCCCACTTGTTGGACACCTCAAATACTTTGCCCTGGTCCAGCTTCCACTTGAGGTTCTCGGCACAGTGGCAGTGGATGGCATCTTTCAGGGTCCTTTCCAGCATCGTTCTGGCAGTCAGGGTGACGATGGTATGGTCCGGGGTCTTTATGTGCTGCACCAGTATTCCCAGCTCCCAGCGCTCCTCGTACCACTTCTAGCAGGAGCCGATTCTCTTTTCTAGGCATTGTGGGCGCACTACACCCGTCTCTGAGTCCTCTTGCAACTTTTGTTGTTTTAGAATAAAGTTTTCCTATTAAAAAGAAAGTGGACTCTTCCCTGTTTCAGGTTGACATGACCATGGAACAAGGGAAACTGAATATACATAAGGTGACACTGAGCACACAAAGCAAACAGGAAAAATACAAAAGACACTTTGAAAAGTCATCTTATGTGCTGTCTGGAAGGAATTGTGCCACAGGTCAGACTGGCAATGACTTTGGGGAGTTTTTCCCTTCTGCTGCAGCATGGGACAGTTGCCAATGTCATCTAGCTGTATCTCACTTAATCAATTCCCTGGCATTGTGGAGGCCTTGGACACTGGCACACCTCGGTCCCTCTTATTCACGGCCTGTGGCACATAATGGTTTAGTCTCTTGGGGGCTATTTTACTTCGGTTTAATTTCAGTTGCTGGGGTTGGTGTGCGGTGGTGGCCTGTGATATACAGGAGATCAGACTAGATCTGGGGTCCCTTCCAGCCTGATCTTCTGTGATGTCACTTGTACACCTGCTGCGTACCGAGCTAGGGAGACTTTCAGAGTGAGACTAAAGTGGAGATGAAGGGGAAGGGCCGGGGAAGTCCGTGTCCTCCTGCCCCGCACGCTGCCTGCTGCTCTTCCAAGAGGACGGGGCAGCGGGAAACGAGGCTGGCAGGTGAGCCAGGAGAAATACCCGGGAGGTGGCATCACACCGCCGGGCACCCGCCCCGCCCCCACATACCGGAGCGATGCCTCAATGGGGCGGGGGTGGGGGAGTCTCACCAGCCCGGCCAGGCGAGGAGAGCCCCGGGCTCGGCCAGTGGGACACGGGAGCCGGGCTGGGGAGCAGGGTCTGGCCCTGCAGAGCCCCTCGCGGCTTCGCCCGCCCCCCACCTGCCCTTGTCATGAGCCCGCCTGGCTGACGGGGCGCGCAGGGCCCTCTCCGAGCGGGGGCTGCTGGCGCAGCTGTATCCTCCACCCCGCCGCCAAGGTGCGGTCCGGCTCGGGACAGCCCCCGCAGGGACGCCGGGCCCGGCGCGGGGAAAGGGGCGGCCCAGCAGGGAGGAGCGGGCCACGGGCGGCGCGGGGCCCCGAGCCCGGCGTACCTGGGTGCCAGCGCAGCGCCAGTCTCCGGTACGCCCGCTTCAGCTCCTCGTCCGAGGCGTCGCGCGCCACCCCCAGCACCTCGTAGTGACACTTCATCGCGGCGCGCGGAACCCGAGGAGCCGGCTCGGCTCCGCGCGAGGGGGACGCCAGCCGGCCTCGCCGCCGGCAGCGCACAGGGAGGGGCCGGAAGGAGCGCACAGGCCATAAAGAGACTAGGCCACCGCCCCCCGCCGGCCGGGGGGAGGGCAGGGGCAGGAGAGAGCAGCCCTGGGGGCAGGGCCAGATGAGCGAGGGGCGGAGCCACGGGAGATCCTGTAAGCGGGGCGGGGCGGGGCGGGGCGTATTGTTAGTGGCGGTTGGGAGTCCGTTGGTGGGATCGAATGTTAGGCGGGCGAAGGTTCGGGGGGGGGGGGGGTGGGGGGGGGATGTGGAATGTTGGGGATGAGAAAGTTCCCTGGCAGTTGGCTAATAGAGATTGAACACTGGCGTAGAGTGGCGAGATGTTCTGATTTGATAAAGACAGTCCCCATACTTGGGGCTTTGTCACGTTCATACCTTTTGTTTTTAATCCTTTACTAAAAATCCAGCAGGAAGATGGGTGGGAGTAAAAGGCAAACAGCCTTTTACTATAAATATAAGAGAAGGTCCTAAGATGTAGGCTAGCCCCCCACTTCTCATTAACTTCTGCTAGGGACTGGGTGTTTCCTAATTGCCTGTATGGTTTATTGACACCTTCTTTGGGGGTAGCTGATACTAGCCTGCCATAGTTAAAGATACTGGACAGAGGCTCTGTAGCTTTTTATTATTATTTTAATGGAGTCAGAAAACGTTATTACAGTAAACCCTCGATTTTGCGGACTTCGGATTTAACGGACAACATTTCCGGCCCATATGTCATATGTGAAAATTAACACCCTGTTAATTTTAAAATGCTTTAAACCAAGATTTGCTTATAGTTAAATTGACAGGTTATTTTTTGTTATTAATTCACTGTTACAGTAGACTCTCGATTATCCGGGCGCGGGTTAACCGGGCTGCGGATTAACCAGGATGTCTAAACAGTTCGGTAGGGGAAGCCCCAAAGCGGCAGCGGGCTCAGCCTTAGCCTGCCACTGCTTTGGGGCTTCTCCCACTTGCCCCTTACGAGCTGGGGTCTCAGCCTGCTTCCAGCCTGGGTGTAGGAAACCCAGGCTGGCAGCGGGCTGAGACCCCGGCTGGCAGGAGCCTGGGGGGAAAGCCCAAAGTGGCAGCAGGCTGAGTGCTGAGCCCACCGCCGCTTTGGGCTCTCTCCCCAGGCTCTTGCCACCTGCCCCACTCAGCTCCTGCTGACAGCCTGGGTGCAGGGAACCCAGGCTGACAGCGGGAGCAGACTGGGGCAGGAGGCAGGACCCCAGCTGGCAAGGGGCCAGCGGGGGGAAACCCCAAAGTGGTGGCGGGCTGAGCGCTCAGCCTGCCGCTGCTTTGGGGTTTCCCCCGCTGGCCCCTTGCCAGCTGGGGTCTCAACCTGCAGCCAGTCTGGGTGTAGGAAGCCCAGGCTAGCAGCGGGAGCTGAGACCCCAGCTAGCAGGAGCCTGCGGGGAAACTCTAAAGCAGCAGCGGGCTGAGAGCTCAGCCGCTGCCGCTTCTCAGCTCTCTGCCGCTTTAGACTCCCCCCACACCCCCCGCGCAGGCTTCTGTCAGCGGTCTCAGCTCCCGCTGCCAGCCTGGGCTTCCTACACCCAGGCTGGCAGCGGGAGCTGACTGGAGCCGGCAGCAGGACCCCGGCTGGCAGGAGCCTGGGGGGAAACCCCAAAATGGCGGCTGGCTGAGCGCTCAGCCGGCTGCCGCTTTAGAGTTTCCCCCCAGGCTCCTGCTAGCCGGGGTCTGAGCTCCCGCTGCCAGCCTGGGTTTCCTACACCCAGGCTGGCAGCGGGAGCTGACTGGGGCAGGTGGCAGGAGCCTGGGGATAGAGCCCAAAGAGCTGACGGGCTGAGCACTCAACCTGCTGCTGCTTTGGGATTTCCCCCCAGGCTCCTGCCAGCCAGGGTCTCAGCCCACTGCCAGCCTGGGCTTCCTACACCCAGGCTAGCAGGGGAGCTGACTGGGGCAGGTGGTGTGACCACCCCCCCCACACACACCCGCAGGGCGGCTGGAGAAACACCCACCACCCCCAGTAGACATGTGATTATCCGGGATTTTATTAACCGGGATTAAGGTTTTCCCGATCATCCCGGATAATCGCGAGTCTACTGTATAGAAAACTTTTCTGTGAAATTAAACTTTTCATACATACTTAATTTTAATTACACAAATGTGTCTACATAAGTAAAAACAGGTAAACTAACTAATTTGTCAATTTTTTAACATATGCATTTGGAAAACCTACTTTATTATATAACGGACTTTCGGCTTTAACGGACACCCCCTCGCCCGAATTAGTCCGTTATATCGAGATTTTACTGTACCTCAATTGTCTGGCATATGGGAGAGAGCATAAATATATTTCTGTAATAATGAGGTTTTAAGAACACCTGCTGATCCAGTATTGGGAGACAAGTTCCCACCACACTTTTAGCATCCAGCCTTTTCCATGATACCCACACAGCCAGCTGAGCAGTAACTCAGTCTCCAGCAGGTCATTCATCTGTACAGTATCTGCTGTTTTGTTATCCTGATGTGATTCTATGGAAGGTAGAAGTATACATAAAATCAGCCTATCATGTTTGTATAACCTGATTTTAAAGAGAGCAGCTGTTTTGGTTACTCTTGAGCAGTGCAGTCACAGGCAATGGACAGACTAGAAAGGTATGATCCTCCATTCCAACATTCGTGACCCTGTCTACACTCTGTAAACTACTGACATTGACCTTTGCTGCATCTTAACCAAGCTGAATCATAGTGTGACCTAGTTTGTATAGAGAGAGCTAACCTACATCTGCAAGGACTCGGTTAATTTACTTTGCTTGTAACAAAGTTGAGCCATAACCAAGTTTAGCAATCATTACAAAACTCAATTTTGTAGTACAGACAAAGTCTAATTACAGCTAGGCATTCTCATCATAATACTCTCCAGGCATCACTGGATAGCAGCAGCCAACCAGATTGCAAATTTACTCATTTGCTTAAAGATACTATTAGCTCAAAGATGTGCCATGTCTTGGTTTTTGGTTGCTTAGCATCTCCAGACAATTATTCCACTAATAGAACAAGCCCATCCTGTACAACCCACAGTCCTATGACTGAATTAATTATTGCCTGAGATTATTTGCACTGGAGTAGCAGTCACTAACTAGTGAAAAGCAACCTCCATGTAATGGGACATATTATTCCTTTAAATGTGGAGGGGTTCACAAAACCCTGTTCCCAGGAGTTGGATTGAACAAAAGGTCAGGAAATGACTTGGTAGCAGAAGACAGGAAGTGCTGCTAAGGAATGAGTGGGTGTGACCAAATGCACCCTATAATCATACTGTATACCATATTATAATCTTTATACAAAGTATGCTCTGTGAGATATCATTTGAAAACTAGTAACTCACTAGTCAACAATATTATGGTGGAATCATATGTTATATGTAAAGTTGTGGACATAAGATAAAATTATGACTGACATGAGGCTCCCAGACAAGCCCGGAGAGTGGATAAACCTGTTTCTCAAAGACACAGGAAAGGCAGATGCCTCTAGTCAGGTATCATCAATATTGATGAGAAAATAACCTGTCAAGTGGACATAATTTGGTAAAGAAGGGGGGCAGGAACAGGCCGATCAACATTTTAGCAAACAGCATGGAGCCTCTTTCACCACCTCACAGTGGGAATTAACTATATCTAGCGATAATCCTCAGGAAAATGTATTTCAAACTTGACTGGACTATAAAAGTGATGGGCAAAAGACACCCCAAGGTATTGTCTCCCTATCCACATCTCTGTCTCATGTCATCAAATAAGACCAACAAACAAAACCCCATAAACAGCCATATGACTTTGGGAGGGAGCCTGAGCTGGAGTTTGGTCAGCCCTTTTTGAAATATGTGGTAAGAATTTTCATAGAATCATAGAATATTAGGGTTGGAAGGGACCTCTGGAGGTCATCTAGTCCAACCCCCTGCTCAAAGCAGGACCAATCCCCAACTAAATAATTCCAGCCAGGACTTTATCAAGCCTCACCTTAAAAACCTCTAAGGAAGGTGATTCCAAACAATCTAGGGGTATGTCTTCACTATAGGTCTAGGTCGATTTCCCTTAATTCGATTTTCTAAACTCGAGTTTAGAAAATCGAATCAGTGTGTCCCCACCAGGACAGCAGGTCGACAGTGGTCGACACTGTCTGTCCTTGAACTTTTGCAGGGGGTCGACATAGCCCGCATTGCACTGTGGGTAGGTAGCCCACAGTGCAATGCGTGCTGGACCCCCCCCCCCCGCCCAAGCAGCCCCACGGACCCCCCCCGCCCGAACAGCCCCCCCCTCGCCGTACCCACCCGCCCGAGGGGGGGTGGGGGAGCCAGCGCGCGGCTGCTTGGGCTATCGCTCAGCTGCCTGGTGAAATTGACCAGACAGCTGAGCCGATCCCTCAAGCAGCCCCGCGCGGGCTTCCCCCCCCCCAGCAGCCCCGCAGACCCCCCCCCCGCCAGAACAGCCCCCCCGCCCAAACAGCCCCCCGCTGGACCCCCCCCGCCCGAGGGGGGGGGGAGCCGGCGCGGGGCTATCCGCTTAGCTGCCTGGTGAAATTGACCAGACAGCTGAGCCGATCCCTCAAGCAGCCCCGCGCGGGCTTCCCCCCCCCCCCCCAGCAGCCCCGCGGACCCCCCCCGCCCGAACAGACCCCCAACAGCCCCCCCGCCCAAACAGCCCCCCGCTGGACCCCCCCCCGCCCGAGGGGGGGGGGAGCCGGCGCGGGGCTATCGGCTCAGCTGCCTGGTGAAATTGACCAGACAGCTGAGCCGATCCCTCAAGCAGCCCCGCGCGGGCTTCCCCCCCCCCCCTCAGCAGCCCCGCGGACCCCCCCCCGCCCGAACAGCCCCCCCAACAGCTCCCCCGCCCAAACAGCCCCCCGCTGGACCCCCCCCGAGGGGGGGGGGAGCCGGCGCGGGGCTATCGGCTCAGCTGCCTGGTGAAATTGACCAGACAGCTGAGCCGATCCCTCAAGCAGCCCCGCGCGGGCTTCCCCCCCCCCTCAGCAGCCCCGCGGACCCCCCCGCCCGAACAGCCCCCCCCCGAACAGCTCCCCCCTCGCGGGGCTGCTCGGAGGTCGGAGGCTTAACTTCTGATGCCTCTTCACTAGCCCACAGTCGAGCTTGTAATGTCGAATTTAGCCTTCTCTAGTTAGGCAGGAGTTCCGAAATCGATCTTGAGGGCCCTTTAAATCGACTTTAAGGGCATGTATGTGAAGACAGGTACACCTTTAATTCGACCTAACGTCGTTAAGGTCGAATTAAAGTGGTAGTGAAGACATGCCCTAGGACTGAACAAAGACCTACAATGGCTTGCTAATTACAAAAATAGCTTCTCCTCTCCCCATGTTCACCCCCCCACCCCCCATTCAACTGCTAGAAGAATAACCCACTCTCCCTGATTGGAGATAAGCTGGTTCAGCCTAATTGGACTAACCTTGTTACCTCCCACCTGGTTCTTGCCTACTTTTCTATACCTGCCTCTGGACACTTCCACTGCTTGCATCCGACGAAGTGGGTATTAGCCCACGAAAGCTTATGCTTCAAAACTTTATAGTTAGTCTTTAAGGTGCCACAGGACTTTGTTACCTCTGCTATTCCAGACTAACACGGCTACCTCTCTGATTCTTGACACCTCCCTAGGTAACCCATTCCAATGCTTGACCACCCTCCTAGTGAAAACGTTTTTCCTAATATCCAATCTAAACTTTCCCAACTGCAACTTGAGACCATTACTCCTTGTTCGGTCATCTGCTACCACTGAGAACAGTCAAGATCCATCCTCTTTAGAACCCCCCTTCAGGTAGTTGAAAGCAGCTATCAAATCTCCTCTCTTCTGTAGACTAAAACAATCCCAGTTCTCTCAGCCTCTCCTCATAAGTCTTGCGCTCCAGGTCCCTACTCATTTTTGTTGCCCTTCTCTGGACTCTCCAATTTTTCCACATCCTTCTTGTAGTGTGGACCCCAAAATTGGACACAGTACTCCAGATGAGGCCTCACCAATGTCAAATAGAGGGGAACAATCACATCCCTCGATCTGCTGGCAATGCCCCTACTTATACAGCCCAAAATGCCATTAGCCTTCTTGGCAACAAGGGCACACTTGACTCATATCCAGCTTCCCATCCACTGTAATCCCTAGGTCCTTTTCTGCAGAACTGCTGCCTAGCCCTTCGGTCCCTAGTCTGTAGCAGTGCATGGGATTCTTCTGTCCTAAGTGCAGGACTTCTAGCTTGAACCAAGTCTAGCTTGTTAAGTTTTAGCACCTGAAATAGTTTTATCTTTATTTCTTTTGTAACTGTTTCAGACTTTAATGCCTTATAACATCTATATTCCCTTAAATTCTCTCTGTCGTTCAATAAACTTGTTTTATTCTTTAATCAAAACTAATCTGGTGTTGCATTCAAACTGAATTGTTTGGGTAATTCCATTTAAAGTAGCAAACTGTTGGATATTGTTCCTTACAGAGGAAATGGGCCTAAAATATCTGATCCATCCAAAAAAGGACTGGACAGTGCAGAACACCACATACTGGAGGAAAATCTTGGACTGGGAGAGTGTTGGGGTCACCCTGTAAGTGGTGACTAAGGCTGACGGAAGCCAGTGCTGGCAGATTGCAGGGTGTAACCTGCATGCTGTTTGAGTGACCCAGATTGGGAGCTACAGCAGCAAAGCACGGTGAGGCACCTCAGGTTTCAGGGCAGATGGTGACACAACCCCTCATTGGACTGCACCCTGGAATGTGACAGTTAGCTAGGGAGAAAACCCAAGACAGTGTTCCTTCAGGGGTGAAGAATCAAGAGCTCTATAGTGTAGGGTGGGGAAAGGCTCCCTTCTCTTCCAGCCACTCAGGAGGAGCTTTCTGTGGGAGGGTGGTATATAGACTGCATTCTCCCTCAGAAGTTCTAAAAGTTAAAAGGTGGATGCAGAAGTTGAATGGAAAAGTTAAGTGACATTAAAACTTTTAGTCATGGACAATTAGTTATGGATGAAAAGTTGCATGTCCAAATGTGGACTTAGATTTCCTTTATAAACGTAAGGGTAAAAAAGAGACAGTAGCTATTAAAAATGAAGTGCACCAGTATACAGATGAAAAGGTGAGTTGATTTTGAATCCATCTGCAGATGGGTCCACCAAAAAACCCAAAACCACTCATGAAGAGTGGAATTAGTGCATTTAAAAGAATATGCAATTTTGTAGCTATCATGACAGCCAAACTAGTAGACAGTATGCTACACTAACTGAGATCTGGCAGGTAAGTCCAGCAGCCATGGTCATTTTTCATATTCGATCTCACGTCTAATAGTGATTTAAAAAAAAAAAAAAAGAGTGTGTCTTAGTATGTCTAGTGATTTAATCAACAAAACTGTATTTCTAATAGTACAGATAGATACATATAGCATTAGCTTGGATCCCAGCACATACTGAGAACAGGGAATGAAATGGCAGACAAAGCAGCTAAAAACCTGTAAGAAGTGGAAACTGACAAAACTACCCTTGAGTAAACAGAAATTCAGAAGTCCCGCACAGAAAAATTTAAAAAGAGGAATGGCAAAAAATTTGGACTAATGAAAATGTTTTTAATTGTGTCCTCAAGTTGAGGATAATGACATACTGAAGGGCCTGGATAGGGAAAACAAAGAACCAGGGCTAAATATAAACTTTTGTATTATGGACTTTATTTAGGGAACTCTAATGTTTGAGCCATTTGTTACCATACTCTGAGGAAAATTTGAATCTTAATAAACCAACTCTGGATGCAGGTGCTGTTTAAACACAAGAGGCTGTGAAGTGCTTAAGGGGCCTGCATCAGGTGAAGTGTGCCTGCAAAGCAATCTCTGGCCACAAGGGGGTGATCAGTAAGCAGCCTCCTGAAAACAGAAAAACTAAGTCTTGCCACTAAGCTGCACCGAAAAAACCAAAATTACTGTACCATACAAGACTAATTTTAAGCTGGAAAACATTTTTGGTCAGACTTGCTTATTCCCCTCTTGCTGCCGTCCCGCAACCCCTTCCCCCTGAAACCTCCATATTTCTCTAAGAACCTTGTAAGGCATTAATGAATATGTATCTATTCTTTGGAAGACATGAACAGCAAAAATACCAACATATTTTATTTAAAAAACAGTCTGAGATAAGATGAATCCTACAGCAGAAGAAATCTACATCTGACTTTTCATTTACTCAAAGTTGATGACAAACAGCTGCTGAATTTAAAAAATGAAATACAAGATCATATGCAAGATAGCTCTGAACTATAGCTAAAAACTTAAGTATGCAAGACTAACAGATGACTTTTTGAAGTCTGCTTAATTTTTTTCCACTTAACATTTTATACTCCCACCCTAGAAAGTTTTTTTTGCCTCTTCCTTTGTCGTTGAAATAATTTCTTTTTCTTTTTCAAACTGACTTTTAGCTCTGGTTTCACCAACTCTATTTCCAATGGCTTTTCCTCTGCTGGAGTTTCAAAGACAGCTTCTGTAGGATCTTCTGGAATAATTGTCTTTTCTTCTTTTTTCCTAAGTTTCTGCAGTTCTTTCACTTGCTGTTTTTCTCTGAATTTAGCAGCTACATCCAATCTTGTCATCCGCCGATGCTATCAAAACAAGAAAAGCAAATTAATGCAGTTACACTGAAAGGCAAAGGAGAGACCAAAAAGCTCATCTAACATGATATTGCAAAAAGTCTACATAAAACATTTTATAATAAGAGGTGGAGGAGACAGAAAATGCTCTCCACTTAGAAAGTGATCTTTTATAAAAGGATCACCCTTCAACTGGCAAATTCTTCAGCATACTGCCATCTTCTCAGCGAGAGATTAAACAACTCAGCATTATTAGTTTCATAAATCTGCTCAGTTCATATGCCAGTAATGATTTTACTATTATAAATGTATCAGGCGTGGTACCACTGCAAGCTGATCTCTTAGGAGCAGGGGGACACTCACACAGAACAGCTTGCACAATCAAGGCCTAAGAAATTTGTTAAATGGAAGCAAAACCAAAGACAAGACTATTACCATGTTTGGAGACTGGTAATGTGGATTCTCATATAGAGTTGGTCCTCCAAAGCTGCCCTGGAAAATCTTTATTAGATTTAAAACAAAACGAGGTCCAATTTCTACAAGAGCTGCATCTTCTTCTATGATCTGTAATAAAATAGCAAACCCCTTCATTTGAGATTCCTGTGCTGGACTTATATAAATACATTATTCTTTAAACATTTTACACAGATAGATTAAAACTAATTTATGTTAAGCATGTGAAAAGGTAGTTTTAGTCCATATAAAATATACAAAAAAGTGATTTCAAAATAAGTGGAGTGGATGTCAGCATCTTAGTAATAGTTAAAGGTTACCTTTCAATTTACTACGTTCCATAGATTTCATAGGAAATCACATACATGTAGTCCAATTTTTAAAAAGTCAAGGGAAACAACTAACCTGATAGTTCCGAAACCAGATCCTGTTGTCTGTGATGGAGAACGTGAATACATGATCTACAAAAGGTTGGCTTTTGGGGTGATAGTGTGGTGTACTGAAAATCTATAACAAAGGCAAAAACAATTTCTCATCTAAAATGATCAAGAGTCCAAAATACAAAGTTTAATTACCTTTGCATTCATCTTGTTTTACTATTTAACATCCTGATCCTACAGAGACTTATGTATATGTGAGTTGTCCCATTGAGTCAAGCACATGTGTAAGGCTTTGCAGGATTAGAGTCTAAGTACCAAGACACAAACAAGCAACTTCCAATACGTTTTAAGCCTGAAAAATTAGCACAAAGATTGTTTTGAGGTTTCTTGTATCTTACAAACTAAGCTGGCACATACTGACCTGAATAAACAACTCTTTTAACAGAGCATAGTGTGGCTCTTTATCAAACACCTAGAAGAGAAAAATAAAATTTTATGAACACACACAAGGCAACAGTAGCATAGAGAAAAAGAAAATTAGATATACTGTAGGTCAAGCAATCTGAAGTCCTGTACTTGCCGGATCAAAGGAGAGAAGAGGTCGTGAGCCTCTCAGGCAGTTTCCAGTCATCTTCAGCTCTGCCAGGGTATGAACTACAATGATTTTGAACAGTTTTAGTTTTTAAACAGTTTTCTAAGAAAAAAAAATAAAAATAAAAGCAGTAGAAGTTATTTAATCTGAAAGTTCGACTTACTATTCTGTACTAAAAATTTGGCTGACGGTCCTTGAGGTGAATTTGAAAGCCTGAAACAAAGACATCCATTAGTAACGGCAAGAAAAATGCTTTAGAATTCTATAACAAATTTCAACCAGACTTTTTACTGTAGTAGTTTTAAAACTGGCTTTTTTTGTGTATAAATGGTAGTTCATTTTAGATACTTTAGTTTAAAATGGCTTAAGGTATAATTATCAGACCTCAAATGACGAGGCTTCATAGAAAACAGTGTTTAATTTACACCTACTTTGCTGCTTATAAAAATTTTAAAATAGTATTTTTGTAAATAAAGCCAGTCTCATTTACTCTTGCCTCTACTGCCAAAACCTGAAGTATTCTATGGGAAGTTTGGCTTAAATTTCTGCAGGGAAGGCTGGAAATGCGCCTTCAGGTATATTCAAATATAAATTTATTTTTTAAAAAATCAGTACACTTAAACCCTGCAAGGAATAGTGGAACATTTCTCTTCTAGTAAGAATCAGCCAGCAGAGGGAAAGCAAGTGCACGCTGTCATATGAGCAAGTTTAACTGTACTTTTAAAAAATGTCACTCTTGAAATGTATTGATCGCTAAAGGTGTAAATCTTCAAACTGTAGGTTGTTTTAAATAGCGTTCTAGTCATAATACAAGCAACTATGATTACAGAGGGAGATTTAATAAAGCAGAAGGTATTTTCTCACCACATGTAGAGATCCTGTTTCTTTTTGGCTTCAAAAAATATGCTCTTATTGCAGTTTTTAATTTCACAAATCTATATAAAAAGAAGGCATATGGCAAATTAGCTATTAACAAAGCTCCATGGAACTTTTCACAAACCTTCCACATCTGTCCCAAGTATTTCTGTCCTGAAGTGAAAATATGCAAAGGTTTTGCATTAATAATTAATACCTGATGCCTGCAGAAAAATCAATTTTCACTAATAGCCACACTGAAAGACTTAAATTATTTTTATTCCCAGAAAACTACCTGCACTCCAGTGGATAGAGTATTAGACTGTCAGGGCACCTAGAATCTAGTTTCAGCTCCATCACTGGCTTTCTTCTGGCAGATCTTTTGACCTATTTGTGCCTCAGGTTTCCCAAAGTAAAATGGGGAAAAACACCCTGTTTTGTAAAGCACTTTTCATTGGTAGATTGCCAAGTGATGGAACAAAATGCTTCCATTCTAAATAGGTTCTTGTTCTTGAAATTAAGTCTCTCTATCAATAGTCAATTTCCTATTGCAAAATTCCTCATTTTTTTAAAAAAAAGTTCATGAACAGCAATCATTTTCCTCCATGAAGTTATTTAATTCTTTCCAGCAGCAGCAGCACCCCAACATAGGTAGAGGACTTAAGACTCCAGGCTTGCCAGCCTACCTTTTTCTCCGTTCCCTCAACTAGAAAGGGTACCAGGGGACTAAAGCACAAAAGCAGCAACAGCAGTTCTTTCATAGGGGTAATGCTTCAAAGGCACTAGCTCCCAGAAGTCTTTACTCCATCACAAAAGCCACAGACCCCTGCAGTCTCTATCGCCTTCACCCTCTATCATCAACTCTATCATCTTTTCTGCTGGAAGTCTAAACTGCTTTGATTCCTCTTTGGTTCATATCCACTAATCGATCCACCCAAATTGGCACTTAGTTCAATTCACTAGCTATGCTACATGTACCTGTACTCCTTATCACCTCCTTCAGCCTTGCACAAAAAAGCACATCCCTATCACCAATTAAATATTTTAATGTTCTTGACAAAAACCAATCATAACATATTTAACCTTTGTAACCATGTCCTCCTTCCATCAGCCCTTTTCTTGTTTGTTTTCACCCTGTATGCTTTTTATTCAAAGTCTTTGCAGCCATGATGTATTTAGACCAAGGATGGGCAAACTACGGCCCGCGGGCTCTTCCCACTCGGTACATGAGCTCCCGGCTGAAGAGGCTGCTCTTGATCTCTTCTCTGCTCCCTCCCCTACCAAAGCCTCAGCACGCCACATGAGCAGCACTCTGGGGGGCGGAGCTGCCCGCTCTGGCGGATCAGCACGGCAGAGTGTCTAGCTGTGTGGTAAGGGGGCTGGGCAGCTGGATAAGGGGCAGAGAGTCTCAGGGGGCAGTCGGGGACAGGAAGTGGGTGGGCGTCAGATAGGGGGTAGGGCCAGGCTGTTTGGGGAGGCACAGCCTTTCCTACTTGGTCCTCTGTACAATTTTGAACCATGATGTGGCCCTCGGGCCAAAAAGTTTGCCCATCCCTGATTTAGACCCAAGAAACAGATATGCCATCATAGGGCTATATCTTGCAAACCTTTCATGCACAGAACTTCTATTGAAATCAATAAAAGTTCTGCTTAGTGCTTTCAGAACCAGGTTCTTGTCTCTATCAGATCATGTCTAACAAAAGTGAGGAGTAATGCAAGATTACGTCAATATTTTTCTTACTAGTCTTGGTTTCAAAGAGTCAGAATTAAATATAGGAAAGTGAATGAACCTACTTCCTACCCAGAAGAATTACTCTAATTACTTCCTGTGGTTTAGCAAGTAATTCAAACAGCAGGACTTAAGAGTCTTTGTGCTTCATGAAGTAAACCAAAATTCTATTATTTCAACATCACCTATCTGGCCCTCTCCACTCCCTCACAATTTCCAAAAAGCCAAACTATAAATATTAGTTTAGTCACGGCATTACCTCATTAATTACAAAGAGCTTGTCTTTACGGTCCATTTTAGTGTCTGCAAACAAAGAAAAAAATACTAATGAACAGTCTTGTATTCTTTTGTATATTACAAGGGACACCAGCAATTAACAACAACAATTAACAACAAACACAAAAACTCCCACACTTTTCTGAAAATTTCACCTACTTTTACTACAGAAAGACTAAGCATTTTCTCAGTGTTTGTGTTTCTCATCAGTTTGAATATAACTCATTTTCACTGCTGATATTATTTCACCTCTTACGCATTAATTGGGTTGCTGTTAACAACAGTTTTTGCCCATACCAGTTTAAGGCCCCAATCCAGCACACACTGAAACATGTTGCATTATGCATGCAAGTAGTTTTACTGAAGTCAAAGGAATAGTGAAACAGAAAGCAAAGCATGCATTTGAGAGTTTACAGAATGAAGACCTAGTTTCCTAACAATCCTAGTTAGAATCCAACAGTTATTCTGTGCAGAAATTGGGGTAAACAATGATAACAACAGACAGTGAGCCATATAAAGTAAGAATTATGCACCATCTTCAAAAAGTAGGCTTTTGGGGGCAAGTGATGTAATAAACTAGAATAGCCAAAAACACTGACAAAGTTAGACAGAAGCAGTACCTAGCCCCTACCTGCTTTAGAGTGGGGCATCAATGTTCGCAAGTCTTGCATTAGATGTCGTGTTCTGAAATCTATTCCTCTAGAAGAGAAAATAAGCACCCGCTCTTTGTTTTTCCATTTACCCTAAAAGAAACATGAAAAGTTAAGGTGAAAAAACAGTTTCTAATCTTAAACTTTTAAAAATCAAGGTTAATATTTAATTAAACTTTCAGAATTTTTAAAATCTGCATTTGTTCAGAAGTTTCCACTTAAAACAAAGTGCTGCCTTTTAAACAAGAGATATGTGTTTATGTGGCAGGTTTAAGATTAGCAACCGTATTAGTCTGTATCCGTAAATAAAACGAGGAAGACTTTGTAGCACCTTTGAGACTAACTTATGCTGAAATAAACTGGTTAGTCTTCAAGGTGCTACAAAGTCCTCCTCATTTTATTTGTGTTTATGTGGATAACTCTGATCTTCCACACTGGACTACTTAATTCCTATACAAAGAACCCTAACCAACTCAATGTTTTCAGTGATACACTATTAATATTTGAGGCTGCTCACATAAAATTTCCCCTCTTAGGCTGCAATAAACTTCATGCATCAGGGTGCACCTGCTTGCAGACATGAGGCCATGAAATCTGTTTGTCTTTCCATTTAAACATTAACCACGAGGGGCAGGGATGGTACAG
The DNA here is from genome assembly GCA_032164245.1 of Sternotherus odoratus. Classification (NCBI taxonomy): domain Eukaryota; kingdom Metazoa; phylum Chordata; order Testudines; family Kinosternidae; genus Sternotherus; species Sternotherus odoratus. Next base: position 87,045,885 of record JAVMKO010000007.1, read on the forward strand.
GAACCTAGACCGGGGTTGGCAACCTTTTCAGAAGTGGTGTGCCGAGTCTTCATTTATTCACTCTAATTTAAGGTTTTGCGTGCCAGGAATACATTTTAAAGCTTTTAGAAGGTCTCTTTCAATAAGTCTATAATATATACCCAAACTATTGTTTTATGTAAAGTAAATAAGATTTTAAAAATGTGTAAGAAGTTTCCTTTAAAATTAAATTAAAATGCAGAGCCTCCCAGACCAGTGGCCAGAACCCTGGCAGCGTGACTGCCACTGAAAATCAGTTTGCATGCCGCCTTGGGTGCACGTGCAATAGGTTGCCTATCCCTGACCTAGACTGACAGAATATGTAACTTAATATAGCAAAATGACATTAAGTGCATAAAAGTTAAACTGCATATAGTGATAGTACAGAAGTGTTTCTCTTGTGTATTTTTACAGTGAAGGAAGAGTTAAGAACTCAGAGGAGTACAGTGCCATGCATTCAAGAAAGTACTTTGAAAATCCCAGCCATTCACTCCATTCCAGAGGCAAGAGCTACTGCTTCTAAAATATTTTTATGAGCTGTAGGAATAGTTGTTTCAGACAGGGAGGAAATGGCAATACAGGCGTGTAGCGTCTTATGCGAGGATTCCGTTCTGGGGACCCCGCGTATAGCCAAAATCACGTATAGTCATACACTTGTTGAGTCTGAACTATTGATTAAGCTTAATCTTATCCCAGACTTGATGTCTGAACTTTTAATCAAAGCTCTGACCTGCAAACTACTCATGACACCCCCCCTCCCCTTAAGTAGCCATCTCCTCTTTATCTTTTGTAACTTACATTTTAACCTGTTTTATCCTGTAGAATCTTGATTGATTATGCATGACCACTATGATCTGTAAATCACTTTGTTTACTTCTGTGTATAAATATTGATGCTCACCCCTAGTAAATTTGCCACACTACTCTGAAGCTTTCTTTGAGCTAAGGATAGTGTGAGCCCATTGATCAATGAATTGAAGTCTGTGTAAGTGGTCTCTGACAGTTTGTGGGCCCAAACCAACTCCGCACGAATCTCGGGTGCTGGAGAGGTGAGTAGGGACTTGCTTTTTACCTAACAATTTGGGGGCTTGTCTTGGGATATTCCTTCTGGTGCGGTGCCTCTGTCCAGTGGTCAGATCACTCATATACGAATTGGCAGGCGCCACGGGAGATTTCTCCCAGCCAATTCAATATTGAGGAGTCGTGTACTGGACAGCAGGGTAAACGCCAGTTGGAGGGCTCCTGTCAGACACCATGGGTCAAGGGACTAGTGTCCCTTTTCAGAACTTTTTTGAGCATTAGGAATAAGTTGTGTTATGAAGAAAGACTCCCAGTACAGACAGGAATGTCTAAGAAGTTGTACACGCTGTGTGTAGGGAATTAGACTGGGAATACCGCGGTATGGGCCAACCTGGAAAAAAGGTTGCCTTTGTATGGTTCTTTTGAGCAGGCTGCTTTAAAGAGAAGTGGAGAGCCAGATCGAAAAAACCATCCGGGACAGTTAAGTTACTGATTTTGTTTGAACTCTGCAGCAGAGCTATAGAAATCTTTAAAGATTATGACAGTCCGGTATTCTCCCGAGAGTGAACCCCCTCCATGTTATTTCGATAAAGGGTGTAAACCATGGCGTGTTTTGACCCGCCAGTTGGTCCCCACTGCACCTGCCCCTACTCCTCCGCAGGGGGACTCTCCAGGGAGCAGAGGGGAATCTGCAGGACTCAGGATCTGAATCTATGCAGAGGGTAAGGAGGAAAATGGTACGGGGAAAAACCTCGGAAGGAATAATCACTTGGCATTAGGCCAAAAAGAAAATCCCAAGCTGTGTGTCTAGAGAAAGAAAGTGTGTGTCTGAATCTTCCTTGTCTGTCTTTTTTTGTCTGTTTTTCAGTTTGTAGTGTAATTCTAAGTTTGTAACTACAGAGGAAAAAGAATAACTCTAAGTTTGTACCAGTGAGTTTGTAAGATTGCCTAAGAGGAGATTTTGTAGAGATCTGTCTGATGGGCCAAAGATAATCATGAATGTGAATAAATCCTAGTGAGAATTTGTTGTTGCCCAGAAGCTGTTCCTTAGAAGCCCTAGAGTGAAGAGAACAAAGACAGAATTTCTGTGGGTAGTGAAGTGTTGCCTAGGAAAGCTCCTAAAGGAAAACAGGTAAACAGTTTGATGCAGTTAAAGTGTAAAAGTGATTTGATAAAAAAGGGTTTCAGCTCTTAACAGCTTGAAATTGTCTGTAGTAAATGCAACTCAAAGATTGTTTTCAGTACAAACAGACTGGTCACTTTAAATGTGAATGCCCCTGGGGCGCCTAGTGAGTTACACCGGGAACGAATACATCCCTGCACCACCAGCTGGTTAGAGAGCCAAGGTTATTCAAAGAGAAATGTCCATGCTAATTCTGCAGGTAAACAAGGTCTGTGTCCCAAGTTAAAAAAATAGTACAAATCTCACCTCTAGAGTCTAGACACTTTAAATGTGATTTGTAGTCTCTTACAGAATCTAACATCTGATCCCCTGTGAAAGCAAAAGTAAGTAAAGAAAGAACAAAACTTTGAGACTAGCTTATTAGTAAAAATAAATGGTATCCCTTTTAAAACTAGCCCCTGGGCTTACTTCTCTGTCTGTGAAAATGCAAATTACTTATCTGTTAAACAAGACAGCCCTTCAGGGCAAGCAAATTTAATTTTGTTAAATAAAACCTCAAAGTAACCCTAATAAACTGAAATTCTAATAGTGTTGACCCAAAAGCATAGAAAAAATAGTAAAGAAAAATAATTTTAGTGAAAATAAGAAAATGTTTTAATGTCTTTAAAATGTCTGTAACTAAATCCTTATAAGAAGTAATCCAAGCACAAAGATTAGTTTGCAAGTATGCAGCTATGCATGGTTTAGCTAAATTTGTTTGTAATGCTAATGGTGTTTCAGATCAGTGTGTGTTACAAAAGAAAAAGTTAACAGTAAAAGATTCTGGTTAAGTTGTAACTAGCTTTAAATCCAAAAAGGCAAGCCAAAAAAACATCTGTGTTAAAAAGTGACTAAAACCTGGTTTGCCTAAAAACCAAAAGAAAATAATAACTGATTCCCTTAAAGTAGAGATATAAAAGGGTCAAAGAAAGCTGATGCCAGCTAACAAACTATGCACTTACTGGCACAGTAAGAATTGTATTTTATGTTCTATGTTTGTCTTAAAATGTTTTGTCAATATGGCCAAAACTGTGTTTGTGATAAATTGTACATAAGGCAATATACTTCAGAATTGAAATATAGATATTTGTTTATTCAATTTGTAATATAAAATTGTTTTTACAAAGTTAAGGTTTAAATATACTTGTTATAATTTCACTAGCTAAGAACAATGTGAACAATAATTTTCAATTGAAATTAAATACCAAGACTTTGGAAGCATTAACATGACAAGTTAACTCACTCCTCAAATTGCACATGGAATTCTTCTGGCTACCCCCAGATTTCTAGCCAGAGGGCGAGGGAGGGAAGAAAGCTATTAGACACCAGAGGTACCAAGTGGCCTCAACAGTTAGTATGCTTGTCCTGTTCTGTTACTCCAAAGCTCTGTAATTCAGTTATTTTTATTATAAAAGTGTATGTAAAACGAAAGTACTGTATAAAAACAATGTAAGATAAAGAAAAGTGTGTGTGTGTGTGTGTGTGTCAGAGAGAAAGAGAGAGAAAAAAGGGCTAAAATGCCCACTCAGTTGTAAAGTTTGTAACACTGCCAAGTATTAATGAAATGTGTTAGTTTTTTTGTTGTTACTCACAGGTAAAGAATACATTACCTAAAGATCCTAAACAGCCTTGCTACATCTTGGGACTGATGTAAAAAGATTTGCCTGTCATATCAGCAATTCAAACAAAAGGAGTCACAAAGTCCATCCAGAACCTGGCCCTGAGCTGTCTTTCTTTTTAAAAAGCCTCAAATTAACTTTTCTGAACTGCCATCCTGTGTATAGCATTTCCTACCAAAAGAGCAAATGCTTAGACTGTGGACAAATGTCTCTTAAATGATTTTATCCCTAGGTATTGGTACCCAAGATGACAGACTTAAACCGTGGGTCTCATTTTACAGAAACAGCTTTTCAGCAAGTTATGAGTGCCTTGAGAGTTCAGTAGAAGTGCCACACACCTTGGCACCTGCAATCTAATGGCCAGGTTAAAAAGACAAATATGCAAAGACATTGGTCTTAACTGGATAAATGCATTACTCCTTGTGCTGCACAATCTCCATGACACTCCTAGAAGTCAAGTTATCACCTTTTGAACTACTTTTTGGCAGGCCTTCCTCAGTTTACCTAGTCAAATATTACATGACTGCTGATTTGGTGCTTGAAAAAGCAGAACTAACTTCTTTTGTTTTACAGCTCCAGAGACAGACTAACTCTCTCCGCAGATATGAGACTGCTTTTAAATGTAAAAGCACACCCGATAAAACCTGGTTCTTGAGTCTTTGTTAAAGCCTACAAGGAAGTTCTGCTCCAGCCCCTGTGAAAAGGACCATACCGAGTGCCTTGGCCACCCCAACCATCATCAAGGTGGCAGAAAAAGAAACCTGAATTCACCACGCCTGATGCAAGCATGCCCTTTTCCCAGATGACAACGAGGCAGCTGAGGCCTCCACCCTCAACGGACCAGGATAAGAAGTAGACGACAGCGGGGCAAACCCAAGCCCTAGCAACTGGAGAGGGGACGAAGAAGAACCCTGAAGAAAAGTGGCTAGCGAAGGCCGTGCCGGGTTTCAGCCTGAAGATAAAATTCAAAAGGACTTAATAATGTTTATCAAATTGAAGTATTAATCAATTTTAAGTTATTAATCTTGTTTTAGATTAAGCAAGATTTATTTCATGAGTATAATGTTTTTTTTTTATATTTCCAGAAAGTCAAAACCTGTATTTTGAAAAATAGAAGTGATAAATGTGTACTCAGTTCTTAGTAGATGCAGGATAGAAACTCCTCTGTGTACCTACCCCTCTGATTATTGTTAGCATGACTTGAATGCTACCAAAATAGAGATCTGGTCCAGCATAATGTAACATAAGACCAAACAAGAATAAGAAAACAAACAAGTTTTTCATAGTAGCTAACAAAGAGTAGATGCAAAATCTACTTCAAATATCAGTGCCTCTGCATAATGCTGACTCGTGTTGAGTCTTTTTAATAGAAGTCACTTAGCATTTTTTGTGACAAGTAACTCCTGGTTGGATAAAAATAGAGCTTCCACCAGTAAATTAGCACTTTTTAGAACATATTATGTACGTAAAGCTACAGTCTATCATGAATTGCCCTAAAACTAAAAGGGTTCATGTTCAGAATGTTTGTTTAAAAGACAAACCAAGCAATTAATCTCAGTGAGAGTCTATCCTGAAACAAGTGGGCAAGTCAAAATGGCCTGAAACATAATGAATGTTAGCTGCCCAAGGAAGAATATATGCTCTCATGAATGAGAAATGCTATGTCTTTGAAAATAATATCTACCTCAACACCCCAATACTGGGTGTGCCTAAACTGAATAGTACCTCTAAATTAGTGCATAATTTAAAAGCTGAAAGTAATTTGCTTTTAAAATATAAAAGAAATTATCTTTAAAGAGGAGGGAATTGTTAAGAATGTTTTTCTAACTTAAAAGCAACTGTATTATGAATGTTGTGTAGTATGATTTTAAATACAACATGTGTTTTAATGGCACCGCCTTTAGTAAAACTCTTAGTGAGTATTGTTGGGGCCATAGTAATCCTTATAATACTGTGTTGTTGTATTCAGTGTGTCCCCTCCCTCATAGACTCATGTAAGTCAGCTTGTTTTTTTAGGCCCTACTCTTTTTGAATTGGCACAAGCTGAAGTTGTCAAGCTGCCCTTAACTCCTTAAACTAAGATGTAGCTTTTTGATAAATAAGTTATATCAAAGCTACAAATGGGGGAATGTTGAGTCTGAACTATTGATTAAGCTTAATCTTATCCCAGACTTGATGTCTGAACTTTTAATCAAAGCTCTGACCTGCAAACTACTCATGACACCCCCCCTCCCCTTAAGTAGCCATCTCCTCTTTATCTTTTGTAACTTACATTTTAACCTGTTTTATCCTGTAGAATCTTGATTGATTATGCATGACCACTATGATCTGTAAATCACTTTGTTTACTTCTGTGTATAAATATTGATGCTCACCCCTAGTAAATTTGCCACACTACTCTGAAGCTTTCTTTGAGCTAAGGATAGTGTGAGCCCATTGATCAATGAATTGAAGTCTGTGTAAGTGGTCTCTGACAGTTTGTGGGCCCAAACCAACTCCGCACGAATCTCGGGTGCTGGAGAGGTGAGTAGGGACTTGCTTTTTACCTAACAATCTCATTGTTTGACTATACGCAATCCCGCCACAGGCTGGCTGCCGGCTGGGGCCCTGGTCTCCGCTGGGGCCAGGCTGCCGGCTGCGGCTCCAGCGGTGGCGGGGTGCCGGTGCCGGCCCCAGCCCCTCCGGCAGCGGGCGGGCTATGGAGCTTCTGATCCCAGCACCCTGCCGCAGGCTGCCGGCCCCGACAGCTCGTGGGTTGTTTTGGTTTTTTTGGCCAGTCGCGTAAAGTTAAATTCGCGTATGTTAAATACGTGTAAAATGCAACTGGCCTGTATAGCCAAGGAAGTCATCCTAATCCTCCTTTTGAGTTAGCAACAGAATATTATGGGGCTTTGATGAAACTCCTCCCTCCCCAGGACATTGACAAATAGATCTGCAGCATTCTGAGCTATGCAGAAAGCCAAGAACACTAGAAGCACAGTAGGTCATCTCAGTGTCAAGAAAAGACTAATCTGCTGCTTTCTCTACAAAGTGATCTGAGAGCCAAGGAGTTGTAAAGCAACACAGGATAAAAGGGTCTGCTGAAAACGAATCCTTTGTTAATTCAGCACAGAAGGACCAGGTAGTTTCTATAGACTATAGGATTTCCAGTTTCAACGTGCAAATTTTTTTTAAAAAACTGAAAAGCTGTCAAATGTACAACTACTGAACTGTGTCATTTGGGATGCTCCCTAAATAAATAAGATGAAGACGACTTGTGGCACCTTAGAGACTAACCAGTTTATTTCAGCATAAACTTTTGTGGGCTATAGCCCACTTCATCAGGTATATAGAATGGAACAGAAGTAAGATGTATTTATGTACACAAAAATAATAAAAAAAGTGTACATTAGCATACCAATTCTAAGAGGCTGTCTAATGTGGATGGGCTATTATCAGCAGGAGAAAAAAAAACCCTTTGAAGTGGAATCTCTGTCTCACAGGAGATAAGAACTATTGATGGTAATTTACCTAGGGAAATGCAATCAATTAGTATAATGAGAAAGCTATTCACAAGTCCTGTTAACCCATGGTTTATAGTGTCCAATTTGAAAGTTAATTCCAGTTCCTCAGTTTCTCATTGGAGTCTTGTTTTGGAAGTTTTTCTGTTTTAAAATTGACAACTTCAAATCTTTAATGGAATGGCCAGGGAGGTTAAAGTGTTCTCCCTAAATAAAATAATCACTAAAACTAGCTACCAAGTCCTAGTACAACACTTTATGATTTTAACCCTGATAATATTTTAGGATGTTAGTATTGCTGTATTGCAGTTGCATTATACGATCCAGAATACTTACCTTTTCGTATTCATATAAAAACACCACCAAATAAGTTATCTTTTTGCCTAGTAATGGGGACTAATATTGTGGAAAAACTAGTGTTCTAGAATGACAGCCCCCCCCCCTCCCATATATGAAAAACGGCTCTTTTTCTTGTTTATTATAGACACCGCCACCTCGGACCAACAATAGAGCTATTCTGCATGTCCAGCACTTCTCCTGGACCTAAAGGTGGGAACAGGAACAAGCTCAAGAGCCCAATAATTAGGAATAGTCCAGAACTGGCTGGAGCAGGGACCGGCAACCTTGGCACGCGGGACCCTTAGGGGCGGGATCCGCCGCTATCTTTACCTTAGAGACGGGAGCCGGGATGCTGTGCTCCTCCCGCTCCTCTCCCTTCGCGCTTGGCTTGGCCGGCGTACCCGTCCCATTCGGGGCCCCTCTGGCTCGTTTCCTCGGCCGGGCCGCGGCACCGCCACGCTTCCTCTTGGCCGCCGCCATCTTGCTTACACGTGACCCTCACACCGGAAGCTGCGCTCCCTCTCTATGGTCTTCCGCTCCTCGCTCTATGATCCTGGCGGCCGGCGTGCTGCCCTCGTTTTACGATAGCCGTAAAGCACGGGGGTGAGCGGCTTGCCGTGCTGTGGGGAGGATTCGCAGCGCGTGTGACGGCGGTAGGCGGGGGCCCGGGTCACTGGCCTGAGCGATCGGACCCCCGGCCCCGCCCGAGTGAGGCCCCCGCTCACCTCTGACCCTGGGCCGCTGCCGAGTGTCCCGTGCCAAGGGGCCCGGAGTCCCGCTTCCTCCAGCGCGGCGGCTCCGCTCGGGGCCGCGTGTGTCCCAGTCAGCGCACGGCTGTGACCCGTTGAGAGCCCCAGGGCCCGGCTACAGGCGGTACAGGATCGCTAGTGCGGCTAGGGTGCGGCTGCAGCCGCTGCACTGCACAGTGTTAAATAGACGAGGTACCACTGCTCTCACCGCGCACTGCACAGTGTTAAATAGACGAGGTACCACTGCTCTCACCGCGCACTGCACTGCACAGTGTTAAATAGACGAGGCACCACTGCTCTCACCGCGCACTGCACAGTGTTAAATAGACGTGGTACCACTGCTCTCACCGCGCACTGCACAGTGTTAAATAGACGTGGTACCACTGCTCTCACCGCGCACTGCACTGCACACAGTGTTAAATAGACGTGGTACCACTGCTCTCACCGCGCACTGCACTGCACAGTGTTAAATAGACGTGGTACCACTGCTCTCACTGCGCACTGCACAGTGTTAAATAGACGAGGCACCACTGCTCTCACCGCGCACTGCACTGCACACAGTGTTAAATAGACGTGGTACCACTGCTCTCACCGCGTACTGCACAGTGTTAAATAGACGTGGTACCACTGCTCTCACCGTGCACTGCACAGTGTTAAATAGACGTGGTACCACTGCTCTCACCGCGCACTGCACTGCACAGTGTTAAATAGACATGGTACCACTGCTCTCACCGCGCACTGCACAGTGTTAAATAGACATGGCACCACTGCTCTCACCGCGCACTGCACTGCACAGTGTTAAATAGACGTGGCACCACTGCTCTCACCGGGCACTGCAGTGTTAAATAGACGTGGCACCACTGCTCTCACCGCGCACTGCACAGTGTTAAATAGATGTGGTACCACTGCTCTCACCGCGCACTGCACAGTGTTAAATAGACGTGGCACCACTGCTCTCACTGCGCACTGCACAGTGTTAAATAGACGAGGTACCACTGCCCTCACCGCGCACTGCACTGGGACTCTAGGGTGACCAGATACCCCGATTTGTGTGTCTCTCTCTTATATAGGCTCCTATGCTGTCTGGTCGTGCTGGTACCGTCATATTAGTGCTTGGGAAGCGTACTGAAGACGAAAAACGGGGCGCACAGTTTGGGCCACGGAGCGCTGGGCTCGGTATGGTGGAGTCCCGGGTGTGTGAAGTAGACCTGTGAGGTATGTTGCCTGTCCAGCAGGGGCAGTGATCCACAGATACAGGAATACACTTGTGCATCTTGTTCCTTTGCTGTTTTAATAGTATTGGACCTCAATATCTCTCTCAGCGAGTAGAAATACCTGTAATATTTTTTGATTCTTTGTAAATATTGCTGGTCTATTTCTGGTCTATTTAATTCTACCAAAGCATTGCTGCCATCACAGCTTTGGAAACTTTTTTTTCCTTTCATGTTCCATCCGTAAACAGCAATTCAGATTAACACAAGTATTTTGCCTCTTTTTAGGTTCTCTTGGAAACTGCATCTTTTACTATTATAGGAAAGACTGGAGTGGTGAATGCAAATTAGATAATGTCCCTGTCCACTCAACCTGAAACTGGTGATGATCAGTATGTTTTAGTCGCCAGTCTTGACAATGTCAGAAACCTCTCAAATATCCTAAAAGCCATTCATTTTAAAGACCATGCAACATGTTTTGCAACTACAAATGGAATCAAGGTCACAGTGGAAAATGCAAAGTGTCTGCAGGCAAATGCCTTTATTCAGGTAAGGATCCTAGCACATTATCAAACCATCAGTATATCTTGATCGATCTTTCACCTGTTTAAAATGGCAGTTTTTAACTTTCTCTTGCATTTGTCAATGTCTTTCCCAACGGACATAATCCAAACAAGACAAGATGGGACCAGTGGGTCCAAGGCATAAGATATTTCAGTTCTAGGCTTTTAAAGTGCAGATGTTGACAGTATTCAGAAATGCTGGAGTTAAATTCTTGATGTAGCAGAGAGGGAACTGTTTTCCTGTTTTATTGTTACTATAGCACAGGGGTAGGCTGGTCAAGGGGAGGAGGGGCTGTCAGAGGGTGGGGGTGTGGAGGGGGTTCGCGGCAGTCGGGATAGCGAGCAAGGGGGGCTGGATGGGACGGAGGTTCTGGGGGGAGCAGTCAGGGGCAGAGAGCAGGGGAGGTATGGGGGGGGGCAGTCAGGGAACAAGCAGTGATTGGATAGGCATGGGAGTCCCAGGGGTCCGTCAGGGGGCAGCGGTGTGAATAGGGGTCAGGGGATAGGTAGGGGGTAGGATCCTAGTGGGGCAGTTAGGGTGGTAACCTTAGTAGGCAACCTATGGCAAGCATGCCAAAGGTGGCACACAAGCTGATTTTCAGTAGCACTCACACTGCCCTGGTCCTGGCCACCAGTCTGAGTGGCTCTGCATTTTAATTTAATTTTAAATAAAGCTTCTTAAGCATTTTAAAAACCTTATTTACTTTACATACAACAATAGCTTAATTATATATTATAGACTGATGGAAAGAGACCTTATAGAAACATTAAAATGTATTACTGGCATGCAAAACCTTAAATTAGAGTGAATAAATGAAGACTCGGCCCATCACTTTTGAAAGGTTGCCGACCCCTGCATAGCATATGTGAGGATCACCGTTATTTTCTCATTGAGTCTTGTATAAGCACATGGTCTGAAGCCACTGTGAGATAGGAGAGCATTAAATGAGCCAGGGAAATATTAGAGAGACTAGAAGTACTTAAGAATGGAAACGAAGTATACTATGGAAGGACTGTTGGAGAGAATAAGGAAATGCCTGCAGTTTATCTTCGGGAATGGAGAAGAATTGTCAAAATCGTAGATATAAGGTGGAGAATCTGACCCAGTGAGTGTCCTGCAATACTGCTGGATATTAAAGTTAGAGATGGGGAAAGACCTTGTAGATCATTCAGTGCATCCTCTGACGGCAGTATAGGATTGTTCATTATGGGTATATTCTCCATTGCTTTGTCTGATGTATAGATGACTCATGATAAAGATCCCACCTCTTCACTAATGGAAGACAGTTCAACAGTTGAACAGAGCTCACTCTTGGGGAGTTTTTTATTCAGCCTTATTTCCTTTTCCCTAATTCCATCCCATTACTTCCAGTTACACCCTCTTGCATGAAAGTAAATATTTCCTCTCCATCATCAGTGAAAGTGTTCATTATTTTTCCTTTTGAAATATCTTGTTGATCAAAACAAGGTGGAGAGAGAATAAAAAAGAACAAAATAGGAAAGGGAAAGAAGGGACCGAGAGAGAAAATTACTCCCTTTCTCTACTTTTTTTTTATTATTTTTTTTGACCTCCTTACTTGGTTTCATTTCTTTGAATTTTAAGACACCATGTTTTGTTTAATGTGTTCCCTTTTCCCTGCTGCTGTTGCTTATTTGACTGTCTTTAGATTGTGAGCTCCTCAGGGCAGAAATTGTGGTGCCTTCTGGTTTTGGAAGCCATTATCACACTGGGTGTACTGGAAATAAATGACAATTCTTGGTTTTATTTAAGTTGCACAGCACACTGAACATCTGCTGATTGGTGGAGGGAGATCTTTAATATTTATAGTTTATTATTAAACTGTAAAAGGGCACTGCTCAAATGTCATTCTTGTATGGTTTTCCATTCTCTAAGCTAATTTAAAAATTCTCTGTGCTAATTTTTAAAGGATCCTGACTGTATGCTCTCATGTGCCACTTATTTGGCTCATATTTTGTATTGTGTTGCACTCTGAAGGTGAAAATTATGGATTTATAGAGATGATTCTTAAGTCACTGCTACTGCAGAAAGGGAAACAAATGTTGTTATACTTCTGTACACACTTGTTTTCTCTCTATTTTTTTTTTTTTTTTTTACAGGCAGGGATTTTTCAAGGATTTATTATACAGGAAGAGTCTGTGATGTTCCGAATCAATTTGGCTGTTCTTTTAGACTGTTTGACCATTTTTGGTACAAATTCTTTGCCAGGTATTGTGCGTGCATGTCCTGATCTGATGCCCTCCGTAATCAGAGTGAAGCTTGTGCTTCTAGCCACCTCCCAAGTGGCTTTATGAAAGTGATCTTTCCTGTCACTGCAAGATTCCCTAATCTTTCCCATGCTAAGACCCCCATGTGAAGAGCAGCTACCATTGATTGATTAGGCCATATGCTAGCTTCTTAAGTTGCTGCAACTGTATGCTGTGATAATTGCTTGAGTGGCCAGGAGGGTAGGTACTCAACTGAATCCATATACTGTGACTGAAGAGGTGGCTGTAGACACAGTTATCAGTAAAGGGGCAGCCAAATGTACCCACCGAGAAGTTTTGAGTTTGGAAGACAATGTATTCATTAGTATAAGATTTGTAAGAGAAAAGGTAGAGGAATATTGTGATTAGACACTGATCTAGGAAATGTTAAGGTCTAGCCCTTGTCTAGAACTACCGTGGTTACTCAACCCAAGTTACGCTACTCCAGTTACGTGAATAATGTAGCTGGGGTTGACATAGCTTTGGTTGACTTGCCGCGGTGTCTACACTGCAGTGTGTCAATGGGAGACACTCTCCTGTTGACTTCCCTGACTCTTCTGACTTCCATTACTCTTCTCAGAGCGGTAGAGTAGAGAGCGCTCTGCCATTGATTAAGCAGGTCTTCACTAGACCCACTAAACTGACACTGCTCATAGCAGTGTCTAGCCCTAAGTATAGATCAGCCAATAGAGGGGCCAATTGTTGCAAGTAGAAGAATATCCATTCCTGGTGCAAGTTGGTTCTGATAAATAAAAGCCAACCACATATTGGTGCTTATGGTCCTCTCTCTGTTGCTTTCAAACAGCTATTATAAAGATAGGTAAGCAGACAGGTTAAGTGAGTCATGACAGACTTTAGATAGGAACCCCAAAGCCCAGTCTTGTGGTCAATCAATTAGACTTCAGCTACCCTAAACGGTTATAAAACATAAGTCAGTAATGACACTCTTTCTAGGGACGGTAGAACCTCATAGTTACGAACTGATCAGTCAACCACACACACCTCATTTGGAACCACAAGTATGCAATCTAGCAGGAGCGAGCAGGGACGGGGAAAAAAGCAAATACAGTACAGTGTTAAATGTAAATTACAGTGAAACCTCGATTTAACGGACTAATTCGGGCGAGGGGGTGTCCGTTAAAGCCGAAAGTCCGTTATTTAATAATTTTTTAAAATTATTAAATAACAGGACTTTCGGCTTTAACGGACACCCCCTCGCCCGAATTAGTCTGTTAAATCAAGGTTTTACCGTCAGCCCGCCTGCCCAGGTCCCAGGCTGCTGGGACCCGGGCGGGAGCTGTCAACCCGCCCGCCCGCCCGCCGGGGTCCCGGCTACTGGGACCCGGGTGGCAGTTAGCAGCCCGCCCGCCCCCAGCTCAAACCGTGGCGGCCGCTGCGCGCGGGCAGAGAGCCCGCAGGGTCCTGGGACCCTCCACGGAGCGTGAATGGTGCCGGGGGCTGGGCGGCAGCCCGCCCCCGGCTCAAAAGCGCGGCGGCCGCTGCGTGCGGGCAGAGAGTCCGCAGGGTCCCGGGTCCGGGGACCCTCCACGGAGCATGAATGGTGCCGGGGGCTGGGCGGCAGCCCGCCCCCGGCTCAAAAGCGCGGCGGCCGCTGTGCGCGGGCAGAGAGCCCGCAGGGTCCCAGGAGCCAGGACCCTCCACGGAGCGTGAATGGTGCCGGGGGCTGGGCAGCAGCCCGCCCCCGGCTCAAAAGCGCGGCGGCCGGTGTGCGCGGGCAGAGAGCCCGCAGGGTCCCGGGAGCCGGGACCCTCCACAGAGCGTGAATGGTGCCGGGGGCTGGGCGGCAGCCCGCCCCCGGCTCAAAAGCGCGGCGGCCGCTGTGCGCGGGCAGAGAGCCTGCAGGGTCCCGGCTCCCGGGACCCTCCACGGAGCGTGAATGGTGGCAGGGGCCGGGCGGCAGCCTACCCCTGGCTCAAACCCCGGTGGAACCCTCCACAAACGGATTTCGGATGCATCAGACTTTCTGAAAAAATTTGTCCGTTGCATCCGAAGTCCGTTAAATGGAGGTCCGTTAAATCGAGGTTTCACTGTACTAAAATAATAAATGGAACACAGCATTTGTCTTCTGCATAGTAAAAGTTCAGTGCTGTATCAAATCAATGTTAAGTTGAGAACCATAACAGTTTGTTCAGAGTTACAAACAAACTCTATTCCCGAGGTGTTTGTAACTCTCAGGTTCTGCTGTACTTCTTTGGCCTCCATTACATTATAGCATCTGAGCACCTCAAAAACAATTAATTGATCTTCACATGTCTAAGTATTATCCCCTTTTTATGATGGAGAACTGAAACAGAGAGAGACTGTTACTTGTCCAAGTTTGCACGGGATGTCTGTGGCAAAGCTCGGAACGAAACCAAGATATCCTGAGTAGAATTCCAGTGCCTTAAGCACATGGTCCTCCTTCCTCTAGTCACATTCCTCAATAAAAAGTCCCTTGCTTTTCACCTTATGTCTTGGGTGCACCATAAACCCATTAGGTATTTTGTGTAGCCTCACAGCTTGTTATGTTGATGTTTGTGTAGTTCAGGCCAGCTCTGTGTTATTTCATATGTAGTTAGTTTTCCAGTGGATCACTTTAAAAAAATGCCTTTTTCTCAACTGCTATTTCAAAATTAAATATTGCACTATTTATATGAAATGTGAATTATTAATTCCTTTGTCAAACATCCAGTTCTTATCTTTGATTTTACATATTAGAAATTGAACTATCTTCCTGCTTGAAAATAGTTCTTCCAAAAATGTTTTCTTAGGTGTTACTTAAGAATGAGAGCAAACTCATCACATACATTGCAGATAGATACAGTGAAAGCTTTCGCAGACAATTCTGCCATTGCACATTTGTATGAATTCTAATATCCCAGCTATTCCTATCCTGGGCCTTTTTGAAAAGAGGCTGTCAATCATTCTAAGCTGTGTGATGATTTTGTGATTGAGACAGAATTCAGTAAAGGTCTGAGACTAGACTGAGCATAATAAACTAATTTAATCTGTGATCTAAGCATGGCTAGAATCCAGGTCTCCAAAGGTTACGCCATCTAGCTACTAGAGTGCTAATTTATTCATCATTTTAGGTACTTCAACAGCTCTTCGAATGTGTTACCGTGGTTATGGCTACCCCTTGACCCTATTTTTAGAAGAAGGAGGTGTGGTAACTGTGTGTAAAATCAACACTGAAGAACCCGAAGAGACACTAGATTTTGATTTCTGCAGTACAAATGTGGTTAATAAAATTATCCTTCAGTCAGAAGGGTTACGAGAAGCATTTGCTGAATTAGATATGACCAGTGAGGTCCTGCAGATCACCATGTCTCCAGACAAGCCTTTTTTCAGGTATCAGAAACTACATGTCCATTTCAAAGGTTCATGTTTAGCAACTTAGTTGCTCTTTAATGTTTGGAATTATTGTTGCTGCTTATTCAACATTGTTCAGATCTGTACCATATCTGTTTAAATATGCCTTCTGTGATAATGGTCTGCTGCACCACATATGAAGACTTCAATTCTTCAGACAAGATACCAAGCAACTGTTCATTCCTTATCTCCCAACATTCCAAAATTTTCAACCTGATGCTTTTGGCAATAGAATACATCATCATTTCAAGGTTGGGGCCAGTTTCAGCCTTAGCATTAGCAGATACAACTTCTTTTATCTTGTGTTTTGTAAACAAATTCCAGGCTGTGTTTTGAATGCATCCATTTAGTATTTTTGGTTATAAAGAATTAAGTTCCAAGGTCTGCATGGCCTGGGTAGCTTTCTTTGAAACCACAGTCAGCTGCTATCAGGGGAACTCTGAGTTTGGAGTGCCACAGATCTTATGCTTGTGATTCATTCATTCTAAAAGAAAATTAAATGCTGACTGTGCTGCCTCATTTCTCATGAAGACTAGGTAGCTTGTTGAAATCACCTACTTTGAGAATTGTCTTGATGTGTAATATTACTTTGTTGTGTCCACTTTTCAAATTTGAAGGTGTCAATATCAAATGCTTTGCTGAGTTGGTGCATGTTGTCTTTTAGATTATCCACCTTTGGCAATGCAGGAAGTGCTCATCTTGACTATCCCAAAGACTCTGATTTGATGGAAGCATTTCATTGCAACCAGACCCAGACAAACAGGTCAGTGATCAGGACAGTAACATTAGTAGTCTGATGACACATTCTTACCACGAAGCTGAAAAAGTGGTTTAGTCAGCTACTGAAATGTCTGACTTTCCCTAGAACAGAGTAGCATTTAAAAATTTCCCTTTGACAGAAGTTGTTCCTCTGGTTAAAAGTTCAGTAATAAGAATTAGAGTATAAAATGCATGCTGTTGATGCAGTAACAGGGAAAAGTTAAACCATACTGTAAAACCACGCTTGTGACTGAATATGTTGCTAATTGGTTTTGTCAGTTTTGGTCCATTACTTTAGAATAAGGTTTCAGCCACTGTTACATTTTATATACTTTAAAATGGCTTTTCTTTATCTGCAGGTATAAGATCTCTTTGCTCAAACCATCTACAAAGGCACTAGCTTTATCTTGTAAAGTGTCTATTCGGACAGATAATCGGGGATTCCTTTCACTGCAGTATATGATTAGGAATGAAGATGGACAGATCTGTTTTGTGGAGTACTATTGTTGCCCTGATGAGGACATTACTGAATCAGAACTATAGCTGTATGATATGGACTGTGCATTTCATTTATGGACATTCAGAATGATAAAATATTTAGTTAAACTTGAAAGTTGCCAGGTTGATAGCCCAGAAAATGGAAGCTTTGTTGATCCACAGAAAGGAGCAGAACAAGCTGCTACAATGAAGCGCCCCTGCCCCAATATTACTTCGCAAATGTTTCTCACTTTTGACCTGGATAGACTGTTTCTAAAAGTGAAAAGGTAGCTTAATCCTTGGCCTCTGTGCTGAGAAGGGTGATGTGATGTGAACACTTGTCCACTGCAAACCTGGAATGATCACCAAACAGCCCTTGAGTACTCGGTCACTATTGCCAGAATAATTGCAAACATAAGCAGTGCAATAAATCTGCTACTACTATATGTTAATCCACCAGTTTCTGGCCATGGTTTGCTCTGAGCATGGATGAAGCAATTGCAGGTGGTGAATGTCTGAATGCTGGCTTGTGTTAGACAGGGGGTTGTTCCAATGATTTAAAAAATAAAACTTTGAGACTACAAGTGGCGAGTGAAAACTAAAACTGACTTCTCAATAGCAGTAAATTGTGAAATTGCTTATCCCCAACTCGAGTCAAGCTTGTTGTAACTATTGAATTCCCTGGAATTTCATCAGGGATGATCTTGGCCCATTTTCCACAGCCCTGTGCTTGTGCTGTACTGGTAAGTTAGCATAGAACCCAACATCAATCACTTTAAAGTACTTGGGCAGTGTCAGTTTGATTTTAAGTTTTCAATTATTTTTAATTGACTAATACAACCTTTGCTATTGAAATTTGTTCTTTTGTTTCCCCCCTGCTTCCTTCCCCCCATCCTTTCACCACTGCCTTCCAGATCAAAAGCACATATTTCAGTTTTAAGGAAAAAGAGCATTGGAGTATTTGTTTTGGAGAAGATTTTTTATAAAATAAAACATATCTTGTCATAATTGGGAGTCCAGTTGCCTTTAATGATAACAAATGAATGCATATGTACCACATTAATATTTTGCTGCATTTAGAAAAGCTTTTGTATTTTTTAATAAAATAAAAGCAATGTGAATGACTTGTTTCCTAGAAATGAAATGCCGTGATATAAAACTGACAGATCTTGCTAATTCCTACCTACTATTTCAATGTCACACTGAATCAGGAAGAACGCTAGATAGTGGTTCAAGATATGGTGGATTCATATAATATTGATAAGGAGACAAACTTTCAATGACTTGCAGCCTGTGCACACTTACTGAAATTACTTCTCCATCTTTTCAACCTTTTTTCAAAAAGGGAGGATCAGAGACAGGGCACTAATTGGTAGGATCACCAGGGCAAGAGATGGTCTCTTGCACAAAGGCTTAACAGCCACTTATTTCAGGGAAGCTGATACTTGCCTGCTGAAGGAATGGGTTAATATTGACAAGTGAACCAGTACTTCACTTTCAATTTTACAAGCCATGAATCCAAGTTTCAGGATTAAAACACATTTCCAGCAGTAAATGGGCTGTACTTCAGTCAGAAGTTGCATTTGTTCTCTTCAGACATCATTTATCACAAATGTAGCCCACCTATTCCAGACATGATCAACCCTGTCCGTGTGGTAAACAGTCTGCTTTTTGCAATGTGAAGAATCCACTGTCTGACCAGACACTGCCACTGCAAATAATGCAACAGGGTAAAGGCATGCTTCCAGCTTGATGTCACATCAAACTAGGAAGATCAGAGTTGCAGCTAGATACCCAAAGATCAGTCATCTCTGTAGCTCTGTTCACGTAAGTTCTGTGTATATAGTTAATTTTTTATACCCTAGCAAGACCCAAAAGTGGCACTCAACATCAGGCTCCTATTGTAGCAATCGTACAAAGACGGTCCCTGCCCCCATAGAATTTACAATCTAACTTGAAACAAGAATAGGAGAGAAGTGGGGAAAGAGGTTAATGGTAATAGGATCACAAAGTGACTGACATCAGCTGGCTGTTGCAGAACTCAAAAATGCTACTAATGACAACTGTTCATCTAGTGCATACATTGTGTATCTTTTCAGAGCAATGTGAGTTTCCTGCAGCTCTGATATTTCTATTTTGATATATCCTATCAGAGATTGCTGGGTGACTAATGTAATGAAACAGAGGGCATGACTTCCTACATTTAACTTATTTCTGATTTAAATTACCTGGTGTCATGTTCAAGGATGTAGCTGTGGCTTAACATTACTTTTGAACATAAATCTAAAGGCCACTAAACATACTATTTTCATTTGTCTAACAGTCTGTCTTATACCAACAGTGATCTTGGAAAGAAGACCCAGAGAACCTTCCTTAGAGGCTTTTACGGTCAGGCTAGACAAAGCCCTGACTGGTATGATTTAGTTGGGAATTGGTCCTGCTTTGAGCAGTGGGTTGGATTAGATGACTGTCACGGAGTGCCCGGGGTGATGGTCTGGACTTGCTCCCTACGAAGCCAGTCAGGACTCTGGGGTGATGCTTCCTCTGTGAGCAGCCCGTCTCCAAGGCTAGGAGCCTCACAGCATACAGCTTCCACCTTCCTGGGTCAGACCTCGGAGAATTCGGCACCTTCTGCCCCTCTGTGCGCTTCCTCCAGCAAGCCTGCCCAGGCGGGGTCCTGGGGAATCCCGTGGGTCTGCACCCCAACTCCACGGTCAGACGTGACTCTCAGCCAGCCAGTAAAACAGGTTTATTAGTCGACAGGTGATCTAACACAGAGCTGGTAGGTACAGCGAACCAGACGCCTCAGCTGGATCCATTTTGGGGGCCCAGGGAGGCCAGACCCTGCCTGGGCCTGCCTCACTTTTGCCCAGCCAGCTGCAGACAAACTGTCTTTCCAGCCCCTCCCCTGCTCCCCTTTGTCTTTCCTTCCCCAGCCAGGTCAGGTGACCTCCCTTCCCCCCCCCCCCCCCCCCGCTCAAGTTACAGCTTCAGGTATGGCCACCTTCACACCAGAGTCAGAAGAATGATTAAGAGCATTCCTACTCAGTCACATTGCCCTCCTGAGGTCCCTTCCAAACCTGATAGTCTATGATTCTAAGAAATTAAAACCATCTGTACAGTACTAGCAGCCAGTTATGATTAAATAGTCATATATAATGAAACAATTTTATTAATATTCAGAACTGTTTGCATTATTTAGTGTTCTCTCTGCATCTTGGGGGCCTGGCCTAATCTAAGGTGTCTGTGCTTCTATGGAGCACAGACGTCAGCTCCTCTAAATTAATAGCAGAGGATTCCACAAACAAGGGGAAACTGGCGGGGGAGAGGGTGTCTCTGTAACAACTGGCTAGTGGCTATTATGCCATATGATCACTGGAATGGAATACATGTTGGCCCCAACCCTTCTTGGCTTAGACATGCGCCCATGCCTCAAGCTGAATCCCGGGGTTAATGATTAAGTTCAATGATAAAATGTGACTTGTCTTTGGATCACATTTTCAAAAGTGGCTTAGGCTTCTGAATCATGATTATAACACTGTCTAATATTGAGCCCATAGTTGTGGTCAGCACACACAACTCTTCAGGGCTGTGTTCTAACCCGAAGATTTTGTAGTGAAGGCACAGCATTAAAGAGGAATTACACATCAAAAGAAGGCATTCAGTCTTCTTAGCTGAAGTGCTAAAAGGTGGGTGTGGGTGTGTGTGTGAGAGAGAGAGAGATTACAAAAAGGCCAGTGTACGAATAGCCAGGGGAAAAAAATAATCCAATCTGCATTTCTCCATTGGGTATATTCTGTGTTCATTCATCAAAGTGCTAGTGGAATGTCTTCAAAAGAAATACTTTTCAATATGTGTAAACATGCATTCCTATATCTTTTCCAAAGGGAGTCATTCATTCAAGACTTCTGTAACTTACGCCCATTTTTTAAAATACTCATTAAAACATTTGATATGCTGCCATTAGACCCAACCCTTAAAAATATAGTAAGAAAGAAAATGAAAGGAGAATAGGAGAGGACAGTTTACCTGGAAGGTTGAGGCTTTTTTCCTAAGCTAAAGCAAACATTTACAGAACTTTCTGTTGAGTTGATTATAACAAATACAATGTTCTTGAGTTCTCCAATTAATCCTCTAACTTCGTTTCTGGTTTCATCAGCTACAATTGCTAAGGATCCAAGATTTTTGCCAGCAGTATGATTTAGCAACGTCTGTCTTTTCTACTTCACAAGTCTGTTCCCTTCATGGACAGCTGGAGACCTACAATAGAGGAAATGCATTTACAGTAGACTCTCGATTATCCAGGATTGGGTTAACCAGAATGTGGATTAACCAGGATGTCAAAAAAAATATGCTTAATTTACAGGGCCGGCTCTGGCTTTGTTGCCACCCCAAGAACAAACAAACAAAACACCCACCAGGGTGCAGGGCAGCCAGTGAACCAACATCCCCCTCCCCCTGGCGCAGGGTGGCTGGTGAACCAACCTCCCATTCCCCATATTTCCTATGGATGGTGATTATCCAGGATTTGATTAACCAGGATTAATTTTTTCCCTATCATCCTCGATAATCGAGAGTCTACTGTAGTTCATTTTATTTTTCTTGGCATTTTCCTATTCCTTTATTTGTAGATTACATATCCCTGAAAGTTCTCCTTGCTGACAAACAGGAAAATGTTATAAAATGAGACACTTAACTGCTCAGATTAGTTATACAAGTTAGGGGGAAGCTAGCCCCAGGCCTCTGTGGTGGAGGAGGCCTCCGAGGTGGGGTGGCTAAACTGGCTTGGGAGTCAGGAGGGAACTCATCTCATCAATTTCTAGCAGAAACAAGTGGGAAACTGAATACTGGTTAACCACTTGGCAAGGGCCAACAAATAGTTAATACCACATAGCCTTTAGTTTATCCTATTCCTGCTAGACTCTGCCTGCTTGTTACTCTCTTCTTAATATTTGATCCCTTTCACTCATGACTTTGTGTCTTCTATCACACAGTCTGTGCTTCTGTTTCCTGTGTATTTATGCTCTAGCTGTTAAGATCCCTCCTTAAGAACCACTTTTTTCCCACCTTCTCCTTGTTGATCCTCTAGTGTCTAAAGTGTTATCTACTCCCACTCTTGCAAGTCATTGTTTTCAATGTATCCAACTAGTTTAAATTGTAAACTTTGTGGCAGAGATCTGTCTAAAGTTTGTCTAAACTATGACTCTAAACTATGTCTTCTAAAGTACTCCACACAAGTAATTCTTGCATCACGAGGTTTAGCAAGTACGTTTTACAGTGCAGGGGTTAAATCAATGAATGAGACAAAAAATGCTAATACAGAACATCATTATTCTAACCGAAATTGCTACAGTTTAAAGCTTCATTTTCACAGTTGCAGACCTAGTCCCTAATCCTAAAATTAAACTTCTAAATGAGCAGCAGCAGCAGTCATTCAGGATGGGGATTTTATGGAAAATTAGCATAGAATTCAGTCAGAATAAATGACAAAGATATTTTAGAAACCTGTTTTGGCAGAGCCAATGTCAGACGGTAACAACTTTCAGGCAGTGCTAACCTGATTTGAATTAGAACCAGTAATTCAGTTGCAAAAGACTCCATGTGCCATTGTTAATTGCATGGTATGAGATATCCAGATGCTGATTCTGGCATTCACTCCAGACTTCTATGCTGCTGTGGCCCTGTGCAGTGACTACAGGAGAGAGGGGGAAACTCCCACAGCACAGAAGCAGTGAAGTGTCAACATAAGCAGCCCTCTAACATACGGTGCGTGGGAGAGGGAGCAGCAAGGCACTGAATGTTCTACGGTAGCTGGACTACTGTACAATCCATTGACAAGCTGGGTCAGGTTGTGCTTACAGGCTGCTCTAATTTATGGTGGGGGGCTATTTGGCCACCTGCCCCCCAGTAGCCTAGAATCTAGATGGCACAAAGGTGTTCTAAAGCCATTTTGTTCCCTACTCCTGGGCTGCGCCTCTCCAGATCTGCAACACAGAGACCAAGCTCCCCATATCCCAGAAATTCCTATTGAATTTTGTTCATTATATTAAACAAGACTCAGTACTATACATGGACATTTGTTACTAGCAAGCTGCTACATGCCCCGAGGCAGGGACAGCATCTTGACAATATGCAATATTTCATTATAAATAACAGTGCTGATGAGATCACCTCTCTAATGCAGTCAGGAGCTCTTGTGTCTCTTTCGGTTTCCTGTTGCGAGGCCCATAAACAGCTATTTGAATCTGCAAACACTGTTTAGCATAAAATGAACAAGAAGTGATACACTATATAACCCAATTTCAAAATCAATCAAGTTGCTTTCATACTGATTATGCCTAGTTATCTACATATTAGCAAAGGAACTTCAGGTGACATCAGAGGACATTTTTAAAAATTGGAATTAGAATCTAAGAAGCATAAATGGCTGGGTCTTGTAGAATTAAATATACAGGTATAATATAAATAATAATATCCGCATGACATGGCACTTTCCATGAAAGCACTCTGCTTAACTAATCTGCATGACACCCTTGTGATACAGCTAGTAACCATGGTTTTACAGATGAGGAAACTGAGGCAGAGTGGCTGGCTAGGGGCTAGATTCTCCCTGGCTGAGAGGGAAGGGACATCACTGTACATTTTAGTTCATGGAGCTGCTTTCTATTCATTCCACTGGGGGTGGGAAGAGGGCTTTTAAGAGAGGAGATAGCGACCCGCTGCCACTGTTAGGAGGCTGTTCCCCTCCTCCCCACAGCAGCATAGGTTTTGCAGCCTGCTCTCTCTCCCCAGCTGTGTGGTAGCGTTGTCAGGGCAGTTCATCAGCGCTATTAAATCCCAACAGAGAGCCAATCCAGTATCCAGGGGTTTTGCAGGGGAGTAAGTATGGTACATAGTTGCTGGCCACCTGTGCCCAAACCCTGTATGGTCTTGGCACAGATGGCAGGTTTATGTGGGCAAATCATATTACTAACATGAATAAGATCCACACATCAGACTCCTTGAGAATCTATAGAGAAATAAAGTTGATATTTCTAGCAGGATTTATAGTTTGGAAAATTAGTGTGCATTTACATTCTCAAGCACTATGAGGCAGTAAATCCAAGAAAATCACTAGCAATGTAAATTATAATTACCTTATTGAACAGCTGGTAAGCCTCTCTCATCTTCCCCCCTGCCAGGCAGATACTGCCCATGATATGGTAAGTTTCCGCTGCCTTCTCACTAAAATCACCGTAGGTGTCTATGATGGACTCCAACGAATCTTTCAACAGCCTGTAGGCCTGCTACAGAGAAAAAGGCAACATAACTTAGCACAAAAATATATTCAGTTTTGGATCAGCATCTTTAAATGACTGCCTGATGCATGTTTAACTCATCTGGGGCTTAATGCTGATGCTTCTTGGGATCTACGGGCATTGTCCAATAATATGGAAACCTTACAGAGTATAATTCTATGCGCTGACCTTTAAGACAGGTGGTATGACAGAGAGCCATGGATACTGGGCTGTACTGCCAGTGCAAAGTTGCCCTACAGCCCATGAAGGATTCAGTGTAGGGGGATCATCCAGTCTCACAGTGCTGGTGAAGTGGCTCTTTTGCTAGCCTGCCTTCCTGTGGTAGGTGTGGAAGGGGCAGCCAGCCTCATCCTGCAAACCGCTCATCCCTGGCTGCCGGAACATCCCCTTGGAGCTGATGGCACCAATGAGCAATTAAAGGAGCTGTGTTTTTTTCTGACATATCCCTGCACATACATGTTCCAGATGGCTGAAAACACTAAAGTGTGCAAGTAAGCTTGTAAGCTAGTATTTAGTGTTACCTGTTTTTTCCCTACTCGTACAAGCCATTTACTGAATTCCTCAATGGCAGTAAGTGTCAGGGAATCCTTTGAACCCAGTGCTGCCTGATATGCAACCAGACTCTCCGTAAAATACATATCAGCCGCCCCTAGAAATAAGCACAGTAATTATTACTGACAGACTGGACCCCTTTTAGAACAGGACATCTCAGCTCCAGTCCAGGTAACAATCCCATACAAACAATGGATTTTATTAGTAATGTAACTAGGTGGATATAAAAAATGGTTTCTACCTTCCCTAAATGCAGAGGGCTACATTTTGAACCTACTTATATCCCGAGCAACCTCATTGAAGTCTGAAGTTATTTTAATAAGAAAAGGTTAAACAAAATAGTTTTAGTGCACATGAAAACCTGCTAGACTGAAGTCTACTTTATCTACAGAAGAGGCAAAGCACAGCAGTGTGTGTATAGGCTTCACCACACTGCCCTGCCAGTGGGCCTCAGCCTCCCCTTGGAAAGACCACCTGTAAGGGTAACTCAGTTTTCATGGGCATTTGCTCCTAGGCCTTTCTGCTGAGACCGCTCTTGAAGGTGTTGAGTGGAGCAGTACTGCTTGTGCCGGGGACACCTGTTCACTGGGGTCCGGACTCAGACCAGTAAACTCACTCTATGTAGTCTAAAGACCCGTGAGTTTCCCATCTCTAGAATGGAGCTAATGATAGTCTCTGAGCTCTACTGATGAAAAGTACTGTATAAAACAGGGGTGGGGAAACATTTTGGCCCGAGGGCCACATTGGGGTTCAAAATAGGGCGGAGAGCCAGGTAGGGAAGGCTGTGCCTCCCCAAACAGCTAGGCCCTGCCCCCTATCCGACCTCCACCCACTTCTTGCCCCCCTCAGAACTCCCGACCCATCCAACCCCTCCCCCCGCTCCTTGTCCCGATTGCCCCTGGGGAGACCCCTCCCACTCTTCCCCCAGACCACCACCCCTATCTAAGCTCCCCTGCTTTTTGTTCCCTGACTGCACTCTCCCAAGACCCCACCATCCCCGGGACTCCACCCCCTGTCTAAGCCCCCCTGCTCTTTGTGCCCCCTCCCAAGACCCCCCCCACCCTAAACACCACCCCCACGATCCCACCACCTAAGCCCCCACCCCTTGCTTACCATGCTCAGCTGGGCGCTCCAGCCTGAGCACGGGGGCCCCGTGGCTTGGCCAGGGTGGGGGCCCGCAGCTCGCCACGCGCAGCCTGGACCCCGGCCCGGGAGCGTGGGGCCACTGACACTGCTCCCTCGGCCCAATCTCGCGGGCCGGATAAAAATGGCCCGCGGGCTGCATATGGCCTGCGGGCCGTAGTTTGCCCACTCCTGATATGAAAGCTAGGTCTTTTGATTATTATCTAGCTACAGTAGCATATCGACTGCAAACCTAGATGAGAACTACAACTGTTTAAATGACCACTCTCTCCTATAACAAACATTTCTGGGGTTTTTTAAACTAGGAAAAAATGGCAAAAAAATTGGTTAATGCAGAGTTAAGGTTGTGTGATAATAGCTCATGCCCTTCCAGAACGCTGAATTCAGCAAAACTCAAACTTCTGAAAACCAGAAAATTCAGTTAAGGTAGACACTCATGTAACCTTAACTCTGCCCTCTGAGTGATGCCCCACACCACCTATATATACACAGACTTCCACTCTGCCTCTTCACTGTAATGCACAGGTACTTCCTGCCCTCGTCCTCCTCTCAAACACTGAGCCTGCTCCCGACAGAATACCACACCAGTAAAATTTAACAGCCACTTCATAGCCTTTTACAACCCCTTCACACTGCACAAAGGATACCAACCAAACCCGTACTTTTCCCTACCCATCATTAAATCCACAGACTGCCGTCATATCCCATCTCACTACTAATGATACCGATGGCAAGAAGACCCCAATGCCCTGCTACCGACACAAACTACACAATTCTGTATTGAAATGATGCAGAGTGGAACTTCAAGGTACGCATGTACCTCTTTCCTTTGAGCTCTACTGATGAAAAGCACTATATAAAAGCAAGGTTTTATACTACTGTGGCTAAGTAATAATTAAATCAACTGCAAATCTAGGTGAGAACATAAGCAGGGACTCATAAGCAGATCTCATGATATCACAATCACAGCCCTTTGAAGCTGCTCCAACGTAGGCCTCCACCATTAAAATACAACTACATTCAACACAAAGGGAATGCAGCTGGAGTGCATGCAGATAATTCACAGTCGCTATTGCCAGCACAGTTAAGGTAAAATCTGGCCCTGAATCAGAATTTGAAAGTAGGTGAAAAGGAAAACCTACAGCATGAAGGTAAATGCCAATGCCTTAGCTTGGTATTTCCTGGTTTGAGTTTTGCTGAACTTGACATTCCGCAAGGGCACCCGGAAACCTTAATTCCGCATTAACAAAGTTTTTTGCATAAAGCTCTACAGATGCACAGCCAGTGTCCAATACTGACTGCATTCCTTACCTTCAAAATTCCCACTGAAGTCAATGGAAATGAATTATACCGTAATCAATGGAAACTCCCACTAACGACAGCAAAAAAGGGCTTTCACACTGAAAAAAAATATCCACCAACCCAGGGAATATTAAACACTTAAACTTCCAGGTACTATTGCCTAGAAAATAGTATTTCATCTCCTTTACATAGAATGGTCCAGATTCTGCTTTGAGACACCTGTGCAACCTCCACTGGCTTCAGTGGGGCTTACCTGGGTAAACTGTGGGCAGAACGTGTCCCACTGCAGGTGAGGTGAAATGCCAGTTCCAGGCAATGATCCCACAAACTTCAGGTGCTGAATATTCCATTGATCAGCTCATTTTTACTAGTGTGTATATTCCTAAATAGACTGTGTATATTTTTAGAACCTCCACGTTATAGCGTTACATTAGGCCCCAGAAGAATCATAATTCTGTAAATCTCTTCCCTACTTACCAATATGCTGCTGGTCTCCAGTTGCAGCATAAGCTTTGCCCAGCAACAAGCCCGTCTGAGCAGCTTCAACACTAAGTTTCTTGTGCAGAGCCACGCAAATGGAATGGGCCTAACAAAGATGGAGATTATTTATGCTAAATAAACACTGCATACAAGTGCAGTAAGCAGACTGTCTACAAAGATGGGTATTTTCATACACTACCACCTTTGTTGAGTTAGCCACAGATGCAGAAAGAAGGCAACCCTCTGGAACAGGAAAATTCCCAAACAAAGCAGTTTAACTCCCGATAGTTGAACAAACACTCAGTATCAATTCTCCTCAGACTGTGCCTCTCCCTCAAGGAGCAAATATTGAAATAAATAAATCTTTATTATTATTAAAGAGAGGTGGAAGCTCTTTGTACCCAGGATTTTGCTTTGCACCTATATTAAAATTCTGACTCAGGTCCAGATTTAGAATTTAAACATACAAAAGTTGGTGGTGTTTGGAGCTGAGTGTCTGGTTTCGACTGGTTTTTAATTTTTATCCCTTAGATCTGTAAAGGGTGGGTGGTTTATTTAAACAGTGGTAAGTAGTTTAGCATGGTTTCAAAGCAAACAGCCACTGTTTTGCCTCTGCCTGATGCAGCAGGCAGCTTAAGGCAAGTTCTTCAGAACCCAGAGAAAGTGGGGATCAAAATTCTGCAGGAAGTAGCCATGTGACAATAGTAAAGAATCACAAAAAATGTCACTTTCTTCTAATATCATAGAAGGGGCTTTATGAGAATAGGAGAAACCGTATTGTCCCTAGCTGGTCTCTTTTCAGGGCTTGTCTTCACTGCAGAGTTAATTTGAGTGTTGCCTCTAACTTGAGTACCACCAACACATTAAAAACCTTTAACACCAGTGTAGTAATATTTTTAACTCAAATTGGCTGACCTATTGGCGAATAGAGGCTACACCTTAAATTAGCACAATTTAGCAGCAGGTAACACAATCACTCTGTGCAGGTCCAGTGTTTGTTTATCCTTTCCCCCAGTGTGGCCATTCGCCCTTGACTTAGGCTAACTCGAGAGGAGTTAATTTTCAGGTAGATAGAGAAATATGCCCCTGTGGCCAAAGCCTTGAGAGCTAAGGGTTACCGGGTCCAGACACATGCACTGACCGTCGCAAGTGTTCGGATTCTAATATCTAAACTGTTGTGTTAAATCTATTCACCTAAATGTGGGTTATTGCTGATTATGTACTCTATGTATCATAAGACTTTTAAAAAACTAACTTTATATTTGTAGATAATTTAAGCACTCTGCCCATATGTACAGACACTCTTTTCTCAACCTATGTATAATATTTTTTAAAATTAGCTTGAATAAAATTTAGGTTAACTCTGCAGGGAAGACACAGCCTCACTGTGGAACTGACTCCCTGGTACATATTTTATATACCCTTTCTCACAGGAACTGGGGCAGAGCAGCAGATGGCAGCGCAGAAACACAGGTGATTGCTTCTTGCAGCCAGGGTAATCTGAGGGTAGGTCTACAGTACGAAATTATATTGAATTTATAGAAGTTGATTTTTTGGACGAGATTTTATATAGTTGATTGTCTGTGTCCCCACTAAGTGCGTTAAACACTGTGGGTACCTATCCCACAGTCCCCACAGTCTCCGCTGCCCATTGGCATTCTGTTTCTTTAAACCGAGTTCTGCCTTCACAGATTCTTCTCCCCATACTGTGATCAGACCCAGTACCTCCTGTTCAGTCCATACTGGAGCTCTTTTGCCATTCTGGGACTGCAGGAAATGAAATTCAAAAGTTCCTGGGGCTTTTCCTGACTACCTGGCTAGCGCATAGGAGTTGAAAGTGTTGTCCAGAGCGGTCACAATGGAACATTCTAGAATAGCTCCCGGAGGCCAATACCGTTGCATTGCATCCACAGTACCTCAAATCTGGAACAGCGATGTCGATTTTAGTGCTACTCCCTTTGCTGAGGTAGAGTACAGAAACTGGTTTTAAGAGCCCTTTAAGCCGCCAAAAATGGGTTGGTTATGTGGACGGATTTAGTTTTAATTTGATATAATGCGGCTAATTCCAATATAATCGCGTACTATAGACCAGCCCTTAGACTAGCTGAGCTACCTCGCTTGGGAAAGAGAGTAGTGGAAAAAAGTTGGAGCTATCCAGAGTGACTGGAAACAAGAGTCTGTCAGGTGGAAAAGATCTTTGGTGAATGCGGGCTCAGTTTAGCTCTAATTCAACTCTGGGTGCAATTTTTAAACTGTGCTATCAGGATTTCTCAGAGGAAGCATGTTATCTTCTGTTCTGCTCAGGTTCTTATGCTGCTCCCATCACTGTGATGTCTGAGTGCTCAAACACTGCTAGAGATGCTTAGAGAAGAGCAACATCTCTTATGATGAAGTTAATTTAAAATACGGTTGTATTCAGAAAGTGACTGGGCAAAAATTGCCACTTCTTATTCAGACCAGGTGTCTGTGATTATTCAGAGGTAACAAAGAGTCCTGTGGCACCTTAAAGACCAATAGGTGCCACAGGACTCTTTGTTATCTCTGCTATTCCAGACTAACACGGCTATCTCTCTGATTCTTGTGATCATTCAGTCACAGCTGCTGACTGTAATGACAAAATATTCCTTTTAGCCTTGCAGAGCCCACACAGCAATGGGAAACCTAGCTGGGTTCTAGTTATTGTGCATCATCACCAGAATTGTTTACTAAGCAGCAATTATAGGCAAATCAGTGACATCTGCACAAACCCACTGACTGTTCTAAGGCTGAACAAGTGTCTCCGGGGACATGATTTGGCATGCAGAATCTTTATTACAGGTGCTGTCTCAGGCTGGGTTCACAGAGCTGGCAGTTAAGGGGAAATCTTTTTTTAATTATAAACTGAGCACAGTTTGATAAGGAAATAATTGAGACAGAAACAGGACTCACGTATGGGATTTTTAGAGTCTTTTTTTTAGAGTAGAACTCTCTAAAGAAATTCCAACACATTTGAACATTACTAACTATACATGTTAGTATAGCTCTTTTAATAAGCATTCAAATTATTTGCTAATGTGGACCAGATTTCATTAACAAGGTCAGGGTAAAATTCACAATTGGGATAAGTGGGTATAACTCCACTGACATTAACGAAATCTTGCCTGCTTGTGTCAGTTTCCTAGTTGCCAATTGTTAATAGTGGCTATTATGGTTCCCATCGGCTCCGACTCCATGGATGCTCCAGGGCTGGAGCACCCAAGGAGAAAAATTAGTGGGTGCTTTGCACCCACCGGCAGCCAAGCTCCCCTCACCCCTGTCCCACATCCTCCTCTCCTCCCCCGGCCGAGCACACAGCATCCCCACTTCTCCGCCTACCTCTCAGTGCTTCCAGTGCCAAACAGCTGTTTGGCGGCTCTTAGGACTTTCCAGGAGGGAAGGGGGGAGGAGCGGGGACACAGCGGCTCAGGGGAGGAGGTGGGGTGGGGGTTTGGGGGAAAGTGTGGAATGGGGGCAGAGAGAGGGCAGTGCAGGGGTGGGACTGGGGGAGGGGGGGGTCGAGCACCCACTGGGAACAGTGGAAGTTGGTGCCTATGATCGTTTCCTATACCATTTTCACATCATTGGTTATGTTTCCTATTAGGGTTCTTCAGCAGATCCTTGCTAAAGTTAATATAAAACAAATTAGTTGAATTCAATCATAGAAACTAAGAGCTGTGATTTTTACTTAGTCCTGCTGCTCTAAAAAGATTTTTGAGACTTCCTACCTGTAATAAATATGCTATGGCTCTTTCATGATTTTTTTTCAGTTGCTCACTTTGGGCAATTTTCTGATAAAGATTTATCAGTTCTGGAGCCGTATCGCCTTCAGCTGAAATTACTGCCTCAACAGCTTTTTCAAAATAACCCGTGGCAAAGTCCAACTTGTTTTGCTGCAAACACGTCCTGAAAGAAAATGGGGTAAGTTTGGGTCTCTAGTAAAAAAGGCTATTGTCCATATCAGTAGACGCATGAGACTGGCTCAGAGGCCCTCATCCTGTTTTCCTTGTACACACAAAACTCCCAGTGAAGTCTTTTACCCTTGTACAATCCACTTTCTGTTACAAAAGAAACAGCATGATACCATTTACATCAAAGCCCAAGCACCTGCTCACATACATGGCATTCATTTTGGTTTTTGGGTTTACCTGCCCAATGCAATGACTAAATCTTTCTCCGATATTTTTAATCCCATGATCACTCTCCCATCCAGTTCTTGAAGTTCTTCCATGAGTCTCTCTGCCTTCTGCAGACTGAGATAGGATTCTTTGCCAGTGGAACAGTCAAGGAAAACTACCAAAAATACATGCTGGTAAACAAAGAAAACCATGCAGGCAGAAACTAACCAGAAAATAACAATTTGTGGTCGGTGTTAGCTTCCAGAACTGTCTTTGCAATACAATCAATACAGTTTTGAAGCATATTGTTTTGGATTTCCTGCCACTCACTTACAGGAGATAGCTTTGAAGTGTGGATGGGAACTCTCAGTTACAGGATGCAGTAAATTTCATTATTCATAAAAAAACCAACCATTGCTGTCTTCACATAGAAAGATCTGCAAATGTACATGGCGTTCTTCAAGACATAGGGGTTGGCCATATTCCATCCTGAAGCATTTACAATTAAAGAGAGAATGAACAAGACAAGATGATTGGGTTTAGAGAGAGCTTGACTACGAGGGAAGGTGGGGAAGCAGGAAATGGTTTAAAATTCTTTGCATTGACTTTTCATCTGGGCTTCATGTAGGATTTTTGGCTTGGTGGAGCCTTCCAGTGAAATTCACCACTGTAGAAATCCTAATTTATATCACTTTCCGGAACAAAGCTCCAAAGAGAAATAAAAGTATCAGGCTCTGTGCACAGCCCTAACATGTAACAACAAAATAAGATTGGTGGGTAAAAGTATGTAGTGGATGTGCAGAACTGAGAGCCAGTTTTCATAGATTTTTAAAGACCAGAAGGGACCATTAAACAACCTAGTATCACCTCCCGTATAGCATTGGACACAGAATTTATCCAGTTATTCCTATATTGAGCCCAATAACTTGTGTTTGACTAAAACCTATCTTTCAGAAAGACATCCACTCTCAAATTGAAGACTTCAAGTGGTAGTTTGTTACAATGGTTAATCACCCTGACTGTTAAAATGTGCCTTATTTCTAGTTCCAAGCTCGGCTCTGACATCAACCCCTTCTGTAGTCTCAAGAAAGTCATTTAACCTCCTTGCCCTTGATTTTCCCATCTGGAATAAGAACACTTGCCCAACTATCTCACAGGTATGCTCTACCACTTGATTAATTCATTATTTTATGGAGCACTTGGGAGAGGAAAAACTATATAGTAAGTACTAATGATTATTATATATTTAATAAACATTCTGTATTAGGCATTTTAATAATAAAGTAGTACTGTCAAATGCAAGGATATTTGTTTTGTGCCAGATGTGCTACACCCAAAGTATAGTATATAGTCACATGAGTTCCTAATATTTCTCTTCTGTCCTCTGGAGCTACTGGAGGCGTACAAATCCCTCTCAGCATGATACGTTTGGCTGATTCGGCATGCTCTATGGCCTGTGTCGGAAGACCTAGGAGAAGACAATGAATGAGCTTGCTAACAAAAAACAGCAATAGCAACTTCAAACTAAAAATAAGACCTGAACTATGCAATTCTCTGAAAAGATTAAATTTAGGGCTTGTCCTCACTATGGCAGGGAAGGATTGATCTTTTGGTGATCGATTTATCGCTTCTCATCAAGACACGATAAATCGATCACCAGCAGCTCCCCCGTCGACTCCAGAAGTCCAGCTCGCCAAAAGGCACAAGCTGGAGGTAACGGGGGACCGCGCTGCCGATCGCCACCACTGTGAGGACGGCAGGTAAGTTGACTGTAGAGACGCCGATTTCAGCTACGTTGTTAACGAATTTGCGTATCTACAGTCAATTTCCCCCCCCTAGTGGAGACCAGCCCTTAGACACTAAGGATGAAATTCTAGCTCTTCTAAAGACAAAAAGAAGCTGTGCCATTGACTTTATGGGGTCCAGGATTTCATACCCGATGTATAAGAAAACAATTAGAAGATTTTTTGGGGGGGGGGGGGAATAATCCCTTAAAGCTATTTAACACAGATATAATCAATAACTGTCAGAATAATTATGCAGATGAAGATGTTACATGTAGGGAAAATAGGCAGATGAAGGGATCCAGCAGAGTCACAGATTGTACAACACCTTTGAAGAGAGTAAGCATCTGTTTTATCATTAGTCCTAGTGCATCCCTCTTCTCACGCACCATACAATGAAGACAGTTATATCCCAACCGCTAGTACAGCATGCCCCCACCTTCCCACACCCTCGGGATGGGTGGAGGACCTTCAGACAAAAAACAACTGCCTGTTATATATAAAATTATGCAGCAGCCATAGCTGAGTGTTTAACCAGATTCCATTTCTGTGGGACTGTGGCTCATATTCAAGTCTAGGAAAACATATCAATATATTCAAAAGCAAATCCTCAGCTCAACTGGGAACAATTGGCCATAATCCCATTTTAGGGATCTTTGCCACCAATTTTCTCTTTCCACACCTTATTTTTCACTACCAGCAAAGGAATAAAACAGATCCACTGCAAGGTGTTTTACCCTACTACTTCACAGACTTTTCTTATTACTGCTTATCTCTATAATGATCACACATAGGCCCAGGTTTCTAAAGATATTTACATGTTTCTGTGCTCAGTGTTACATTGGCTCCTAAATCCCTTTTGAAAATGAGATCTAGGCTCCTAAATGAGTCAATCATGGCAATGCTGAGCTCAGCAATTGCCCAAATACCTTTAAAATTCTGGGTCACAGTGCTTTCTACAGGGACAGCTTAGAAACATAGAAATAGAAGAATTGCTATCCTGGGTCAGACCAGTGGTTCATCTGTCACCAGATCAGCTGCTTTAGAGAAAAATGAGAACCTCTAAAGTAAACCTTTATGGAACAATCTGGACATAGAAGACATTTCTTCCTAACTTCGACCAATGAGTGGCTGGCTTATGATGATACAAAAATGATTTAAAAAAGTTAACAGTTGTGTAATTCGGGACATTCTCATTAACCATACAAATATCTAATCCTTTTTTTGAGCCACACCAAACTCTTGACTTCTATTATATCGGGTGCCAACGAGTTCCACAGCTTAATGATGTTATGTAAAAAGTGTTTTCTTGCATCATTTAAAATTTTGTTGCCTTTCAATTTCATTAAATGTCCCCTAGTTTTTGGTTTAGGAGAAGGAACTACTTCTATTATCTCCTTTTTGAGATGGGGTGACCAGTACTGAACATAGGATTCCAGGTGAGGGCACATCATTGATTTATATAGTATTGGTATTATGGATTCATAGATTTTTAAAGCCAGAAAGGACCATCATGACAATCTAGTCTACATCCTGAACAACTCAGACCAAGGACTCTCATCCAATATTTCTGTATCAAGTCTATAACTCCTGTTTAGCTATAGCATATTTTTAGATATAATCAGCATTGCAATATTTTTAGTACTGTTTTGTATCCCATTCTTAATACATTTTGTTTCCTTTTTTGACAAGCATTGCACATTGAACAGAGGTTTCAGTGGACTATCCACATTTATTTACCACTTTAACTTACACAGTCTTCTGTCTTCCTGGTATGAGAGTTACATCCCTTAGACATTGATAAAGAGGATGTAAGCAAATACATAAGGAGGATCTGTCTCAGGGCAAGGAGATCTAATTCTCTGAAATTGTTCCAGGACATTTAGGATTCTGTGATTAAGAAACTCAAGGAATTTACTCAATTTTGATACAAGAATCGTTTATTGTATTTTTTAACATCAATAGCACTCACAGCATATTAATGCTGACTGTCCTTTAGACTAGAGATCTGTGCCAAGGGAATACATTGGTTCAGTTTTTAATTCAGACTAAAGATAGATGGCAGCATTTCTCCAGTTTGCAAATTTCTATAGGTCACTGCAATTATTCTGATCACTCAACATATATGTTAGTGTAGTTCCATTCCCCAGACAGAAATATCTTGATGTAATCCAGGAATACGTATGAAATCAGGAAAGCATTGGCTGAAATTTGCTGAGGTCTTCCAGGAGCTAGATTTTTAACCTGGTATGCATTTAAAAAAGTTGAAAACTTGCTTTTTAAACCAAACATTTTTTGTGAGTAACAGAGTTAGTAGAAAAATAAGTTGAGGTACACAATCACTTAATCAATGTAATTCCTATTAGGAACTGTGTTTTAGGCTTGAAATTCAATGAGCATTACGAAGTATAAAATATTTGCTCTTATTTCATTGTTAACTTTGGAAGGTGAAATTATGAAATGAGGAATGTAACACCACTTCTGTTTTTAAAATGATTGTGTGTCACTGTTTTTCTATTCCCCTTTACTTGTAATCATTGCTATTGTGCTCAAGGCCAGCTCATGGAGTAGACAAGATGACACAACATGATTTCAGTTCTTCTTCTGGAAGGTGCCTATCATTATGATATTTCCTACCACAGAGCTGAAGCTAACTCGCAAATCTGCTTTGAAACTCAATCTCTGTCCTACTAATACAGTAGGTTGCCATTCTAATAGCAAAACTTTCAGTTGATTCCGAGGAGCCATCTTCAAAGCCACTTGCACATCCCTACTTAGCAGCCACCGTCCGTCCACTGTGCCTTGATGCTGAATGTGTTAAACTACTCAGTCAGTGGGAATCCTCTGGTGATCTACATATTGCTGATCGAGTTAATAGGTGCTACTGGATGGGCACAATGGTAAGGGTCACCTTGGAATCTAGATGTCCCACTCAAGCTGGAAGTGCTGGAATTTGATTTGTTGTCTCGGTGGAGCTCAGCAACCACCAGTCCAAAACCGCTGACTAGTCACGCCAAATAAAGCTGCCAGCCATCTGCTGAATGTGTCAAAGGCCCCAAATTAGACTAATGTAAGACACCAAGTCCATGACTAATGGCATCGGTTCCATCAGAGAAACACAGAGTTGCTCACAGCCACCAGGTTAGACAATATTCTGAGTGATATTAGGAGCAGCCCTACTGCTGACTTTAACAACATATTGCCAGAGTTCTTGAAGCATCTTGGGACTCAGGCTCACCAGTGCTTGTGCAGTTCTTCACACCAGAGGTCAGTGAAGCGTGACTTCTGAAGACATGGTGAACATCTGAAGTCACTGCTCTTCTGAAACCGGGGAAAGAGCCACCTAATGTTGCAAGATATTGACCAGTATCTCTATTGTCTGTGCCATTCAAGGTCCTGGAACATCTTATTCTTCAGTGCATCTTCCCAGAAGTGGAGTCAATAATTAGAGTTAAGCAAGCAGGGTTTTGGAGTGGTTAGAGCACCTGCGATCAAGTGCTAGCTTTGAAAACATTAATTGAAAACAGTTTACAGAAAAACCTGAAGATGGGAGCCATATTGATGGACCAACAGCAGCATATCACACAGTCTGGCACATGGGACTCTGTCAAATTATCACAAGCACTCCCAGCATGGGTAGTCAATGTCATTGACCTTGTCCTCTGCAACAGATGTTTCTGAGTGCACGTAGGAGTTAAAGTTATTGCGTGGGAAAGAGAAACCAATGGTCTACCTCAAGACTCTGTGCTGGTACCAAAGCTTTTCAGCTTGTACATAACTT
This sequence comes from Sternotherus odoratus, assembly GCA_032164245.1. Taxonomy (NCBI): domain Eukaryota; kingdom Metazoa; phylum Chordata; order Testudines; family Kinosternidae; genus Sternotherus; species Sternotherus odoratus. Next base: position 87,083,410 of record JAVMKO010000007.1, read on the forward strand.
GTACATAAATGACCTTACATACACCCAGTCCTGCAATTTCATATACACAGATGATGTTTGCTTGGGCATCCAAGCAAGGTCATTCCAAGACCTTGAAGACACCCTACATGCTGACTTGATTATGATAGCTGAATACTGTAGTCAGAGACATATACAACCAAGACAGTTTCCAGTGTGTTCCATCTTTACAAAACCAGAGCAGACCAAGAACTCTCTCAATGGACATTGCTTGAAAAATACAAGCTTCCCACCTGGTCTATCTCAGAGTAAATCTCGACAGATAACGTGTGTGTAAGTCTGAGCCTGCCACTATACAGAGAACTCTTTGACTACCTACAAGTGCACTTGTTGTTGAGGCATCCATTTGGGCCACTTTCCCTGCCCAGATTTCTCTGTGACGTTGATGTGAGGTGAAGAATGGTCTGCAGCTGACACCAGAAACGTCTCTTATAACTGATCCAACCATGTGTGTACCTGGCTTTAATTTGCCAAACTGCTCAGGGGCCCTTCTGAACCAATTGTGAATGGGCCAGGGTCCATGTGCAGGCAGCCTTCACTGCTTGGGCCAATGAGAGGATGCCACGGGCAGCTGTGGTCAAAGAGCAAGGGACGGTGTAAGCTTTTTCACTGCCCGAGGCGGCAGCATTTCGGCAGCAACTCGCAGGGCTCCCGTCTGCTTTAGCAGCATTTCGGTGGACGCAGCTGGAAGCACACAGCAACTGTGAGAGCTGCCACTGAAATGCCGCCGAAAGCGCCAAAACACCACCTCAAAAAACGGCGTCTAGTGCTTGTACCGGCCCTGCAAAGAGCCAGTGCCATACATCACTGTTGGCCCTCAGACAAGATTTGATCGTGGACCGAGAGCTCTGCACTTCGTTGACGAAGCTGCCACAAATTGGCTTGGCAAGCTCCGCCATCCATAAAGAAGTCCTGATTTATGTAATGAGTATGCGATTCCCAACTATAAGACAGATATGAATGGACCGCTCTCTTCCTAACCATCAGTCCTCAGCCAAATTCCACTTTCACATGTACACTTCTGAAATCACTGACTTGGTTTTGGCTCCAATAAACTTACACCAGGGATGAATTTAGCTCATTGATCGCTAGTGTTGGGTGGGAAATGAACTATTATGCATTCAGAGGTGAAAATGTGCATTGATCCTTCTACTGATACCAGAGTTCTGTTTCTGACACCAACATTGCCTCTCTGTCTAGTAGTAGCAGCAGAAGTTGGGGGCCTTGAAGGTCAGCTTCACAGTGAAGGAGAAATCAGTGATGCAGATTCTGGGTCTCTCCTAGGTGTAACTTGCTTTATTACACAGATACACCAGTCCTGGAAAAGAGGAAACTACAAAGAGCAGCCAGGCAATCTCATTTTCCAGAAGACTCAGACAGGCATTCCCAGGAAGTTACTTTATCTCCAGGAATTTTTCCAAATATAGAAAATAAAGCAGAGTGCAAACTCTTATCTGCCAGAGATTCTCTCCACGGCCAACTTCATAACAAAAGTGACACCATCACAACATTTCTTCATAAAGTAAAAACGTGCTTGTATGGTAAAAAGAACTTGTAAGATTCTGTGTAACATCCCCATCCAGTAACTCCTACCATAACATGTGCTTTCATTATTAACAGAGCAGTCTTGCAGACACATATGCATGTAAGTAACTTTACTCAGCCGATAGTCCCATTATGGGCCATACATAAATATTTGCAGGCTCAAAGGAGTAAAGCAAGTTTCACTATTGTCCAAGTTTTTGATGTGGGACGACTGAAATTAGATTTTTACCTTGAAGTGTTAAATAGCTGTGAGCCAGGTTGGCGAATGCTTGTGCCAGTTGCCAGTGACCGTCTCCGTAGATAATTCTAGTAAGAGCCACACATCTAATAAGTTCCCTGTTGGCTTTATACACCTGAAGAACAAAATAGAGTCAAAATTATTTTGGTGTAATCATCCTGTCCCCAGAGTTTTCTCCAAGGGAGGTGGGGAACTGTCTACATATTGGTTAGAATAAAACCATGTGTCCTCTGTGCATTTGTTACTAGAATATCACAGCTCTGAGTCAGTCTTTTTATAATTCTAGGATCAGATTTGCCCCCATCTCCAGAGCAGTAACAGGTGAGGGAGAAATTCCCAGAATAGGGTGGATATAAGTAGCCCTGTGTTGCCCATATTAGGAGGAAAGGCTGGGGCTGAAGGCAAGAGGGACAGTGATTGTCAGGGCCGGCGACAGGGGGGTACTACGGGTACAGCTGTACCGGGCCCCGGACTTTAGGGGGCCCCCGGTACACAGCTGTACCCGTAGTTGTCCCCCCTTGTCGCCGGGCCTGGAGAGCGGGGAAGGGGCGGGGAGGCGGCGCGGCTCTCCCCCGGACGAGCGCACGTGTCCCCGGCAGGAGCAGTGAGCCCGGTCGGCGGCAGCGGCGCAGTCCGGGGGAGAAAGTGCGGGGGAAGGCTCCGCAGCATGGTAGGGCTTCGGGTCCGGGGGAGAAAGGGTGCGGGGCGGGGGGGGGGGAGAAAGAAAGGGCGCGGGGGAGGGGGGGGGAAAGCAAGGGAGGCTCACGCCACTCCCAGGCTCGCGCTGCTGCCAGCCGCTGTCAGCTGGGGGGGGGGGGGAGCGCCGGCTGGGCTTTCCCCTCCCAGCCGCTGTCAGCTGGGGGGGGAGCGCTGGCTGGGCTGGGGGGGGCCCCCGGCTGGGCTTCCCCCCTAGCCGCTGTCAGCTGGGGGGGCCCCCGGCTGGGCCGGGGGGCCCCCAAACGATCAGAGTACAGGGCCCCCAAATTTCTGTCGCCGCCCCTGGTGATTGTAACACTCAGAGCCACTGGGATTCCAGGCCTAGCTGATCTAACTTGGAGTATTCCCAAGGGCTGTACTACTTTACACAAGAGCCATGAATCTGGGCAGTGCAAAGATGGCATAAAGCCACCGATGTCTGCTTCCTTCACCTGGGCCGTGCTGCTTCTGTCAGGAGATGCAGCAGGGACCCTCACCTGGAACCTTTAACAGGGCTGTTTCTGAGACTCCTCAAGGGACAAATATGAATATTTGTAGCTACCGAAGCTTTGCCATTGTCTGTCTGCACAGACACTTGAGGTGCAGGAGGAAGCAGATGGGGAACTCCCTAGGAAGGGATCACAGTGAAAGGGAGCAAGTAGAGGAATTCCTTTTATTGGAAACAGGGTGGTGGTGATGGTGGTCTCGACATAAGGAATGTGGAGGAGCTGCAATGAGAGGAAGCCAATGAGGAGATCTTTGCACAGACAGGGATGGTGGGAAGGAGCCTCAGCAGCAAGCTAAACTTTTTTTTTTCAAGATTGCAGATAACACGTGACTGTTAATATCCAGGGTTGTTACGAGTTATCAGAAACATCATGATTGATGACTAACATCCCACCGTTGCTATTATTAGGCTCAACATCTATATTTTGGTTGCCAAAAATGCTTGTTATTTCTTCAAATCTTTCCTGCTAGGAACTGAATGACTTGGATGCTGCCTACAACAGAAAGCCTCTACTTGGGAAAAAGATGATAGAAACATCAGATTTACTACAATTAAAATCAAGTAATGCAACAGCTGAACAGCAAACCTGCTACCTCTTTGTATAGGTCATTTAAAAATTATGCGGTGGGACCTTGTGATCTGTTAAATATGGCCTTGAGATACTTCACTTCCTACAGAAGAAATAACTTTACTCGGGGCTGGATGACACAGTATTTGTAACAGGGAGTGAACCCATGGTTACTGGCTTGAGTCAGCCTAAACTGGCAGTCACCCAAAGTTATTACCATCCCATGACTTTGAGGTGGCCTATGTGAAATCAATGAGTCATTCAATCCACTTCCTATCAGACAGAGTGCCTATTGCAGAAGCATGGTCACAGTTTGCCACTAGTGCTTATAGTTTGTGCAGTCTTTACCAAGAGCCAAAGACTAACCCTAACTACTGTTATCCCTCCCTCCTAGTCAGGGATGTAACACACAAGGAAGCTGCAACTCTTGCTTCCAGTCATGTTATGTTATTAATTATTTGTATTACAGTAGCACCTAAGCCTGAAATCAATCAGCATTAGGTGTCTAAGTACAGTGCCTTTGAGGATCTAGACTTAGAGACTGCAACTGATGGGAAGACTGCATTGTGCTACGTACTGAACAAACATGAGATAATAGCTACCCAAGAGTTTACAATCTCAATAGACAAGATGAGCAAAGGCAGTCTTATTATTCCCACTTCACTGACAGGAAATAGAGATTAAGTGAGATGAAGTGACTTTCCCAAGGCCACAAAGAGTTTGTGTCGGTGCTTGGAACTGACCCCAGATCTTCCAAGTCCCAGTCCTGTGCATTAACCACCTGAGACCAACTATCCTTTTATACTGATAAATCATTATAGAATTTCAGTTCTTAGTACTCTCAATCTGACATAACACCTCCCTGCTTCCACTCACACTGTTAGTGGTAATGCTGAGGAGTTTCAAACAGAAATGAATAAACAGAGGATTTTAAAAAAGTAACTTATAAGCAAAAGGGCCAGGGCCAATTCCTGTTACCTCTTTTTCTTTAATGAACTTTTCTGCCATCTTCTGTGATTGCTTTAATTTCTCATTTGGTGCTGGAGCAAAATCCATTGGCAGTGCCTTTTTTCTCATTTTCTTTTCTTCTCCTTCACTATTTCTTGCTGTGCTCTCATGGTCGGACTCATCCAGATGTTTAGAGGCAGTGGTGCTTATTTCCTGCGACCTGATCATAATATATTATAAGGTTGTATTACTGATGATGTTTATTTCAGATTCATCTGTTAGTTGCTGCCCTGCATTTAAACTTAAAACTGGGAATAACGTGTAAAAATATAACTATAGCCGCAGTGTTACCTTTAACAATTAGGCTACAGCCTAATTAAAAAAACAAAGACTTTTTTGTCTGATGGGGGATGATTTTTATTTACGAAGCCCTTCTTTTCCCTCTTGGAAAAGTGCTGTATAATAAATTTACAGGAAAACCAATTTAGAATGATCAATTTGATAAAAGCTCCCTCAACTCATAACCCAATAAAACAAAGAGAATGGTTACTACAGTTGGGAAGAGGGGAAAGGTGAAGATTTCAAGATAATGGAGCAGACAGTAAAAATAAAGATCACCCTTTAAAAAGAAAAGTTTAATAACTTACAAGTGTGAGTCCACAGCACCATGGCTTGAATCCGTAGGGATATATATCAGGCTATCTTGCATCATCTTCTTACCAAGAAATACTATGGAGATCCGAACTCACTATGCCTAAAACTGTTCAGAAGTAATATGAATGATAAAATGTATTTTTTTACAAAATAAACTGGAACAGAACAGTCAATGACCAGTTAACCTACCTCTCAGAGTTATCAATGTGCCCATTAAAACTGTCTCACTGTTACCTCATACTTCCTTTCTATTGGTTGTATCCATCTGCTCTCTCATCTCTTCGTTATATGTTTGCACCGTGCTTAGCACAGTGGGACCCTGGTTCTCCTGCAATGCAAATAAAGCGTAAATAATATTTTTATTTGTATTTCAGTGGTACCTCGTCACTCATAGTGCTAGGAGATGGACAAACACAACAAGACAACAAGCCCCCTGCCACAAAGAGCTTTCAACCTAAGTATAAGATGAACTATGTCTATTTAATAATAATACTGTATCATCTTAGTTCAGGGAGAGATTACACCATTACAATGAGAATATCCATCAGGAAGTAAAATTAAGAAAAACAACCCCAAACACTAGAATTTCCAAAGTGTACCCAGCTTTGTCTTTCCATTTTTTGTAGTCAACACTCTCCTATCACATGCAACTTCCAGCAGAAAAGTCCACTCTATCTAGAAGTGTTTAATTTGCTGACAAGTGATATTTAACTAAGTCAAAATGGAATTGAATAGCTCATTTCTGAATTTATATTCAGAGCCATCCAGGGCTGAGTACACAGATGACCCTCAACAGTCATACAGAACACTGGAATTTCTTTATATCCTTATCATCTGGACTTTGTATCTCACCTGAACTCTACAGCAGTTAGGTTAGGTCTGAAAACATTTGTAGCAGCCCTTTACCATTTCCTGGGGTGCATTTGAGCCCACAACGCCCTTTGCTACAGATAGGGGTGAGGAAGAAAAAGTGAAAAGTTGGTTTTTGAGTTGCCAGTTTCACCTCCAATCCCAGAAGAAGACATCAGGGTTCGGTAGCACATTTCCTAGGCCTCTGGTCACATGCGGCAAAAAGGCTGGAGCCGGCCCTGCCAGTGAACTCTCCTAGTCCTCTGCTGATGCCAGTCTCAGAAAGAGAGAGTACTGTGGCTTGCAAGTTGCCAAGCCAGCACAGCGACGTAGGGTATGACACAGGGCCCCCCAAAATGCAACAACTGTCAGTTTAGCACAGTGGTTTATTTGTGGGGATTGAGGGAGGAGCCAAGGGAATTCAACAAACACACAGGGACTTAAGTGAGCCATTTTGCACTTATATGTCTGCTGTGGCACTGAATTACAGACCCTCACTGCTCCCTTGGCTGTCAGGGTCCAATCACTTCCCCCACCTCTGTATCCCCCACCTCTGTATTTTACATTCTGATACACCAGTTCCTCAGCCCAGAGAGCAGGGGTGTGAGGGGGGCTTCTGTCTGTCTCCCGCCCCCCCAGCCCAGGGGTTAATAAACAGTCACTGCTCTACCGCTGTAAGCAGAGACAGCACCCAGCTCATGGAGCACGGCACAGCAGCGGGAGGTAGAAATCCAGGGAGGTACCTGCTCACTGCACTGGGGATGACGGCCAAGATGACGGCCAAGAAGAGCGAACCCCAGGTTTTGCCGGCTGCTTCCTCCTTCCTCAGTCAGTCCCAGGTAGGTTCTTTTTGTTACACTTCCAATAAGTAATTAGCAGGCTGCACCCCCCACCCCCGCTTTACTCTGGGGAGGCCACAATAGAAGCTTTTCTGACAGGCCCCACCCCCACGCGGTCACCTTGGTGACAGAACACAGGCCCCAGGCTGTAGCCTTGGCAACTGTTCACATTCCCAGCTGAGAGCAAGTTTGACCAGAATCAAGGGCCCAGCACCAATCCTGGCTCACCAGCCCTCTCCCCTGCTTGGCTGTGTAAAAACACACTGAGTGGCTCAGGCACATTGTCATGGATGGTCTGTTTGTTGTGTGTCTGCCCCATTAAAGATTATAGTGGGGTCTGTTTTGGGGCTGTGCACTGAGCCAAGGGGCCTGGTGGGCTAGGCTGAGAGATTACTAAGGGGGCTGTAGCCTGCCATCCTTTGATTCCCTAACCCACATTGGCAGCCTTTGACAGTGTGTGGACTACCTCAGGGAGAAAGGGTTAAAAAAAGGTCAGCTCCTAAAGGACCAGAGGCGCTAACAAACAGGTGAGGCATGCAAGGGAATGTGAATGGCAGATAGTATATACATATATATACACATAGTATATAATATACATACTGTAAACTTCACCCCTCCATCCGTGCAAAAAACCCCTGCAAGAGTGAAAAGAAAATGCAGGCAGAAGTCCAGCAGTAGTGGGGGCTATTCAGTTTATTGCACTGAATACAGCATGTACAATTACCTGCCTTGTGGGCAAATGGCATATGTGTGCATTCAGCACAAGCAGCTAGCTCATGGCCCTCAAGAGACGTAATATGGGCTCTTGAGACCAGAGTGGCCAAACTGGTGGATAAGGGACATAGGAGACTCTTTAGCGCATGTGGCATGTAAATATCTTGCGACGCTGGCTATAACAGTGCCATGCAAACACCTGGTGACATTGTAAACAAGAAGCAGGCAGCGTTATCTCCTGAAAATGTAAACAAACTTCTTGTCTGAACAATTGGCTGAACAAGAAGTAGGACTGAGTATACTTGTAGGCTCTAAAGTTTTACATAATTTTATTTTTTAAATGCTTTTTATTGCACATAATTCTACATTTGTAAGTTCAACTTTCAGGATAAAGACATTGCACTACATTACTTGTATTAGGTGAACTGAAAAACACTTTAGTTTTTAGTGTAAATAAAACATATATTTGCAATGAAAATAAATATAAAATGAGCACTGTACACTTTGTATTGTGAGTTGTAATTGAAATCAATTTACAAATGTAGAAAACATCCAAAAATATTTAAATAGTATTCTATTATTGTTTAATAGCGTGATTAATTGTGCCATTAATCTTTTTAATTGCTTGACAACCCTACTTTGAATCCATCTCTGTTGCAATTTATTACTGTGGAATACAGAGCAAATGGGATTACAGTACTAAATTGATCATAAATTAAGAGTCAATTTGTCCCTGTGAAGGTCTCAGAGTCCTGTGCTGGGATGAGCAAACACACAGCATGGTAAAAATGTGGTTCTACTGCCTCAATCTGGAGAGAAAAGAGTTTTTACTCAATTAACAAGAAAAAGGTGGTTTTCACACTACAGACTTTACAAATTCACTGGGATCTGAAAGTTAAGATGGGTTCTTCTGGGTTGGCTTGTGCACCCCTTCCAGTAGTAAGAAATCAGCAGGATAAATGCCACCCTCAGTTGCACTTCTGTAATTCACTGCCCCCAATGTGGTGTTGCTGAAGCATAATGGAAGAAAGACTTATTAATTCTGTTGATGTGTTAACTAGAATCCAGGTCCCTCATCCATTCCTGTTATGCCACAGGGTTAATGTGAGTAAAATCTTGTTTTCATCCACTGAAGTAAACAGATACAGATTTTTAATCTGTTGAGTAAACTGGTGCCATTTTTAGTCACCATAGAGTAGAACTGCACTTCAAGGGCAAGTCTACACTACCCGCCAGATTGGCGGGTAGTGATCAATGTATCGGGGATCAATTTATCATGTCTAGTGTAGATGCGATATATCAATCCCTGAGTGCACTCCCCGTCGACTCCAGAACTCCACCGCCGTGAAAGGCGGAAGCTGAGTCAACGGGAGAGTGGCAGCAGTTGACTTGCTGCCGTGAGGACACCCAGGTAAGTTGACCTAGGATGCATAGCTGAAGTTGCGATTCTTAGGTCATCCCCACACCTCCCCCAGTGTAGACCTAGCCCAAGGCACCACTGGTTGAGCAACTGACGTAATCTAAAACTCTCAAATACTAAATGTAGATTGCTAAATAAAATACTAGATACAGAAGAAGACAATCAACGCCAATATAATCATTTGCTTAGACAAATAGTTGCTACACATTTGTAAGATTACAGCAGCATCACGTTACTTATCTCCAAAGGGAATATGAATGATCAAAGCAGACTACAAAAGTGGAAGAAACTGAAGGATGAAGGACAAATTATTGAGTTTTATTTCTTGTGAATACCACATAGCAAATCAGCTTGCACTCAAGTTGATGACCGAGCTGTAATTAAAGAGAAAGATGTTGCAACATGTAATTAGTCAATTCTCATTTCAGATGAAATCCAATTCTCGAGTACTTTATAGGATTTCTCAAAGGTTTCCCTATTTTCAAAGTGCACTAGTAGTCCCTTGGAGGCCAACCTGCAGCTTGTTGCAACCTGAGTAGGTGACATTTCTACATAGTCATTCTCCAGGGTAGAGCCACACTTTAGAACTAGTCTTCTTCAGTTACATCTTCAATGTTATCAGTGATTCAAGAGTGGATCTTGAAACGGAAATTCATTGAGGGAGTGGCCCGCGTTGAAAAGGACATATGTATTTGGACACAGACCACCAGACGCTGTGTGTGTGTATGTGCGTGCACGCGCACGGAGATGAATGGGTGATGGGAGTGCTTTAGTGCTGTGGAACCTGGGATACTATTCATTTGTTACATTGGGTCACAGTAGTTTTACTGATCACATACAGTCAGCATTGGACGGCTGCATTTTGGTATGTTCAAATAAATGTCTGTTGACTAATTGGCTTACGTTCTTCACTTCAATTCATTTTTCTAAGGGGATGTCCATTTGAGAAACTGCTTTAACCTTATTAATCAGCTAGTAGAAGCTTAACTACTTACATATTTGACAGCTATACAACCATAATATTATTGTTTAGTACAGTAGACTCTCGATTATCCAGGATGATAGGGAAAAAAATAATTCTGGTTAATAAAATCCTGGATAATCACCATCCATAGGAAATGTAGGATGTGGGAGTTGATTCACCAGCTATCCTGCGCCCGGGGGAGGGGGTGTTGGTTCACTGGCTGCCCTGCACCCTGGTAGGGGTTTTTTGTGTGTGTGCTTGGGGCGGCAGCAAAGCCAGAGCCAGCCCTGTGAGATGCGCGTATTTTTTTTTTACATCCTGGTTAATCCACATCCTGGATAATCGAGAGTCTACTGTATAACTAAAACATGGACTAAAGCACCATCTCCCCTAGTAAAACCAACCTCTAGCTGAATGCACAAAACGAGCAAAGATGAAAAAATGGAAATAGTTTATTTGCTGCATAAGGAAACATTTTGTAAATTACATACAAGAACAAATGCTATGCTATAGAGTATAATTTTCAATGTTTCACAAAGATAATTGTAATAAATATGCATAACAAAACAAGGTAGAAGACTAAATCTGAACAGCAAACTACAAAATGGTTCATCAAGTTTTAAACTTTGCAGCATTTGCATGCTTAAAATTTTTAAGTGCTGCAGAAAATAAGTCCTTTCACATTTCTTTGGAGTATTTTCCAAATTGTCTATAAAATACTGTCCAAAATTAACAGGCATTAGGTTGAACAACCTAAGAAAAGTAACAGAAAGGTCTAACTGATGCAAAGTTTTTAATTCTTTTGAGCTTTGTCACTGTTAGGAATTATCTGACGTAAGTGCACTGTGAGTCCAGTAAGCCTGAGGCACTATAGATTCTGTCAAATTATGAGTCTATAAACTTCATAGATTATGTAGCTCTGGAAATATCTCCATCAACAGTACTAAAACCAATGCCATAACTGAAACTGCAAGCTAGAATGGTTTTAACCCTTAAGCGTACTGTGTTAGAAATATTCTTCCATAGTTCTCTAGTACACACTGTCATTTTACCAAATGAAGCATTTCCAATTCTACTTTTAATTCTTAAAAACAGACAAAAATCTTTAATGATGCCTCCTCCTGCCCAAGAAACTTGTAGAAATTATTGTTAGATGACAGCACAAATGAATCATGTATTCACGCATTTGGTGAAATAGCAGGATGAACGGTCATTTACACTTCAATGCTCTTGGATATGCTGACAGATCTATTATTTTACACAGTTTTTCTGAGCGGAGAATACTTCACTATGCTTTACTCTAGTCTAGGTGAATACTTCGGGTAAAAAGAGAGCCTTAAACATTACCTAAAATATTTGTTAATATAGTTTAATGCAAACAGCATGTAGCAAAATGGTTTAGTTACCAAAAAAATTTAATTGGAGGGCCAATAAAAATATATTGAAGAGCAGATCTTTACAAAAGTGAGGTTAGGAACTGTGAGGCATTGATGCTCACTGTAAACATCCTGCATTCACTAGAATCCCTTGTTTCCCTTGAAGCATATGTATTATTTTTTCCTGAGCTTCATGGTCAACAGCAGTGTCAATATTTGCATAGACAGCTTAACCTACTGAAAAGGGTTATTTTGTACAAAACTTTTGAGGTTCATCTGACTTATGGTTTTACATTCTAAATTAGTTTGGTTTATGTTATAAGCTATTGTGTTCAATATTGAGACAATGCAATTAAATATAAATATGTATGGCATGGATTTTACATACTCAGTGTACAATGGGCATTGTAACTCATAGTCCATGTTAATCTTGTTAAACATAAAACAAATTACAGATATATTTAGTTGCTTGATGTTCTGGCTTACTAAGCAAAATTCCGCAAAAATATCTGCTTTTGTTCATTACTACGTGGATGAATGAACTTTGCCCAACCAAAGGTCACATCTGGCATGAGATCACCGAGCAGACTATATCACCCCACTTCCTTTTCAATATCCGGGAGCAGGACTCAGAATGGAGAACTTCACCTTTAGCCAGGAGGCGTGACTATTTGTGTCAAGACGGAGCATTGCATGCTGAGACCTGTTGCCCTCCTTGAAAGCATCTCCATATTGAAGAAGCAAGCTGTGAAGCACAACACAACACTGTGGACCACGCTTTACATCTGGGGTGACCAAAGTAACAACAGCTCTGAAAAATACTTGCATTTTGGATATGAAAACAGTACTCTGAAAACTTTGTGGGAAGGGAGAAGATGTGCAGATGTGTAAGGTCATAGTACATAGAACTGGAAAAGTGGCAGAGACAAATCCAGCTCACTAAAAAAAGCAGCAGGTTGCCAGTTTTAAATCTTGTGTTAAGGTGAGCCTAGCTAAACACCATGGCAGCACGACACGAATCAATACAGTTTGTTTCACTTTTTTTGTGATTGGCTTTTGCACATTGTTAAAATCTGTTTAAGAACTTTCTGGACATCTTCATCCATTTGACCCTAGACAGAAAGAGGGAAAAATACAGTTAAATTCTAGCACCTTTTTACTCTTTCAGAAATTTTATATAAATAAGTAGTTTTAGAAGCATGTTAACCCCCAAACTCCCAATCTTTTCCAAGAGGATGTTGTTTTAAATTTCTGTTAAAATATTCAGACTTATTGTCTAGGTACCAAAAGATAAGCTATTTTCATAATAGATTTGCAGATGGAACTTCTTACATTAAAGCACAGCATACCTTATGTGACTGAGAAATATGCAATCATACCTGCACAGCATAGAGAAGATGCATCCTGTAAACCGATACAATTTCCTGGTGCTGTTTCTTTGTCTCCTAAAAATATAGATGCCAAGTCAAGGAACATGCATGCAAAAACCCACCACATTTCGTTTTAGAGCACATGGATATCTACAGTGATGATAAAACGATATCTTATTGTTCATCTACGGGCATGCATTATACCAAGCAGTATTTTGCAATCCGGCCAGCCAAAATATGTGCCTTTGCAGCATATGTAGTCCACTAAGAGGCTGTAACTTATGACCTAAACCAGGAAAGTATCTAGTGAAGCTGTTGTCGGTCCTCAAAGTGGTTTAGCTGCAGAAAGAAAGGATCAAAACACAGTCAGTCCCTGTTTCTGAAACTGTAGCTGGTTTTTCTGCAAGGAAGCTAAACCACTTGCAGTTAAACAGTTGTCAGTAACAGTTCATCTTCATCCATTGCCCACACCCCTTTGTCAGCCATGAATAATTTCTTAGTGCAGATGAGGTTCATAAGGGTCCTGTCCTGTGGAGCTCTGGCAAATTACTACGTATTCAACCAAAGACAAACCCCTCTTCTGTGGCAGAATACTGTGGCTCAAGAACCATCTCCCAAGTAAACCTGAAGTTCTGTTTTAGAAACTAGGCTGAGAGAAGTGAGCCATACAACCATAACATTATACCACCCCTTTTCTAAATGTATCAGTGTGGGAAGAGAGAGGAGACACCGACCCCACAATAGCCAGTAGCGTGGGGTCAGGGCCAAATCCATGCTCTGCCCTAATCAGACCAGGGACTTCCACATCCCAGGCAACCTTCCTGACCACCAAGCTATTGGCTATTCTTGGGTAGGAGAGTGTGTTGGCCTCTCATTCACTCACTCATAAAAAAATACCACTTTTAAAGGTCTCTGGTTCGTCCCAATGTGGAACTTGTAATCTCAAAACTTTTCACGGGAAGGGAAAACCACTTCCGGCCATTTCCCCTCCATCATCATCATCATCTTCTTCTTCTTCAGCTTGGTCTCCTGATTCTTCTGAGCTCTAGATTTTACAGCCAGGCAAAGATTGCACTTTTGGGAGAGATGGGACTCTCTCAAGCAACAGAAACACTTAGTAGCCATCACCGATCAGGATAACTTCCTGACAAGAGAGGCAGCGTTTGGAACATGCCCAGCCAGGCCCAATAAGGTCTCCAGAAAAAACAGGGGAGGAAAATCAGAAACCTCAACTCACTAATTTTATATTAACAACTAACACTAACTAGAAATGCTCAACTATACAACGGCTACAAAACACGCTGACACATACACGAGGTGGCCACGCTAGAGCTCAGTTCTGGACGAGGTGATACAGAAGGAACTGAGGGCAGTTTGCCTGGGCAGCCGTCTATGCCTTCGGAGTACAGCACTAGGTTGGACACAGCACAGGTGAAGGCTGAATGGACACTGCTAATTGAAAAATATCTGAATGACTAAGGGTTTGAGAGGTGCATGTGCACCTGAAGTGGACCCCCCATAGCGACACTACTCATAGAAGAATTCTTCTGTCAACGTAGTGCTAGCTATGCTGGGCGTAGGTTGGCTTAACTATGTTGCTCAGGAGTGTGGATTTTTCACACCCTTGAGTGATGTAGCTGGGTTGACCTAACTTTTTAGCATAGACCTGGCCTAAAAGTTTTATTGTTTAAATGCTTTACTAAGTCTATTGCCCCCACTGGTATTCCTGCAAGGGACTAATTCTGGGCTCAGCACCACATTAACCCCTGCTGCCTGACTGGGGAGAAGGAAGAACAGGCACCAGAAAAGCTGTGTAGGTCAGCAGGCTGGGAACTCAAATGCAAGAGCTTTCCTCCCCAGAGCTTGGTGCTTAAAGAGATCTGAAAAAAATAGGTGTGTCTCTGGGGGGAGGAGGTGATGGGGAGGTGTCTTTCATAATCAGGGAGCAGCAGCTTTGGTAAGACAATGCCTCAAGTGTGCTCTTCAGCAACCAGGCTCGATCCTCAACTCCTTTTTTTTGGTAGGTCTGCGACTACCGGCAGGCCTCCCAACACTCTCACTCTAAGCACTGCCAGAGCAGCACCGTCACACACAGCAAGAGGTTTTTGTGGTTTAAAAAATGGTTTTCGGCTCTCTCCAGCTTGGAAGTCTTCATGTTCTGCTGGACTGGGCCCTTTACTTGTTAACGGGAAACCCCACTGAAGGTACAATTTTAAAACTATTTAAAGCAGTTCACAAATTCTGAGAAAAATTATATTTTTTTTAAAAAATGGGCCTGTTTGGAAACTTGTCAACCATATTTCTTCCAAAATGTACTTTATGAATCATGACACCAGTGCCACACAAGTACACCACATCTGATTACAGTTATAACATCCTGGGATCAACTATTAAACTTTGCTCTAACAGTCCAGCATCTCAGAGGTTTGGATATTCATTTAAAGCTGTGGCTTCCTAAACTCTCATTGTTCCTATAGTTTAGTTTAGTCATGACACAGCAAAATGAACAAATGTATTGAGATGTGATGACATTTGCTTAGGAGGTGCCATAAATTATTTTATCAATCCAATTAATGCTTAACTGCAACGCAGTGGCTTAACCAACTGCACACTGTATCATGCAGTCTCATTTCAATTATTGGGAACTGCTGCACTATTTCCCATATCTCCAGAGCAGAAAATGGAGTGAAGTTGACTGATTTCAGTGTGAGACCTCGGGGGATAGATATACTGTGACAGTAACTCAGTTTTGTATTATTGCTGAAAGAGTGCATTGCTGTGATAATAATGAGGATTCACAGCTATCAGCTATAGTGTACTTTAAGAGAGTTCAATTTACTGCATTAAGAATCCATTTCTCATACTCAGTGGTCATGCTTCACTTTAACTGGGCACTGTAAGGAAGGCTTCACATCCTATTAGCAGAGAGAGCAGCCGGAGTTTATCAGTTAAGCAACCCACACTTACAGCCAGTTGATTTTGTAACTGTTTCACTTGTTGCTGTAATGCCTCCAGCTGTTGGCTTTGTCTTTTGGGTGCACTAGTTGAGTAGGAAAGCTGAGAAAGGCTGTTCAATGCTTCTTTTAACTTGTTAACTTCCTTGGACATCTCATTGATCTATCAAGGAAAAAAGGTTCATGTGAAAGGATGCAAGAAATACTGTTTTGCCATGCTTTATTTAGAGAACATTTGTGCCTTTCTTTTGAATTCTGAAAGAGCATCCTTACCTTGATCTGAGGCACAAGGCGGCTACAAGGTAAACAAAGAGTTATGGTACAGTAGACTCTCGATTATCCGGGATGATCGGGAAAACCTTGATCCCGGTTAATAAAATCCCGGATAACCAAGTGTCTACTGGGGGGGGGGGGGGGGGGGGTGTTCGCCAGCCGCCCTGGGGTAGGGGTAGGGATGGTGATGGTCCCACCACCTGCCCCAGTCAGCTCCCGCTGCCAGCCTGGGCGTAGGGAACCCAGGCTGGCAGCGGGAGCTCAGACCCCAGCTAGCAGGAGCCTGCGGGGAAACTCTAAAGTGGCAGCTGGCTGAGCGCTCAGCCTGCCGCCGCTTTGGGGTTTTCCCCCCAGGCTCCTGCCAGCCGGGATCTCAGCTCCCGCTGCCAGCCTGGGTTCTCTGCACCCAGACTGTCAGTGGGAGCTGAGTGGTGCAGGTGGCAGGAGCCTGGGGAGAGAGCCCAAAGTGGTGGCGGGCTAAGCACTCAGCCTGCTGCCACTTTGGGATTCCCCCCCTCCCCCCCAGGCTCCTGCCAGCCGGGCTCTCAGCCCGCTGCCAGCCTGGGCTTCCTACACCCAGGCTGGCAGCAAGTTGAGACCCCGGCTGGCAAGGGATCCACCGGGGGAAATCCCAAAGTGGCGGCAGGCTGACTGCTCAGGCCGCCACCTCTTTGGGCTCTCTCCCCAGGCTCCTGCCACCTGCCCCACTCAGCTCCCGCTGACAGCCTGGGTGTAGGAAACGCAGGCTGGCAGCAGGCTGAGACCCCGGCTGGCAGGAGCAGTGGGAGAAGCCCCAAAGCAGCGGCAGGCTAAGGTTGAGCCCGTCGCCACTTTGGGGCTTCCCCTACTGACCCGTTTAGACATCCCAGTTAATCCGCAGCCCAGTTAATCCGCAGCCCGGTTAACCCGCGCCCGGATAATCGGGAGTCTACTGTATTCCCACCATGCTGCAACCCTTTGGCTACACAAAGGGAGGTAGCTCTTTCTCAGCCAGCTCTGCAGTCCCTGCAAGCCAGCAGGCAGTTCTAGCTCCTCCCCAGTACTGGGAGATCCACATGCAGATGTATGTCCTCCCAGCTGGCTGTTCTCTCCAGTTGCCTCTCCCAGAAATTGTCTTTCTCCTACTTACCTTTTGTCATAAGTGTAAAGGGATGGAGAGGGTTAATGTTATCTGAGAACAAGAGCCGTAAGAGCTCCCTGCCATGAGGGAGGGAGGAGTTTTTAGTTCAGTTTCGTTTTGTTTGCCATGTAGCTGGAAACGGGTCTTGGAGCATCTTTGGCTATTAAGATGACTCTACTCTTCTCTTCTATTTCTACTTAGCTGATTGTAAGTGATCTTTAATATTATAAGCCCGTGCCTTTTTGGGGTGTCTCTGTCCTTTTTAGAGGGGAGTTAGGGAACCCCAGATTTTGAAGTGTACTGTATCTATGTTCTATGCTCTTTCCTTATGAAATCTTTTAGTTATAAAACGTTTGGTTTAATTCCCTTAAGGTCTCTCTCTCTCTTCACTGGGAAGAGAGGAGGTAGGGGGGGAAGAGGTAAAGGAATCAGCTCAGGTTATCAGATAAGGAACGGAGTCTGTCTCTGCCTTCAGCCGGGAGGGGGGAGGGGAAGCAGCCTCCAGGTGTCTGACTCTGGCTCTCAGGGAGGGGGACAGAGTTAGGGTTTTGGGGAAGTCCGGGGGCCCCTCCAAGGTTTTGGAAGTACACCCGGATGGTGGCAGTCGTGGTTCCCCAAGAACCCCACTGGTAAAAAGGGGGGTTTCTCGGGGTGTAGGTACTTAATTTGGCTGGGAAGCAGCCAAGTTGAGTGGTTTGGCTAGAAAAGAGTCCCAGTCTTTGTGCTCGACAGCATAGAGGCTGGGGTACCCCCACTCTTACACCTTTCTACCTCTATTTCCTTCCCCCCCAAATCTCTGGCATGCTACCCCTCTTCCTGCTCACATCTCCCCCATCATTCTGGCTCTGTCCCCACCAAAGCCTCTTGGCTCACTGCCAAAGTTCCCGCCACTATCCTGATCATTTTAAGCACTCAGTTTCTGCTAGCAAACCTGCTTTGTACAGAATTCTCACATTTCCAAATGGAATCAAGTTGCTTTAACAACTTATGTGCAGCAATATTTACACCATTGAGGTATTATGTTTATTGACTCTACAGGCACAGCCTCTGAGTACATCTACGTCTGAGGACAGAAATGCAGCTCGCTTGGGTCAAGTACACAGCGCCAGCAGAATGTTATCCAGACAGCTACCACATCTGTGGCCCATTTTCTAGCATAAGAACTGTAGGATTTCTGGTCACTCTCACTTCCATCATTTCAACACAGGAGTGCAAGCACTCAGGCAACTGGGCCACTTCACCTGACAATGCAGCTTCTTGTGAGGACTTCTGCAGGGTCAAATATGCATTTAGCCAAACAAGCTTTTATCAGTTATAAAGATGGAATTCTGGGACCTAAGATTACACAACAAAGATGTGCTCAAAAGTTATATTCCTTGACACTTTGTTTAATATGGAACTGTGAACTGCATGCATTACTCAAGTTGTTCTACAAGGTCTAAACATCCAGGAAACCCAACCTCTTTAATGAATGACTAACCTTTTTTTCTTTATCTTCTTCTAGCTTTGAAGAGTTTTCTGCACATCTTTTCATGTCAAGAAGATCTTCTTGAGCTTGATGGTACTTACGGTGAAGTCCATTTATTTCCTGCTCCTTGGTCTCAAGGAGAGTTTGAATACCTTCTTTTTCTCCCTTTAATTGCAAGACTTCATTTCTCAATTGTGCAGCATCTAAGAACACAGTCTCTTTCTCTTTCATTAAATCCTTTAGTTTGGAGGACAAAATACTAACTTCGCCTTCTAACGATGACTGGAGTTTTTCATATGAAGCTCTGGGCACCATTGCTTTATTAATTACAGCTTTTTCTTCCAACAATTCCTTCTGCAGATTTCTTACCTCAGTTTCCTTGTTAATAAGCTCTTCCTTAAGTTCATTTATTTCTTCTTCCATTTCCTTTGCCGTACACCTGAGAGCAGTTACCACCTCAAGATGCTCAGCAACTGGTACAGAGTTTTGTTTCTGAGTATCTATCAGTTGCTTGAGCTCTGCTGCTTCATTTAATACCTGTGTGTACTGGGACTTCATGTCAGATAATGCATCTTCAGCCTTATCTTTCAGTGAATTTGTTACCCTCATCAGTTTCTCATGCTCATCTCTAGGAACGTATTCCAAAGTTACATCCTCTAACGCTTTCCTCTTCCTGTAATCTTCAAGCTCCGTTTGTGCTTCTTTGTACAACTGAGCCAGCTCACTAACTTGTCTGTGTAGGTCATCTATCATTCGATTCCTTGCTTCTTTCATCTCCCGAGGTTCATCACCGGATTCCAACTGCATCTGATTTAACTTGTCTTGTAGCCTTTTGATTTCTTCCTGCCCTTCTTTGTATCTCTCAATCAACAAAGCTTTCTCTTGGTTAATGTTTTCAATTATTAAACAATACGAATTTTTTATTTCCTCACATTCTTCTACAGACATTTTGCTAGCAACATTCTGCTCTCTTTCTTCAAGTTTTTCCTGTAGCTCTCTCACTTTCTCTTTATGCCTTTCACTTTCCGCTAATGCTTTCCTGAGTTCTTCCTTTAGCACTTCAATTTCCTCACATGTAATCCTCAATTCATGGACATCCGTGTAAGTATCTTTGCTTTCAGAAGCAACAAGGCCCAATTTCATCTGCTTTTGTACATTCAAGACCTCTTTCATAGCTTCTTCATACCGGCATTGGGTTTCCTTAAGTTTCTGGCTAAGATCAGAGCTGTTTTCTGAAATATCTGCATTGTTTAAATGAATTGTTTCTGAGATTCTACACTGAAGTTGGGTCTCTAAGTACTTTCTTTTTGCTTCGGAATTATCTAATTTCCTTTGTATATCCTTTAAATCATCTTGTAGACGCTTAATTTTTACCCCATTGTTGCTTGTTGACTTCTCTTGAGTTTGTGTTGCATTTAATGAGGATGATTTTAGCTCCTGAGCTGAGGTTTGACTTTGTCTGTCCACTGACTGATCAAACTCTGTTTGGGTGGAATGATAGGAATCTAGGGTGGAATCCATTTCTGTTTCTCTGGGTGCTTTTTCCTGCATAAAAAGCATTAGTGTTTATAACACAATATGTCACTGAGTAGATTAAGTAAGGAACTCTTACTATGCCCTGGAGAGAAGGACAATAAAAAATTGTGGGCTAGACTTTCAGCTCAGCACACAAAAGAAGATACTGGGTGCTAAATTCTCCTAAATACCTGGGATGTATTACCCCATGTATTGTGTAGCACAAAAAGGATCAAAACCTAGGAGAGTTAAAATGCTGAAAACCCTCAATCGTTAGCCAGAGTTCTGAAATAATTAACTCCATCTTAAAAAAAGGCTATCAACTAATTTATGGGAAAAATGAAAATTCCAAACAACAATTTAATACTCGAAGACAAAGTTTCCTCTTGATTTCTTGAAACTCTTACTACCTACAATTTGCCCCACTGATTATTTCTTCAACCTGGTGGGATTTTCCACACTGGGACCTCCAGCAAAGGGCATCCCAGCAATACCTACAAGCTGTCTTTTAATTAATTTTCACAGCACATCCTTATAAAATAAAGTAGTTCCTTATTCTGCTAATCAAGAACTTAAAGAACCCCTTTGCTTTTAATTAGGCTCAAAAATGTAATACACACCTGTAATTTGTCTTGTAACTCCTTATTGTGTAGTGTTAGAGAAGCAATTTTTGCTTGCAACAATACAAGGAGATCTTGCTGGTCAGTTTCAGAACTTATATCCAGTAAGCTATCAGCACCTTTAAAATAAATGGTTTAAAACTATTTAAAACAACTGAAGTGATGACTTAGTTCCTGCTTTTGCTACAGCCACTATCCTTTCATATAAAATCATTACGACTTTGAGATGGAGTGAACTTCCTTTTTTCCATAAGAATGGCCATACTGGGTCATACCAAAGGTCCATCTAGCCCAGTATCTTATCTTCTGACAGAGGCCAATGGGACACCATTAATATGCCAAATGAAGGAATTATTTCTAGCTAGATTTCCGAAAACTGTTTAATCACTGGTGGTACGTCAGTTTTTTCTAAAGAGTTACAATGCTGAAACCATTCTCTAATATGGTTAACATTATTCCTACATTTAAATGGTTCTAAAAGACAGTTGATAAAAAGAATAAAACTCTGAGAATTAAAGAAGGCTTTATTATTCTCCTTACCTGTAGTGCTGTCACTCAGTCTATCCTTGTTATCTTGTTGAATGGAGCTGATCTCTTCCTGTGAGAGATAAGGAGACAATCCTTTCATTTCAAGAAGTTCTAGACTTCACAGAAATGAGTATGGAATGAGGTCAAGCCCTGCAAAATGGATGTCTCTTTGCTCTGGGATCTGGTGTCTTGTTCCAAACAGCATTCCTTAAAAGTTAGGGGCCAGATTTTTGAATCAGCCTAAAGATTTAAATTAGCCTCCTGGTTCTCATTAAAATTTATGTGATCTGGGCATCCACATTCCCCCACGCAGTTTTGAAAGTCTTTGCCTGTGCACGAGATTATGCAATGTAGTGCATATGGTATATTTAAAGCATCAACGGACTATAGTCTTCGATAATATAGGCTGAAATCACACAACAGCAAGTGGCTACTCATCCCGGTGAAATCTTTTGGACAAGGACTGTCTTCATTGAATTTAATGATCAGTGCCAGGCACTTTGTTAGCACTAAACTTGTTACTGTAGTGTTAAGATGCAAAACATTTTCTCATTTATGAATTTCCATCACATTTACTGAAAGAAAAGATCAAAATAAGCTTACAAAGTATATGTCCTTTGATTTTACACACATTATAAACCATTTATTTCTCAAAATTCAACCATTCACAGTGTATCTTCCAGTCACTGATGTGGATTATCAAAGTTCTATATTTTTATCCCCTTAAATACAACCAAAGTTTATTAAAATGCCGGAACAGAAAGAGCAAATATACCTTGCATACTTGTTCAGCGAAGAATGCCTCTCCTTTTCCAGCAATTGGAGTTGAGGTTGCTGAACGTGGAGAGGACAAATCACTAAACTGAAAAAGAAATGTGAGTGTGTATATGTATATTGTGTCAACATATGCAATAATTTTGCGTTAGCACCGAAGAGCAAACCTAATTACTCAATGCTGTTCTTAGCCAGCTGCACACATGCATTATTTCCAGACACAAGCAATGTTTCAATTTAAATAACTTATTTGTCAAGTTGTAATTCAATCCTATATCTTTCTGCTCTCTTCCCTTATTGGATTTCTACAGCTATCTGTATGTGGAAGTGCATTTTAAGTTATTAATCAAAAGAGAAGACCTTTACCTTCTGAGTGACCACCTTTATGTGCATCTTTTAGACTATGCCACATTTCTAGCAACTTTCTTAATAACCATAACCAATATGGGTTTTCAAGATGTCACCCTAACCTCAGAAAAACATCTACTCATGACACGAGACAGATGTATAAAATAGTAGAGCAAATTTTACTAGCATCATTCACATTATGCTCTGGATCTTTCCCATCCCATTACAAATATCAAAATGTTCAAACTTGGACTTGTTCTTTACCTGGATAGGACTGATAGGAGGAGGTGGGGCTTTGCGTTTTTTTGGAGTTCCACTTCTTTCTGAACTTAATTTAGAGACTTGGTCATGCTGAAAGTTTCACAGGCCAGAGAATGGAGGTGGGTTAGTTTGGTTAGTAAAGTCTGAATAGGCAGTTTTATTGAAAACCCCATAGAACTTGAGCAATTTGTTCCTTGTCTCATTCAAGTGTCTCCACAATAATTGCATTGCTAGAATAGGCAAGATACTAGGCATGCTTGAAGACAAGGATGGCCCCCTGCTCCCCCTGCAATCATGCTTCAGCAAAAACAAAGATCTAGTGAAAAAGCACAAACTGATGAGAGGCTCAGCATTTACTAGTAATCTCAAATACTTCATTTATTCACCGCTTAATTAAGTGACCATGAGTGGCTATTATTTTTCCTCTTCGTCAATCACTCTTGTGTTTGGACAGCTAGAAAGACCTATTTCTTCCACAAGGGCAGTGTCTGAATCAGTCATTCCATGGCTTCTCGCTTTAATGGGGTGTGCACCTTCCAAAATACTATGCCCCTAATAAGTTTTATTAGGGCTTTTTTATTGCTTCAACCTGGTGGGATTTTCCCCACTGGGACTTCCAGCAAAGGGCATCCCAGCAATACCCTTTGTAACTCTGGAATATCTGTTTCATGTTGGAAATCTGAAAAGCTTTACCTTTTCCCTCCATAATCAAGGGGTGAGAAAGTCTTGAGTTTTTCCTCAAGATGTGTGCTTCTCTGACCACAGAACCACACCCTTCCCCCCAGCACCCTTTTCCTGCCCCCCCCCCCCCACAACTGACTGGTGACTGAATCTTCTGGGAGGCCAGGTTAAAAAAAAAAGCTATTAAAGCAATACGGTTCTGAAACATGCTTGTACTATGAGCAACTCAAACATTCTTACTATAGAACATTATAATTGTAGGTAAATAGAGTGACATTTATTAGTGCTTTTAAGCATATGCCATTTATCATTTTCACAGAAAGTCACAGATCCGTGTAGTCTAAATATTTTCAAGTAACATAAGAGAGACAAATACCTGCTTTGGCTTTGTTGGTGACTTTGTATCTGTAGAGCAGGGAGGGGAAAAAGTGTTTTATGTTAAATACCATTAAGAAAAAAAAGCAATAATGTCTTTGCGTGGCCCCACCTCACCCTGACTGCCTGCAACGCCAGCCTGGATATCCCATTTGTCTGCTTCTCCAACAAGTTTTGTGCATTCTTTCGTGCTGCCAACATACTTGGAATACCCTTCCTGACAGTGTCCACAAGGCCACTCCCCTCTCTACATTAGAGCCTCTCCATGACTGGGAAGTTAAACAAAATTAGCCAGCTAAAAACTTTAATGTATTCCCTTCACAAAATAAAAAGCCCAACTCCATGCAGTGTGCTGGCCCTTGCTACGTTATTTCAGTAATTCCCGTCTGTTCCTCCTCCTCATAGCTTCTCTCTATTGCTCCACTAGCCCCCTGAGATACTACCTTAAAAGTTTTTTGGAGCAGGGATCAGTTCTGTGTTTTGGGAAGCACCTTGCACACCAGGTGCAGTGCTAAGTTAAATAGCCATGCTAATTATCTTAGAGAACTGGCTCATTTCAAGATATTGCAATAAGTAAATTCACTTCTTGTTGAAAACAGAAGTGGTCAGTTAAAACCGACACATTATTTCCTTTCACATACCGGCATCCGGAGAGATCTTCGACAGGAGGAGGCTCTGAATCCCGGCGTTCTCAGAGAGCTTTGAGTAATGTAGGGCATCGTGTCCAAGGGCATCAACAAGGCTGAAGTCAGCACCCTTTCTAATCAAGGCTTCCACAATGTTAAGGCATCCAGCTTCACAAGCCAGCATCAAAGCAGTTCTAAAAAAATATATACAGAGCCCAAGTGTGAAGATTCTACTCTTAAGGCTGTTGCTTTTTGTCACATGACTTTTTGGAGGAAAGCATCCCGAGTCATGAACAAACATCCACAAAATCCAAGATATATTTTTTTTAAATCAACATACACAATTTCTCTCCTCATTTCTCCCCACACCCCTGCCCCTCCCCCACACCCTAAAGGCCCTTTTGAGGAATTTGGCATTCTGATCCTTGCTCCATCTTGCGTCTCATCACTGCACTTCTAAGAGGAGGTACCTGAAGGGCAGCTTTTCTCAGCAGATTGTCCAGTTTTCAAAAGGAGCGGCAGCTTCTGATTTAAAAGGCTGTCAGATGCCACAGCCGAGATCGAACTACAGCCTTGAGAGTCAGGGTGCAGTACAAGAGCATCTATTTGAAGACAGCTGCATTTCACTCATTGCTTTTAAGTGAACACAGATACAATCATGGAGATTTACTCATTTCAGCCAAAAAGCAAAATAAATTGAAAAGCCCCATTGTGAGAATAAGAGAGAGACAGTTAAGGAGGACAGCTCAAATCTCCTCTAGAAAACCAAAGTAATATCTTCTTACCCCACTAAAGACTTAGCAGTCAATCCCAACTCCAAGGCTAGGCAACCTACAAACAGCATTAAGAGCTTGAAAGAGTGGTTTGCATGCAGCAGGAGTACACTGTATTTTTTTTAAATCCTTCACGTTAGTTGCAAGGATGAAGAGTTTTATCAAAAGTACTTTACTGCATACTAGCATTCATTTACCCTCCTGTGAAAAATACTCCACCCTCAGCTTGAAAACAGGTCTAATAGATTGGTGTTCTTTAGTTTGTGCTTTGAAAGAAACAGACAAGAATACTGGCAATCACTATCATGGCAATGAATTGTTTCCTTCCATATTTGTCAAAACATTATGGCAATCCTTTCACTCATCACTTGGGGGGCAAAAGCATGGTAGGAAGATAGCAGTTGCACTGCTGTGTGTCAAAATAGTAGTGGAAGGGAGGAAAGTGAAGAATATCTTGATATTCAAGTGAAATTGCAGAGATGATTTTAGATGGGCAGTGTAATTGCCCAATTGGAATTTGGACAGGACATCCAAGCCAATCAATCCCAGTTGTTATTTTTTGATATTGAGAGCTTACATAAGTTAGTGATACATAGCGACACAAAATCAGATATAATTTTCATATAAGGAGAGGGCAGAAAGAAAAACAGTGTTTCTCATTTAGTACCATCTTCTTGTCTTCTGTTATTATTTTCTAAAAAGAGCAACAGTGCAACTACCGTGCTGCCTACAAAGAGTGAAATGCTCTCACACAGACAATGAATTTTCAATGAGTTTCCATAGAGTCAACAGAAAGCCTGTGAGTGAAAGGTTCAGAGACCTCTCCGAGTGGATAGCACTGTAGATTCACAACAAGGACAAGACCATTCAGCAACTGGACAAAGGGGATAGTTTTCGTCTTAGAAAAGCTGAGAACAGAACATTGCTCTAATGCACTTATTCTGTATCAGTCCAAAGCAAGGGCTAACTCTTATTTTTCCTATATGCTGCCAAAGAATAGTAAAGTGCTCTAAATCATCATATCGTGCATTACAGTGTTTAAATGCCAAATCTTTTCAGCAATCTATTTGCTCTGGCAATTTCACTACTGGTTTATAAAACTGTTCATACATTTAAAAACATGTAAATTCCATCAACAAAATTGTAAAAAGAAAAAGTGGGGAAATGCTCTTGGGATGTTCTTGTTTAAAAAGCAATTTTGACAAATCAGGAGCCTATAAATTTAACAGATGACTAAATGGTGCAGCTATAGAGAAGCCAGCATTTCCATCGCAGAGTCCTCATTGTGTCTTGTCTTTTCCAGGATCTGATCATCACTGTACATCAATGGCCTTTTAGATAGGAAAAAGCATAGTAGTTTTTGGAGCCAACTTGGAAATATGGACTCAAGTCATACTTGGGGAAAAAATCCAGTACAGAAAACCCATCAAAAGAATGTACATGAATGTTACTGGCCAGATTCTTGTAGGAGGGATATTTAAGTGTGATTTGCTCCCATTTTACATCACTCTGGAAATGCATGCCTATCTTAAAGGGGCCAGCTGGCCCTATGCATTTACCCTGTCAAATTTTACTTTAGCCCAGGGGTGGGCAAACTACGGCCTGTGGGCCACAGCCAGCCTGCAGGACTATCCTGCCTGGCCCCTGAGGCTACCCCTGCCCCCTCCCTCCTCTGTCTCCCCTCCCCCGCAGCTACATCACCACGCGGGCAGCGCTCTGGGAGGCGGGCCTTTGCACTCCTGTGGGGCAGCATAGCAGGCTCCGTCCAGGCCGTGTGGCTGCCAGACATGCTGCTCTGAGCGGCATGGTAAGGCAGCTAGGGTTGGGGGGGGGGGTTGGATAAGGGGCAGGGAGTCCTGGGTGACAATCAGGGGACAGGGGGCGGTTGGATGGGGTAAAGGGTTGGGGGGGGGGGGATGGTCAGGGGATGAGGAACAGGGGACTTGGATAGATGTGGGAGTCCTGGGGGTCTGTCAGGTGTGTGTGTGTGTGTGTGTGTGTGTGTGTGTGTGTGTGTGTGTGTGTGTGTGTGTGTGTGTGTGTGTGTGTGTGTGTGTGCACACACGCCAGGCTGTTTGGGGAGGCACAGCCTTCCCTACCCGGCCCTCCATACAATTTTGCAAGCCCAATGTGGCCCTTGGGCCAAAACATTTGCCGACCCCTGCTTTAGCCACAACTTTCCACACACGCACCAAGCCTTCTCTCACAACCTCTTATACAATTGTCAACATTTACTATTAATGACAGTTCTGGTGAAGTATGATGAAAAAAGAAAAACTTCATTTCAAAAGGTCAATATAATGGAATTCATTAACACAACAAAGCTATTTTGTTGTACCTTCCATTTTTGTCCCTGGAATTGATGTCTGCTCCATGATCCAGAAGATGTCTACATATCTCAGCATGGCCATTTTGTACTGCAAGCAGCAGGGGTATATTCCCATCCTAGGAACACATTTAAGAAACTATGAACAAGAATGAATCCATCCACCCCCGCAAAAAAACAACCCCCAGTTAATTTAAACATCAATTATGACCCTTGCTTCTACAGAGCATGGTTTGTACGGCATATCCAGTACAATTTCCCCTTCAGAAACAATTGATTTTTCTTGTTTGTTATGAAACAAGTGGCAACGTAATTTGCCATAAGTTAATCCCTTGCCTGAGCATCCACAGAGATATCAGTCAGCACAGCTTTAGGAATGCTGTTGATTATTAGTTCTCCCTTTGCTCTTTGGTTAACTCTACAACAGGTCACAGCAGGTTTCTTCGGTCCTAGATAAATCATTTAATTTCTTAAGAACTGTTTCCACAATAGTTGGTGATTTTAAACACTAACTAGGTAAATAGAATCAAAAGGACAAGGTTTCACAGCAGGTAAGTCTTCAAGTATAAGGGCTTGTCTTCACGAGGCTGCTCTGGGATCGATCTTCTGGCGATTGATTTATCGCGTCTCGCTAAGACGCGATAAAATCGATCGCCCGCGGCTCCCCCGTCAACTTCAGAACTCCAGCTTGCCAGGAGGCGCAAGCTGGAGTCGACGGGGAGCACACCGCTGACTGCCGCCGCCGTGGGGACGAGCGGTAAATCGGCGGCAGATATGCAAACTTCAGCTACGTGATTCACGTAGCTGAAGTTGCGTATCGGCCATCGATCCCCGCCACTAGTGAGGACAAGCCCTATGTTGCAATACACCCAATACCAGGTATGGCAGGTCGGAAGGAAGAAGTTTCTCTGACTGGAGAAATGATATTGAATTCAGACAGCATGGATGAGTGGCTTTTATGCCTGAACTCTGGAATGCCACCAGGTTTTTTTTGTCATGCAAGGTATAATTTTTTAGGAGGACCTCAAAAGCTTGGATGCAACTCAGTGATTTGTGTTGTCCATGGACATTTCACGGTGGCTATTCTACTTTAAATTAACTTCTCTGAAACCTTAAGGACACAGAGAGTGCAGCCAGCAAAAGCAGACTCCATCCACAGTGTCTCTATGGATTCAAAGAAGGATGGTCCAGTGGTTAGGGAGCTAGCCTCGAAGACTTGGGTTCAATTTTCTGCTCCACCATAAATGTCCTCTCTTTGAATCTCGGTTCCACATCTATAAAATAGGGATGACAGCACTTCACAGGGCTGTTGTGAAGCTACAGTAAAATCTCCATTTAACGGACTAATTCGGGCGAGGGGGTGTCCGTTAAATCAAAAAGTCCGTTATTTAATAAAAAATAATAATAAAAAAAACTGAGCTGTCGGAGCAGCAGCCCGCCCGCCACAGGGTCGGGGCGGCAGCTCCGCAGCCCACCTATTGCTGGGACCCGGGCGGCAGCCAGGAGCCGTCAGCCAGCCCGCCCGGGTCCCGGCTGCTGGGACCCGGGCGGGAGCCGTCAGCCAGCCTGCCCGTGGGTGGGACCCGGGCGGCAGCCGGGAGCCGGCAGCCAGCCCGCAAGAAATGGATTTTGGATGCATCAGACTTGCTCAGAAATTTTGTCCGTTGCATCCGAAGTCCGTTAAATCGAGGTCCGTTAAATCGAGGGTTTACTGTAATACGTTAAAGATAGAAAGGTGATCAGATGTTATGGAAATGGCAGCCAAGGCAATAAAAGGGCCTAAGCTACATAGATGGATATACATTATTCAGTCTCGTTAGCTAGTCCGTAAACAAAAAATGTTGTTTTACCGGAAGGTTAAGCATGATATTTTTTCACCCCCACACACACTGAAGAGAAAAGCCACAGCAAATTCTGGGGCACTCTTTAACCATACCCTCATGTCCACATAGCATGTTTCCACTGAAAGCAAAAAACTCCAGACCACCAAAGAGCTTCCCTTAACTCCAGCTAATAAGAAGGAACAAGGAACTTCTGTCTCCCCAACATGATAATGCGAACCCTTTATTCCAAACTCAACAACATGAGCAAGTATTCAGCATCACTGTGTATATACATAGGTGCTGGAACTAAGGGCGCTGCAGTACCCCCTCCCCCCCCCCGCCTTGAAGTGGTTTCCATTATATACAGGGCTTAGAGTTCGGTTCAATGGCTCTCAGCACCCCTGCTATACAAATTGTTCCAGCACCCCGAATAAATACAAGTTACATGTGGAGTAGGTTGTGTGTTAGCGGGGCTAGCACAAGGGTGCAATCCAGAGTGTGCTTTACAACATGCCTCTATAGTAATAATCTGTGCCACACAAGAGGTTATTCACCACCTCAAATTCAAGATGCATTTAACGACAAGGGCTCACTACAGCTGCTACCTTTGTCTTACAAATGTGGGAAAAGAGAAGGGCTGGCACATGGCACGCATTGGATAGCTCTTCACTATAAAAGAAGAGGGAATTTCCATTTTCATCGATATGAGAGATGGGATAGTCTTTAGCTGTTTTCCAGCAACTCTCTCGACAGGCTTTTTAATTAGTACAATGAATTAGGCACCAAGCTTTTAATCAGCTGGAAAGCCTATAAAAAGCTTGACAACAGATAGGTTCCTGGCGTGCTGACACCACAGCTTATTATGCTGGCGAATATTGTCTCATTGTTTCCTTGCATTCCTCTGCCAACTATCTGTATCCATCTGTTGTCTTGTCTTATACTTAGATTACAAACTCTGTGTTTGTACAGCACCTAACACAACAGGGTCCTAATCCACAATTAGGGCTATAAGGTGCTACGGTAATATAAATAGTAAATAATAATGTAGTGAAAGGAAGAGACTTTCTGGTCAGTACTTGTCCACACTATGTGCCTCAACCACAGCCAGCCTGAGTCAACAGAAAAACTCCAAGAGGTTCCAGTGGGCTTTGGATCAAGGCCATATGCTTGTTTCTGGCCACTAGCACTAATCCCTCCATTTCATAAGCAGCAAGTTTGGTCTTTTTTGCATTAGATGGCGAAGCACTTCTGTTTCAGGTGTGCACTAGCAGGTCAGGTGTAAAGGCAACTTCCCTTTCCCCCCCTCCCCCCAGGAAGTAAGAGAAATTAGAAAAAGTATGGCTTAGAAACTGAAGTTTGCCAGATTGAAAGATAGAAAAACATTTACAAATGTCCAGTGAGATAAAGTACATACCAAATCTTTGACATTAATTGGGCATTTTTGCTCACACAAAAGTTGAACCACTTGAAGGCAGCCACATGAAGCTAGGGAAAAAAAAGAATAAAAGTCAATTATATCCATTTTTAAAGTTTATGGTCTCTGTACTGCCAGTGTAGAATGGTGGGAGCATCAAAAAGTTCAACTCAAACATTCGCACTGAAAAATATTAGAAATTCTCTTTAAAAAAGTTTCCAGAGAGAAGCATTTGTAGATTTAGACATTTCCCTGCCTGCTTGCAAACCAAAGACTGCAGCATTATGGTAGTGTCTGAGAACTAACCAAATTGATTGGTCTCTTTTTACTGTCCAAGCAGAAGGAGGGTGTGCAGAATACAAAGAGCATGAATTGTGAAAAGCAAGTAATATTTTAAAATAAACTAGTAATCACAGCCCAGAGTAGCATAAGAGGATAGTCTTTGTGCCCCAAAACCTGAACTTGACCCTTAATACATTACAGCATCTTCTTTCTCAGCACTTACATGAGTACCCCTGTTAACTGTACATGATTTTAAAAGCAATGTGTTTGATTCACTTATTTGAAGTGTAGCAACGTGGAAGGCTACTGGCCATCTGGACATATGTCACTACAATCAGTGAACCTGAGAGGTCATTGATTTAAGCAGGGAGTTCGTTGGAACTTAAAAAAAAGAAAAGCAGAGACACTGAAACAATGCCAAGAAGCTATAAACAAGAAAAAAATAAGAGAAAAGTGAAGGAAATGTAGTTTTATGAGGAAACAGAAGCAGAGCCTCCTTTAATGCATCTTACTATTGTGCTGACTACTTTTCCAACCATAAAGCATGAAAAATCACAGGAGGCGTTACTAGATCTAGTATAAAGGAGAATGTCTAGCATTGTATAAATGCTAGAAGAAGAGAGTGGATAAAAAGTTTTCAATAGAAAAGTTACCCGCATAATGTAAAGCTGTTTTCCCAGAGTTGTCAGTGCTGTCTGCTGGGCATTTAGACTGTAGAAAGAAAAAGAAAATACTTAGAGAGATATACAAACACACAAAGCATTTGTTTGCTGCAAGTGCAAAGGGACGACTTCTTGGGACAACCAGCTTTGTGTTGTCCCAGTCCATAAAATGTCTCAGTCCAAATGTCCCACAGATATCCCAGTCCATAAAAAAAAACAATAAACACTGGGTTAAATCATTAGAAGGGATAGTTTTCCTCTCAATAAATGCTAACTACTTTAGCATGCATCCCCTTTGCTGAAACACATACTTTGGAGTTATGGAAGACAAGACTCTTGGGAGGAAGACATGACCTCATGACCCTCCTGGCCAGTGACGAAGAACAAAAATTGCAGAATAAAGGAAACTATACATTCAGAGCAGTCTATATCTGGCTGTCTTGGGTAAAGTGGACTCATGAAAAGTCCCCACCTCCAAATTTGATTTATAAAAACCAAATAAACCCACTTTATAATGCAGTTTGTTAAAGAAAATGTATGCTTCATCTTTATTTATCTTAAATGAAGTGACTATTAAGAATAAATACAATTATAATCTATCTTCATGAGGATTTTTCAAAGAGCCACCAGCCATCGTTGAATAATTTTGAAATCCTGGCTTTCCTTTAATACATTATACCTAGTTACAGTAATAAATCTTACAGTCCTTTAACATGGCATTTTTCAGCACATAATACTTTAGTAATATTAGGCATTTGAATAAAGGAGTATTTTTAAAAGAATTGTTTTTTTTTTTTAAATGAAAAATATTAGCTTCAGGCTTTTAAACACGGCACGTCTATAAACTTTAGCAAAACTGCTGGGTAAGTGGGCTCAGCTGCAAATATATTACCAGCTTCAATAAAAGGAAGGTGATACATTTAAAATTTAAGATGTATATCTAGTCTTCTTGAATTCAACTTCAAAGACACATGTTGATCTTATGCATTCCTCACATTTGTAACAGCTTACATCACGTAAAGCAAGTCCGCAAAGAAATAGGAGTGTAATCAGAGAATGAACAAACTAATGCTACCAATGTTTTGCAGTTGTAACAACATGCTGGTTTCTAATTATTTACAAAGAGATACATAAGACATAACCAACAAAGCAGTGAGCTGTTGTAGCAGCTGAGTGAGTGAATGGGTACTTTCATACTCACCCACCCACATCCAACCACTATTGGTAGCTGAATGAACATATTACTGCATGCAGTATGACAAGCGACGGCTGGATGTTACTGCCTATGCCATCACTAGTACTGTTAGAACGGTCATTAACCATTGGATCCCATCTCTTAATATCCAAATTCTCTTTCCAACTATCAGCTTGTCTCTTTCAGCATCATCCACTTGCCCTGACTACTTCCCATCTACAGGTCCTGTCTACGCCACTCTTAATTCCCAAATTCCCACTTGCTCCTCTGCTGGGTTAGCCAGAGGCTACCTTTGCTATTCTCTCCTTCATCTTCCCTCGATGCCTCTGACTCACTCTCTCTGCAAGGTCCATCTCACTAACCCCCAACCCATGACAGACTCTTAATATTTGCTCAAGGGACAGCAGCAGAGGCAAAGTGCCATGACTACAGTCACTTTTTCAACTGCAAATCTGTTATTGCTATTTTACATTCCACCATCTTCCTGGGCAAGCAGGGCTGTGCCAGTCACGCTGATTCCCTCGCCTGCAATCCTGTTTACTGGCTAACTTAGGGAAAGAGCAGGAAATTAGGAAGACTTTGCAATTCACATGGAATCCATCCTGGAGACTGTCCCGCTAACGGGTTTGGGGGTGGGAGAAGCAAGTTCCAAAGCCAAGGACCTCAGTGAGGATATCATGCTACTCTTCCACAGTTTAGACAGAGGGTGCAAACCAGGGAATAAGGGCCCTACAGGTGAGGAGGGACATCAAGAATGCAAGCATCTGGTACAGATGATTAGGGGGAAAACAAGTGGTCGAACTAAATGAAGCAGATTTAGCAGAGGAGCAAAGGAGCTAGTGAACATGTTAGTGATCTAAAACTCAGTTTCATTTTACTTTACCTGGAGAAGCCTCTTGATGCAATCAAGGTGACTGTTCTTTGCTGCAAGATGTAAAGCAGTGTGCCCTAAATTAATAAAAACAAAAATTAAATATTCACAATTATGAATTGCACAACAAAAGGTGAGATTATGTATTGTTATCACACCAACAGTATCAAAGAGGCGGCTGGGGAAAGAAGACAACTCCACATTGGACTAAAGACAGTTAAGTCTCATTCCAAAAGCAGACACTACTGGTTCAGTTCAGGTACCACAAAATAACCCCATTTTATGATCCTACACATATGAGGCCATGAAAACCTTATGTAAGATATGCATGAGGATGGGTGACGGGATGGATCACTTGATGATTACTTGTTCTGTTCATTCCCTTTGGGGCACCTGGCATTGGCCACTTTTGAAGGCAGGATAGTGGGCGAGATCAACCTTTGGTCTGACCAGTATGGCTGTTTTTTGTAAGAATCCACTTGGACAGAAATCAGTCTATCACCCAAAGGGTGCATTTGCTCTGACCACCTTAGTTCATATTTTCTTGCCAAAGGAAAGAAGCTGTGTGTGTATTTATTGAGCACAATATTGCTTTTTATGGATCACAATATTTGAGTGTACAGTGAAACCTCGATTTAACGGACTAATTCAGGCGAGGGGGTGTCCGTTAAAGCCGAAAGTCCGTTATTTAATAATTTTTTAAAATCATTAAATAACAGGACTTCTGGCTTTAACGGACACCCCCCTCACCCGAATTAGTCCGAGATGTCAGCCCCCCCGCCCGGCTCCCCGCAGCGGGGAGCCCGGCGGGAGCTGTCAACCCCCCCCGCCCGGCTCCCCGCAGCGGGGAGCCGGGCGGGAACTGCGGGGAGCCGGGCGGCGGGGGGGCGGGGTTTTTGACAGCTCCCGCCCGGCTCTCCGCTGCGGGGAGCCAGGCGGGAGCTGTCAGCCCGCCCGCCCGGCTCCCCTCTGCGGGGAGCCGGGCAGCCGGGTTGACAGCTCCTGCCCGGCTCCCCGGGGCAGGAGCCGGCAGCCCCCGAATAACGGATTTCGGATGCATCGGAAATTTTGTCCGTTGCATCCGAAGTCCGTTAAATCGGGGTCCGTTAAATCGAGGGTTTACTGTACTGACTGACAATGCAATACTGTTTATAGAAACAGGACCAAAGACTGCAATATCTCATCAGCTTCTATGCAGATATCCCCGGAAGAAACAGGGAAGTCAGAAAGAAAGAAAAAAGTGAGAGTATACTAACTATGAAGAAGAGAAAGAAGCGGCCAAGAGACAGTACTCTAATACTGATATTCAAGAGACACTTAAGTGTCTACACTACACAGAGGAGGAGACAGGAGGACTACCAAAGCAAAGTTTCTTCAAACTGTAACAAGCATCCGTTTGAAGCTCAGAAGAGAGTAGCTGCTCACCATTCAAAATGATGAATGGATTAATCAGTCCTGAAACAGGATCATAAAGTGACAAAGATTGGATCAAATTTTATACCTGGTGCACCTATGGTTTCAAAGTTAACCACTCTCCCCATTTTGCATGTGTAATTTGAATTCTTTCTCCAAAATCACAGAGCACCTCTCCCATGTGATAAGTATTCTGTTGTGTGCAAGAAAGCTAACCCATCACGTAGGTGTTTTAGTCAGAGATGGATTTAGTTCACCCAATGTTTAAAGCTTATTATTGTGAAAGATGGAGAGTACTGATGGGTCATTCAATCAAACTGGACTGGCTAATTAACATACACAGTATTCATTCTGTAGATATCCCAACCAAAACAGCATAGTCTATTAACAACTCTGCCCGTTTTTCCCCATTTTCTCTTTCAAGTATTAATGATAAAAGGCACAGGGATTTTCTTGAGAACTGAAACACTTTATGGTAAATAGCTCTGAGCTTTGCTTTGGGCAATCAGCTCCTACCAGTCAGCCATCAATCCTCAGGAAATGCCCTGCTGCAATTCCAGTACAGTTAATGGAGTTAATAGCCTGGATATACATAAAAGTGAAGCCTAAAAATCTTTATCTAAACTAGGCAGAGTCTTGTTAATTTCATATCTTCAGAACAGGCTTGATATTGGAGAACCATCAATTATTTTGCAGTCTTGAGCCCACAAGCATGCTTAATTTTATAACCCTATGGTTGAAATTTTCATGACTAGAGGTACAAGTTAAGGCACCGACTTTGTGTATGTTTATGTCTGCATGCATAATACTGCAATTGCTTTTCAAACTGCTAAAAGATGCATGCAGGGGAGCAGTAAAGCACCTAATAAATACAAGCTGTTCAAGCAATCACCCAGTTTTCACAATCAATGTAGCCGCATAATTTCTTGCCATGTTTATGTAAGCAGAGTCAAGAAGAGCTCCACCCTGACACCTGGTGGTGAGTTGTGGAAAAGAACTTCAGGGGCTGATTTAATTTCTATGGGCACACCCACCCCACCTAGCACAGGGAGACTGCTTGCCCAAATGGTCACTTTGGCTGTGGTGGGATCCCCAGTTTCTCTGTTATTGGGGCAGGAAGAATAAAGTGTAGTTATCCTGATTATGTGAATCAAGGACAGTGGAATTGTACTTGGCCTTTTATGATGGAGGGACTTGCCCTCAACTATGTGGCACTTGCTAGACCGTGGACATGGGTTCCAAAACCCAGTGCATTGAGAGAGGCTGGGGACAGATGTTTGTACCTAGCAGTGTGGTCCCCTTCTGAAGGCCCCAAATGCCACTTTCACCCTCTCCTCTCTCCATTGTGTGATGATAGAGCTAATTTTGACTCCATTAGGAGTCCTGTTACATGCTGCAGGGCTGAACTCACTGTTACCTAGGTCTAAGCATTACACCTACTTTGCAGTGCTTCTCAATTTTTTTCTGTCGTGCCCCCCCTAGAAAGAAGAAAACATTTCGCGCCCCCCCGCTCCTCTCCGCCCCTCACCGGCGCCGCCCCTGCCGGGCGCCAGCCTATATCTAGGGCGCAGCGGCCCGGCGCGCCCGGCCAGGATGGCAGGCGGGAGGCAGGGGCGCCTCGCCTGGGGGATGCGCGCCCGGCCGGCCGGTGACTGAGCGCGGCTCTGCGCTGGGCCGTGCGCTGCGCGGGGCCCGCGGGCGGGCTGGCGGGGCGATGCTGCCGTGGCGGCGGAGCCGCGGCAGCCCAGCAAGCCGCAGGGCTACGCGGTGAGGCTGCGCCGCGCCGCGCTCGGCTCGCTGGCCCGCGCCTGCCCCGAGCGCGCGCTGCCCCACGTGGGCAGCATGTTCCGCTCCAAGCGGCGCATGGCGCAAGTCAAACGAGCCCCCCTTTACGGAGCCTCGCGCCCCCCCTGGGGGGCGCGCCCCACTATTTGAGAAACACTGGGCTAGTGGTACACCAGCACTGAGGCTCCCCTACTATGAGCTGAATCACTAAAGAGCCAAAGTTACTAAGAGCTGAAATCACCAGGTGCTGTATTAAGTAGTGTGTGTGGGGGGGAGAGCGAGGGGGGAAAGATATATTAGTGAGTGGCTAGCAGAAAGGAGCAGCTCGCAGGATGGCTGGCGGAGAGGAGCAGCTTGTGGTGAAGGCTGCAGCAGACCCCCATGGAGAGGCAGAACAGTTGGCCATCAACAGGAGCAGTGGAACATGTAAGGTGCCCCATATCTCCCCCCTTTTCCACCTAGGCTGAGAGGTAAACTCTGCAGATGAACTTTTGAACTCTGGGGCTGCACTGACCAGGGACAGGCACTGTGGAAAGGGTGACTTGGGGTGGCTGGAATCAAGACCGCTCTGGGAAAGGACAGAGCCCAATTTGCTTGGGGGTGGGTCTTTTGCTTGTCTTTTGTGTTACAAATCCTGTTTGTGGTGTTTCCCCAACATAGGGCCACATTGTTTCTCGGTTATTAAAAGGCTTTTGCTACACTCATACTCTGTGCTTGCGAGAGGGGAAGTATCTCCTCTTGGAGGCGCCCAGGAGGATGGTATGTATTTGTCCCAGGTCACTGGGTGGAGGCTCAAGCTGGTTTTGCATTGTGTTATTGGAATGGAACCCCTAGATACTGAACCTGGCCCCTGTTGCTGCCAACTAACGGGCAGAAGGGTTACATTTAAGGATGTCAGACTTCTCATTTTGAAAACACTACTCTGGTCTTGTCTATGCTACAGGGCCCTTTTCGGCATAGCTTAAGCACCTATGTTGGCAAAAGAAATTCTGCTGGTGGAGCTACACCAATTCTTTGAATGACTTTAGCTATGCCAGCTGATGCACTATCAGCATAGCTGTGCCTACACTGGGGTTTTTGCTGGCATAGCTACGTTTCCTGGAGTGGTTATTTTCTTCACGCTCCTTTCTGACACAGTCAGCAAAACTTTGTAGTGTAGACTAAGCCTACATATTGTCCTATATAAAACATGTAGCAAAGGTTCATAGTAATGTACCTGTACCATCCTGTGCCGTGACATCCGCGCCATGCGTCATCATAATTCTGAGGCACTCTGCATGTCCTTTAGCAGCAGCCAGGTGAAAACTGAAAGACAATTTACACTCAGCTGATTTTATTAACATCTCTTTTCCATTAGCAGTAGTAAGCCAACTGATCAGCTTTTCCATTTTGCATCCCTCAGCTCCTCCAAATATTCCCCTTTGTTCTCAAAGTGAATAATGAATGTAGGACAGCTAAAAGCATTGTCCTTCCACGTTTATACTTCTGTTCAGGATGGCTTCTTACTAACCAAGTATATTACACACATCAGTTCCTAGCCAACTTTTAAACTAATGGCTAAGTCCTGGCCCCATTGAAGTCAGTGGCAAAATTCCAACTCAAGTCAGCAATGTCTGGACTGGCCCTCAAGCAGAAGCAAATAAAACATTTGTACTGCTCATCTACCCTCAATAAGTTACGGAGAGATCACAGATATTGCAGAGTTGCTGTAAACACACTCTAATTCTGAGTCTTGCTTTTCACCATTCATTATCTTGCTTGTTGGCAAAGTAGGAATTTGCCAGCCACGGGAGACCCATTCAACAGAAGTAATGGCTAAAGACAGAGTAGACAGCAGTAGTTGTATTCTATGCAACCATTTCACACATCATCTTTGGTGTTTCAGGATTTACAGACTGTGTCCTGTGAATAGGCAGCCATGTGGTTTTACTGAGGTATGCCAGATGACCTATACTAGCAAGATGGAAGCAGAGGGGGAGGGATGGGGCTCTTGAAGGCTGGAAGAGTTCATGTACAGCATGTGCAATTTGACTAAAAAGAGAATTCATACGAGACAGTATTCTGATTGATTTTACTAGAAAATGACTCTGCATACCAAGTTGATGAGTAATTTGGACAGCAATTTGCTTTCAGATAGCTGTGTACATTTCTCAGGATCACAAGTTGTGGGTAAAACCCAAATCCAAAGGACAAAGTCAGTTCAAGCTAATCCCAAACCACTACAAGTGAGAGATATGGAGGCATGCTACCATAACATGTATGCTAGCAATTGTAAAGAAACAAAACTCCAATCGTAAGTAGCTTTTTGGCGGGATCTTATAAAAGTTTGATTGCTGTCAATACTATCTACCTCATCTGATGAAAACAACAGATTTTCTAAGATCAAAAAGGCAATTTAACACCATTGTCTCTCCTCCCACCTCCCAAATATCAACTACTGTATTTAAATGTTTACATTTTGGATGGTAGTTTTAATATTTAAAGGAAGCCAACATCGAAGATTTGATTCCAAGTGGGCATCAGCCCACTAAACAAGATCTGTACAGAGCACCATGGGATCCTGGTTGACTACTAGGACTCCTAAGCACCACAATAATACGAATTATAATGGAAATATGAGATAAGTGATCACAATTCTGAAGATATTTCTAGCAGAGGACATCTGAACAGCAACACTATACTTTACTAAACTGCATGTATCATAGCTATGCAGAATATGTGTGTGTGTGTACACTATATATATATATATATATATATATTATATATATATAAATAAAAGTCAAGTGGTGTATGTATGTATGTATGTATGACAGCGAACTCCTCCCGCACCGTTTGAGCCA